>JAGFMF010011509.1:625245-669008 GCA_019455555.1 Galemys pyrenaicus
TCTCTGTGGTGAATCCTCTCACCCCCCTACACCTCTGGCCTGTACCCCAGTGCTTGTATGCATAAATAAATAAATCTTTAAAAAAAAAAAAAGAATCACTTTTCTTTTTTTTTTTTTAAAGATTCATTTTCTTATGCATACAAGAACTAGACTACAGGCCAGAGGTGCGGGGGTGAGAGGATTCATCAGAGACAGAGTGGGGAGCAGAACAGGCAGATGGACTGAAATACACTGCTGAGGAGGACAGGAGAGGTCTGCTGCGCCTCCCTGGCTGGGGATGGAACTTGTGCTGCAGTTGTTGCAAACGCTTCATAATGCTGTGACTTACCCCCTTGTGTCACCAGGGAGCCCCACTTTTACTTTGAACATTTATGTGATGTCAACTGCTGAGTATGTTAGAGAAGTGCTATTGTTATGCCCATTTTACAAGTAGGGAAACCAAGGCTTTGTGAGGTAAAATAATGTGCCCAGCATTATACAAACCATAACTGAGGGATTCAATGATAAATCACCCTTCCTCATAGGGTAGTTGTGTGACTTAAATCAGCAAGTTAAATGAAAGCATTTAGAAGAATATGGGTCATGAGGTGCCAGCTCAGTTCTTGTTTTTGCTGTCATCACAACCACCACCACCCTCACCATCACCACCATCATCACCATCACCACCACCACTACCACTACCACCACCATCACCATCACCATCACCACCACCATCATCATCACCACTACCACCATCATCATCATCACCACCACCATCATGATCACCATCACTATTACCACCATCATCACCATCACCATCACCATCACCATCACCACCATCATCATCATCACCACCACCACCATCACCATCACCATCACCATCATCACCATCACCATCACCATCACCATCACCACCATCATCATCATCACCACCACCACCACCATCACCATCACCATTACCACCACCATCACCACCACCACCACCATCACCACCACCACCATCATCATCATCACCACCATCACCACCATCACCATCACCATCACCACCACCATCATCATCATCACCACCATCACCACCATCATCACCATCACCACCATCATCACCACCACCACCATCATCATTATCACCACCATCACCACCATCACCATCACCACCACCATCATCATCATCACCACCATCACCATCATCACCACCATCATCACCATCACCACCATCATCACCACCACCACCATCTTCTGCACCTCCATGTGTGTTCAGGGGGCCAAGCACAGAGTTGCCAGCTTCCCTTGCCAAGACTCTTAATCGAGTTAAGCAATACATTATGCTAAATTCAACCAGTAACACACACACATAAAAGTGAGGCTGAAAGATGGTCCTTGTTAGAAGCACACACACTCTCCACTCCTACACCCAGGACATTTTTTTTGGCTAAAGAACAGTGCGAGCCTGCCTCCAGGGAGAGAAAAACAAGTCACCCTCCACAGGACCCGAAGAGTTTATTTTCTCCTTCCCAGTTCAAGGAGGCTCGAGGAGTGTAGCCCCCACCTTGGCTTAGTGGCCACCCATGGGGGCTGCCGCCAAGTGAAGTAACCTCCCTTGAGTTTTTCATGGGCTGCTCAAACACAAGGGCCTTGTTGGGCGCTTTAGTTAGTTATTTATTGTCAGCACTACTGCCAACCAAGTTTATATAGTCACCGCCCGTCCAGGTCTGCGCAGAGCTAAAACCGTGCTTCCTCTCATCCAGAAAGCCGGTTTCTCTGTGACTTCTACATTCCTCCATCCGTGACCCTGCAAAACCTTCTAGTCCAGTGTCCTGACTCTCCCCCAAGCCCCCAACACTGTTATTCTAATTAACTCTTTAAAGCCGGGGACCATGGTGACCATGGATGTGTGTGTGTATGTTTGCATCAAGGTGTTCCTTCAAGGTGAACTTCAAGTTTCTGGATGGGTGGAGAGTGGTGAGAGTGGACTTTTCAAAGAAGGGAGGTAGTCTGAGCACCTCTCAAAATAGGAAGTCCCATCCCCTGTACACTGGGCCTGCAAATTGACATTTCTGGAGAGGACTTACACATGCAATTCTGGGATCTCAATAGAGTTGGGGGAATGCCTTAGAACATGCTGAACTGGGGCATTTATTTCAATAAACTGTATTGATCATCTGCTCTCTGCCAGACACTGTGCTAGATAATGAGATGAAGGAGAGAAACACACAACGCTGGCTTCATATATCTTGTGATACTCCGGGGTAAGGGCATGGAAGCTCAACTTCATGAGCTAGGTGCTTTACCTGAATCTCAGACTCACCATTTTTTCACACTAACAGTTACTAGGCCAAACCCTGCGTTAAATGCTGACAAAAGTTATCCAATGTAATTGCTGCAACCACAATGGATAGATACTACTCCCATTACCCCTATTTGACAGATGAGAAGACTGAGGCACAGTGAGGTTGATAAACTTGCTCCAAGTCATTTATCCAGAGACTCAGGAACTGGGATTTGAATCCGGGATGGAGCCTCAGGCTACAGAAGCACAGGGAAGAGAATTCCACGCAATCTTGAGGTGAGAAGTTAGGCTATCACCTGAGACACAGGTAGAGGTCCCTAGTTGGGGAGATGGGGGAAGATGACATGGGGAGAGTGACCCAGGAGGGTGAGTGACTTACTTGGGGGCTCCAGATAGCAATTTGCAGAGCATAATCAGGACCCAGAACCTCTGCCTCCGGGCCCTTATTTTGGTCCCTTTTTAAATACCCTTGACCTCATGAGCCCTGCTCTCTAACCAGCTAAGCTAAACCAGGGCTCAGTGGGGGCTCGAAATAGCTACAGCGTCAGGCAAAATTAGTATTGAGTCAATCTTGTGGCATTCATCTCTCTGACTCCAACCTTGTTATTTTCAGGCAACTCAGCTTTTGGAATGAATTGGGAGGGGTGCAGGGGGGTGGCATGGAGTCCTTTAATCCTCGTTGCATGGTTAGGTTTCTACTGGAAAGTCAGTCATCTCTTTGAGAAAGATGTCAAGACATTAGTTTACTGCTGCTCCACTATCCTTGTAGCCCTCCCTTCCTCTGCCAGCCTCAGTAACCTGAAGAATCCACATTTTCCCCCCTTGGTGTGATCTGAGTAGGGCAAATCCCACATTCAGCTCCAATGTGGATTCTGATTGACCTGAGCACAACCCACCACAGTGGTTGGTTAGGTGGAAAATCTAATTGGACTAATGAGACTGTCTGGATGAGAGAGGTTCTAGTTTATTATTATGGGACATCTAGGAGAAGTGAGTTTATGTTCCTGGGGATACCTTGCTACTCTGAGGACAGCCAAAGACTAGAGAAAGGTGGAGATGCAGAGGAACTAAGATTTGATGGTCTGTCTTTGAACCTGGATCAAGCCACACCTGAAGCCAGATACTGTGGATTTTGCTGTCTGTGAACCCAAATTAATCTCTTTTTAGAAAGTCCACTTGAGGGGCCTCCCTGGTGGCGCAAGGGGTTAAGCACTGCACTACGAAGCGTCGGTAGCCACTGCAGCATGAGTTCAGTCCCTGGCCAGCGAGGTGACCCAGATGGTGCAGTAGACCATTCCTGCCTCACCTGCTGCTCCCCTTAACAGTGTACTTTGGTCAACCTGCCTGTTCTGTTCCCCCTCTGACTCTGGTGAATCCTCTCACCCCCCACACCTCTGACCCGTGCCCTAGGTTTTGTATGCATAAATAAATAAATCTTTAAAAAAGTAAAAAAAGTCCACTTGAGTTGTGTTTTTGCCATTTTCAACATTAAAAAGTCTTATCTACATTAGAGCTGTTGCAGGATTCACACTGAAGTTTGTGCATACCAGCTGTATGGGCTATGGGAAAGTAGAAATCTGGAACTTAAGTTGGGTGGAGGAGTATTTCTGAGATTGTGATTTGGGATGATCATGAGCCACAAGGCAGAATCAGGTCTACAGATGCCCCCCATGACTCTTCAAGAATGAATAACTAGGGCCTCCCTGGTGGCACAGTGGGTTGAGCAATGCACTACAAAGCAAACCGCAGCCACTGCAGCACAAGATCGATCCCTGCCTCTGGCCAGGGAGAGGACCCACATGGTGCAACAGACCTCTCCTGCCCCACTTGCTCTTTCCCTCAGCAGTGTGTTTCAGTTAATCTGCCTGTTCTGCTCCCCGCTTGTCTCTGGTGAATCCTCTCACCTCCCACACCTCTGGCCTGTACCCCAGCTCTTGTATGCATAAATAAATAAATCTTTAAAAAAAAAAACGTGCCTCCCTGGTGGCGCAGTGGGTTGACGGCCACACTGTGAAGCATCTTCGGTATAGCAGCGCGAGTTCGATCCTCAGACAGGGAGGGGACCCCCATGGTGCAACAGACCTCTCCTGTCCCACCTTCTGCTTCCCTCAGCAGCGTATTTCAGTCCATCTGCCTGTTGGCTCCCTGCTCTGTTTCTGGTGAATCCTCTCACCTCCTGCGCCTCTGGCCTGTACCCTGGCTCTTGTATGCATAAATAAATAAATCTTTTTAAAAAATGAATAACTATAAGAATATAAGAACCTTTTTGTTCTACTAATTTTATATATGTACTATATCATTAGATCATCCATACCACCCAGTCAGGTGGGGTTGAATATTCCTATCTACAAATGAGCTAGTTGAGGCCTAGAGGGATTTTTTTTTTTATCCTTAAGAACTTTATGATTTTATTATTTATTTATTTATTTTTTCTAGAGGGATGTTTTATATCCAAGACACAGAGTGAAGAAGAATCAGCAGAACTGGGCTTGAACCCAGGAAGGTCTAATAGGGGAAACCCCAGCCTTTTCAAGTTTCTGATAGCAAGTATATTGGGGAGATTCTCTTTTCCCTCCCCTGAATGGGATTTAATGTCTGTGCCTAAAAGCAAATGACAAAGTGTGTGAATTTTATCAGGACCATGTCCTCTGTTTAACCTTGGCAGGATTCCAAGGGCAGTAAACACTCCCCCAGAATGGTAGGGGACTGTGCTGAAACTAACTGATGACTTGGCTTAGGTGTAGAAGTCCAAAATTACAATGCAGGAATGTCCCAGGTGTTCATTCCCACCTCAGGCCACAAGATTCATGATAATGCCAAGGTAGAGTTATCTAATGGGGGCCTCTGGGGCTCTCATACAAATGCTATGATGACCTCATTGACCAAAGAGGAAGTTGAGGCACAGAGAGGGGAAGTCATCAATTCAATTGTACAGAGCTCACTCAAATTTCTCCAGACCACTATTCTAATGTTTCCCAGATTGTAAGACCAGCCCTTGCATGAGAGAAGATTACTACTTGATGTCACAATTGGTCACTAAGTGAGAAGGTTATTCCTCTTTAATTTTCTCTCAATCCTTCTGATTACATCAAGAAGAAAGTTTTTTTTTTTTTTTGTTTTGTTTTGTTTTTTGGTGCTAATAGATTTTAAACTGCCTTCAAAACAGAAAGAGGCCTTGGGTTCATAAAGCTGCCTGGTAACAGTGTGAGGCTTGAACTGGTTGCCTTGTGTTTTTATAGCATTTATAGTGACTAACTTCTATTTGAGAAAAGCCATATTGATCTTATATTTGCAGATCATTTGGCTTCTTAAATAAGCACTTTTCAGTTAAAAAAAAAGTCAGTTCAAAGAAAAGTAAGTAAATGTGGCCAAAAATCATGAAGGTGGTGTGTTAGTGAATTCAGTGTAGGAGCTATCTCCACCATACACTTATCTACTTGGCAAGTGGGAAGGTCCAACATAGAAAGAACAGGGTCCACCAGAAAAGAAGCAGGGTCTCCCTCTTATCTCCATCTTTTCTTATGTACCACTGGCTCCAAACCACTGATGCCCTTCTGGGCTGGGATGTGAGGAAATGTTGGGCTTCTTTATCTTATCATTCTGTTACCAGTACAGTGTGGACATGAAATTGGATCTCTAGGAGCCAATCTGAAACTTTCCTTCTTGGTGCTCTTTACCTTGTGAACAAGTTGAATAAAGCCTGTCTTCAAGAGGCATCTTCTGGAAAGAAAGCTGATCCAGAGAGGGAAGGCATTCCCAAAGTTAGCTCCAGACCATTTAACCAGCATTGTCTACTGAAACTGGACATCCACCCCGCCTGTGATCATGAATTCCATTCCCATGCACTTAGCTAAGGGAAATGAGTGCTTATATCTACCACAGATTTTACTAGTGAAACAGAACTAACCCAGGAGAAGCAACTGACCCATTGGTGGGTCCTCACCATCTCACTTTTGAATATAGGACATGACACAAGATGTAAAACAGCAATAACAGGATTTATTTACACACACACAAATACACACAGATTGAGAGAGAGAATGTACAGTCTGGCTTGTGATCAGATACTATCTCTCCTCAGATAGCATCCACTGAGCAGAAACCAAAGTCCAAACCACAGCCATATGTGGCAAGCTGGTGGCTTCTTCACAGACACCCTTTCTGACCAATGGCTTAACTGCCAGAAGTCTCAACAGCTTAACTGCCCAAAAGCCAAGTGGTTTTAACCACCAAAAGTCCAACAGTTTACTACCAAAAACCTCAGCTCTGCCCCTATTTCCTATCAGCCTCCACTCAGGAGGTGGAGTCTGGAAGGTTCCACCTTTCATGGTCCAACTGACTATGAGCATCACCCACTGGCTAGGAGATTGCTCCTCACCATCCTCCTGAACAAGAGCCTTCCCAGCAACTCCGTTCATTATGGCCCAAAGCTGGAAAAACAAGAGAATGTCTTTCAACTGGAAAATGGATGAAACCAGGAGGAAAAAGATGGCGTGCTGACATATGCAATGACGTGGGTAAATCTCGGACAAGAGATGCAGTGAGAAAAAAACACTGCGTGATTTCATTTATATGAATACAAGGGCAGACAAATGAATCTTTGATGACAGAAATCAGAGCAGTGGGTTAATTTTGGTAGCTACCAGTTAGGAGGGGGTATAAAGAAACTTTCTGGATTGATGAAAATGGTCTATATCTTGACCTTGGTGATGGTTCTATGGTTTTGTACATTTGTAAAAAATTATTGATTTTTTAATTTTACTGTATATGAGTTGTACCTCAATAAAAAGAATTTAAGTCCCCTCCCCAAAGATACGGAATTCAACAATATTATAAAGTAAAGGACATATGTGTAACGGCAATGCCAACAGCTCCCTCACCGGGCTGCAGGGGTCTGTAACCCCAGAGGAATGTCACCCACCACATATCACTCCCCATTCACAACCCCTCAAGACATCCACTTATTCTTTGAGTGTCTCTTCTTTGCTAAGCCTCTCCCCTCTCTTCAGCAGAGAACAGACACTTCGTGTTTCTGGTGGCTGGCTGTTGTTTATCAGAGATGAAATTTCTGTGGCTCTTGGGGGAAAACAGATGCTGAGATGCAGAACAAAATAGAGTTAATTTTTTTTTCTTTTCCCGAAAGCAGAACTCAGCTCATACATGTGCAGGGCACCTTGAGAAAGTAAGAATGAATAAGCTTTGTGAGCCTTGGGACCGAGGATGAGAAGCAGGTCGGAGGTGTATAAGGTGCATTTTCTCCAGTGCATGCACTGGATTAGTCCCTCTATGGACCAGAATGGGGAGTTGTGACCCATCCCTCCAAGTCCCCCACCCCTTCCTTTCTGTCTGTGAATGGACAGGATTCCAAGAGCTCTGGGAGTGACATGGGCCTACAGGGAAAGGCTAGATAAGCCTCCCAAAGGAAACAAGAGCAATATAGTCAAATCATCTTCTGCCTGGAGGGAAATCTGAGAGCAGCAGACTCGCTGCCCTTTTTTTCTGCCTTGCCCAGAGCTCCATGGCCGGGGCAGGACTTCAGCATGGACAGGCTGTGTGCGACCCCATTTCTGCAGCTCAGCCTTTGCATAACCATAGGGTAGTTGACTTCTTCCCTCTGTGGCCTCAGTTTCCTCAGCAGTCGGACAGGGAGGCAGGTGGCGGCAGGGGCCTTGCAAGTGTTCCAGAAGACATGGACCGTGAAGCTCGAGCAACCTTGGCTGCTGTCCAAGGTCTGACTAGTCTGGTCAGGATTAGGGGACTAAGAGGCCCAGAGTGGGAAAGGGACCACCCAAGTTACACAGTCCTGCTTGTGAGAAGCCTTCTCCCTGCCCTGACCAGCTCTCAGCACACCACCACAAGCTGCCCTGGGACGCAGGCTGGGAGAGGAGAGGCAGAGGGAGGAGCCCCTGGGATGTGCAACACCATTTATTCTCCCCTGAGACAAGCATTTTTACCACCTCCACTTTATTTTTTTTTTGTGCCTCTCTGAGTCTCCATTCCGGAGATGGAAATGGAAACCCAGAGAGACAAAGCAACTGGCCCCAGATCACACAGCCCAGAAGGGGCGGAAGCTGGATTCTAGGGCACTTTGGGCCACTGCTTAGCCTGGCCCATCTCTTGAACACAAGGACCGGGAGTGGCTGGCGGGGCTGCAGGGAGGCGGCTGAGGGCTCGCTGCCCCAGGTCCTGTTTCACTGCTTAAAGACCTGGGTTTCTCTCCAAAGCGAAAGGCTGAAGCCAAGTGCAAGGGCAGTGTCTCCCGATGCTGGGCCTTGAACCTCCCAGTCTCCAGGTGCCACACTACTCCAGCACCCACCTCCCACTCTGGAAGCAATTTAATCTGCGGGTATCCAGTTCCCCGACAGGCTCCAGAAAGGAGGTCAGTAGGGTGCATTGCAGTATTAGCATAAATTATTGACCCAAAGCAGTGGCAGCCACTTAAGGATCTTGTGCCACCCCCATCCAGGGCTCATGGTTTCAGACAACCGCAAGGCTCAGGCAGTAGTCAGTGGGGCCCCGGCTCTTGCTCCTGACTCAGCCAGCTTGTGGCCCCGTGTCTGCGTGGCCTCCCGTGAGCCCCGCGCAGCTTACAGGATAATTTTCAGCGGAGCGAATCTGTGTTTCGCTTCTCTATACATTCCTCTCTTCTCCTTAAGCAGGTATCTGGTCTTGGGGAGACTCCCGCCTCGGGGACCTGTGGGCAGGTCCCAAGCAAAGCAGCCCGCTGCTGAGGGCGCTCTGGTCTTGCAGGAGGCCAGAGAAGGGGCCCAAACTCAATGCTTCAGCGGCAGGGAAGGGAGAGGGGTGCACGTAGCTGACAAGGGACAGAGGGGGTGCATGTAGCTAACAAGGGACGGAGAAGGGGAGAAGCCCGCGCCCCTCCGGGAGGGCAGCCCCGATATTCTTCTGCAGCCCAGTTACCCAGCATCGCCCAAGTGCTTGAGAGATCTGCATATCTGAGGTTTTATATAAAATACTCCATCTTCTAAATTAATGTTCAAAACATGGAAAAGGCAAAACTCTGAGGCCAGTAAAAGGATCGTTGACTGCCAGGGCATAAGGATGGGGAGGGCGGGTACACGGGGCGGGGGTGGGGGGGGTATCAAGGGAGGAAGTAAACGCCCACCCCCTGACGGCGCCCCGCACCTGTGGCACCCGCCACAGCCCCCCNACGGGGGGGGGGGGGGGGGGGGGTATCAAGGGAGGAAGTAAACGCCCACCCCCTGACGGCGCCCCGCACCTGTGGCACCCGCCACAGCCCCCCAACCCCCCCCCACCCCGCCCCGTGCCTGATGAGGATCCAGGTCATTAGACACTTGTCAGAGCCACGGAAAGAAACACTCGGAGTGAACGTTAATGTAAACCATGGGCTTTGAGTAATAATAACAACAATACCGGCTCATCAGTTGTGACAAATAACCACACTAATTCAAGATGTTAATCACAGGGAAGAGTGGGAGGAGGGGGAGAGGATCTGCAGGAAGCCTTGAGGCTTTCTGCTCAATTTGTTTGCAAGCCTGAAAGTCACCCCCACCAAACACAGAGCGCTAGATAATATATTAATGCATAAAAATGGATGCATTCTATTTTAATATTATAATTGTAATTACATTTGCTATGATATATCGATTAAAAGTATATATTATCTATAAATATATATTAAACAGACATATATTTATAATAAAATCTATTGATTAAGCAAAAATCAAACAAGTCAGCCAAGTCAGTGGGCCTTTATTCATTTAGTCTGCTGGCAAAGCACCAGTGAAGGTCCATCGAGGAGAGAGTGGTCCTGGGGGTGGAGGGAGGTGGGACAAAGCCAGTCCTCTGCTGCAGGGAACAGGCCAGAGGTCCACGCAAGTCCTGGCAGTACCGAGGGGGTGCAGGGAGTGCTTCTGAGCCAGAAGCTCCAGCCTGGGAGGGGTCCCTGTGCTCTGACTTGGAGGACAGGCCCAGGATGGGTGAGGGGGTAACGGTGACCCGGTGCGGTCAGTTCTGGGGATGTCTGTCCCTGCTGGGGAGGGTGACCCAGGGAGGTGCCCTGCACCCTAGTAGAGGCTCCAGGCCTAACCTGAACTCATTTAAAGAGATTTAAGAAAGTTGATGTTTGTTTCTGGTTCACCTGAATCTTGGACCTAAATAGATTCCTTGATACCTGCCACCCACCACCCACACCTGTCCTCCTCAGTACAAGCCATCGATCTGTCAAGCCAGGTCCTTAAGGTGCTGGCTTCTGAAATACACAGAGACGGGGTTGGGTCTCAACCAATGCTTCGAAAGGACCTGCTCAAATCCGACCAAAGTTCATCCACGGATCGCTCTACGCTGGTCCACCTAACAGGGAAATGAAGCTCCTACTACGCGCCAGCTACTTCACAAGTATATTTTTAACAGTTACCTCTTGGTTGGGCTTATGGGCCCCACGTTAACCTGATGGGCTAACCGGTGTGTCACTCAGGGAAGGAAAGAGCTCAGAGACAGTAAGTGAATGGCAGCCCCGGTGCACACCCAGCAGGCTCTTCTCCTCTTGGTGATAAAGCCTGTCTCCTGCCTTTACTCTCAATCTGACAATCCATCCACACACTGCAAAGGCAATTAACAATTATACTTTTTGTTCACATGGGGTTTTTAGAGTTTTGGCAAGCATTTAGGAAACATCTTAAAAACAGTTTCAAAATATTACATTTGAATGGTATTTGAGCTACACCAGATGGCTTGTTGGTACAGAATGATGGGGGAGGGGTATATCAATGTATATTTCAAAAAACCCAACATGCATCCTCGTAATGAGGTTTCCACCCATTTCTTACAGTCTCTATACAGCCCTAGAGAAGCATGGGTCTTATCAGATCACGCACATCTTCCCAGATAACACAGGAGGTTAATAATAACAACAGCTGTGGTTGTTAATATTTATGGGACACTAACAATGTGCTAGGAGGCGGGCTGTCTCTGGCACAGATTTTCTCATTTAAATCTCTTCACAAACCAGTCAATCCATTCTGTTATTATCCCCATTGTACAGATGAGAACACCAAGGCTCAGATAGGCAAAGTAACTTCCCCCAGACCACAAAGCTCCTACATGGTAGCTCTGGGATTTGAACCCAGGTCTGCCTGACAGAAGCTGGATGCTCACCACTATGCTTTCTGGTGGCTTCTATCCTACCACCAGGCTTTCAGAATGTGCTGATCTCTTGGGATTATCCCAGGCACTTTATCAGTCAATCAGTCATTAACAACCGTATTTTTCTCCAGGTGACATACTTGCCTTTAAGTAAGACAATTCTTCCTGTGTGGTGTACACATGCTCTTAGTATTTTGTAAGACATTTTTAGGTGGTTCACATATCAACTTTTCTTAAAATGTCAATGTAACAGGGTGGTCCCCAGGAAAGGGGGAAGATCCAGAATCTCGGTTCTGCCCTAAGTGGGTGGGGCTGAGCAGGGATAAGAAGATGTTGGAGAGAGGAGAGAAGAGGACAGAAGGACAAAGGAAGGGAGGAAGAAGGAAGCAGGATGCAGAGCAGCAAGGAGACCTGGAGGAGGCACGTGGAGCAGGGGGACATGTGAAGAAACTGCGCTTGCTTCTTGGTCTTGGACTGGTTGGGACAGATGTGGGTGAGAGACCCGTGGGGAGGTTAACAATGGCAGCTTTCATCTAGATTTTGATTTTGCTCTTTTCTTTCTGGATTTGTCTGACTCTTTCTGACCCTTTTCTATAGGTCTCCATTGAAAGGTCCTTCAGACTTGTGGCAGGTTTTTGGGCCTTGCTTTGGGTCAGTCCTATTTGGCTGGACTTTTACCCTCAAGGAGATGGGTCACTTTGGATGCTTGACTTAGTAACTATGTTCTTTGTCCTTTCTGTATTGTTCCCAAATTGTATTAAAGTTCCTTTCCATTAAAGGTCTTTTATGTTTGTCTTGATGCAGCGGTTGGCAGAACCCATTTAGAGAAGGCAGGTTTTTGGGGTGTCCCTCTCCCTGCCCTATAACATCAATAGTTAGGCAAATGGTTTAATAGGAATATTTAGAAAAATTATAAGGGAATATTGAGCCATGATTTTCCATGTATTATCACGTAGGGTAAGGTTGAGTTAAAACAGTGAATTGATTTAAAGACAAACATGCAGTCTGGGGAAATCCCTGAAGATGAAGGAGTAGTTGAATTGGGGACAAAATTAACCCAAAAAGTCATGTACGGAGAATGTTTGGGATTCTCAAGCATGGCAGTGGGGGGCTGCTAACAGCACCCTAAGATGCCCCCATCATCATCCCCCATCATCTAACAGGCAGTAGGTGGATGAAGTTGAGGGGCTTGGCAAGGGGAGGTTTTCCCAGATTATTCAGGGTCCCGATGTCACCACGAGGGGCCTGGAAAGGGCAGGGCTGGGAAGTCAGTGCCCGGGAGGTGACAGCAAGCAGAGCTCTGAGCGATACAAGTGCTGGCCCTGAAGATGGATGTAGGGTCAGAAACCAAGGCATCCGAGCAGCAGCCAGGCCCCCAGAGACAGGGGACCAGTGTGCCCTGGAGCCTCCAGAAGGAACGTGGCCAACACTGTGAGAGACCCGTTTGGACTTTCTACCTTCAGAACCGTGAGCGTCTACTTACATCCTTACATCACATTACACTTCTTGCATTGCACATTGGCGGTCATCTGTTATAGCAGCAATAGGAAACTCACACAGCCTCTGACATTTCCAAGGAGCCATTTACCCTCCCTGAGGAGACCTGTGGGGCCCTCCACCCTCCCTCCTTAATGAACAATGAAAACACCTTCCACTAACTGCACGACTGGGTGTCCGGCTACTACGGAACGTATACTCACAGCGTGGAGGCAGGCAGAGCTTCCCTGGCTACTCAGATATTTGACTGTCTTCATTTGCTCCCAACCTTATGCTCTCCCCTTCTCTTCCCTGCTCTTGGGGGGTGGTCTCTGGGGACCAAGTCAGGGAGCTCTAGCTCTCCAGCTGCCACTTGAGCTTGGCCAGTGAGAGTCACTGACAGGAGGTGGGAAAGGAGGTGTAAATAGTCACGACATTCCCTCCCCAGAACCTCTCGTGGAGAGGCAAAGGTCGTTGGCTGGGCTCCCTGCTCCCCGACAGCGGCCACACCCTCTCTGCACAGCCACCATTTCCAGGGTGCCGTCTCTGCCCCTCCCGGTGCCTTTCAGGCCTGTGGCGGTGACTGCGGCGGTTACAGCTCTCCTCTGCCACTGAGCCCTGCGCTGACTGTCCTTTGAGATCTCCCTATCACACCCCAGGGCTACAAGACTCAGATCAAGGGTGAGTGGAGCATGTGCACGTATGGGAGAGCAAAAACGGGGCCCCAAATTAAAATTCTAAACAAAACACCTGTCTTCTCTGGCCAATGTGAGCGAGTCACTGCTTCCTGCCAGGCTTTCAGCGAATACCGACTGCAAACACCACACAGACAAGGTAAGTCTCCTGTTTAAGGTCAAGAGCCAGGCCGTGGTAGCCAGCAAAGGAGCCCGGAGCTACCCAAAACTCTCAGCGTCAGAGTGGCCCGTGGGCGATAGGTACAGGGGGCAGGGGGCAGGTTGCAATTACTTATTTTTCAACTCAATTCATGGCCAACTGTTGATGATTGGGAGCTTTTAAATACAGACCCAAAGTTCAGGGTTCTCTTGAGAGATAAAGTCCCAGCCCTATTCTAAGAAGTTTAGGTTTAATTAACCCATTTCATCTTTGCAATAACCCCCCAAGTAAGTACTAGTACTACAATAGGGGGAAGTGGAAACACTGAGACGAAAGCACTTGTCTGAGGTTGCCCAGAGGCCAAGTGAAAGAGCTGGGACCTGACCCAGGCTTCTGTGATTGGCAGTGGGAAGTTAAATCTCTGGGGGTGGTGTGAGCGCCCCACATTTCCAAGGTCAGTGGCGAACCTTAGGTCACCTGCCCAACCTTAGGTCACCTGCCCAGCCTCCAAATGCACGCAAGCTTGTAACCCCAGCTCTGGGCTTTCCCGTCTCCAGGGCAAGACATGCCAGCCCTCCACTGGGGCTCCTGGAAGGCCACTGGAAGTCATCTTCACCCCAGAGCAGGCTCAACCCTGAGAAGGGGGACTGTCACCCTCCTCAAGGCAGCTCACAATGACTGCGTGCTTCCAGCTGGTTCACACAGCCCCAGGCTCTCCAGCCACATCATGGATTTCTGACGTGGAGCTGGTGGGAGCCGGTGGGAGCCATCCCTGGACCAGAACACAGAGCCCTTGTTCTCTTCTCTGCCCCTGCTGTGCCCCTCAGCTTGGACCCTAACCTGGGTGTGCCTGACGGACTCTAAGTTGGTCTTCCCGCAGACACCGTGCCCGCCAGCCGCCAGTGCTGACAACCAGCCACACAGAGGCACTTTGAAGAATCTCTGCCATCAGAGCTGGCTGGGTCTCACCCCAGCACCTGGCCTGCAGAACGCAGCTCTGCTGGGTTTGTTCGCTTGCGCGCTCTCTCTGTCCTCTCTGCTCTTGCTCGGGTTTCTGCCTCTGAGCGTCCCTGGGGAGGAGAGTCCACTAAATGCTCTCTTTGTGAGGAGACCGTGCTGCCCCAGACGCCTCGAGATGGTCCAGGAAGGTGGTGACGCCTGTGAAAGGGGATCAATGGCTTTTATCACAGAGCCGTGCTCCCCGCGGGGCCCAGTGTGGGCAGGGGGAGGGGACACTCTGAAGGGGGCTATTTATTGGAAAGAACTAGTTGGATTTCAGGGGAGGCCAAGGCGATTTCTAGAACAAAAAGATGAGAAGTGTTATCTAGCCAAAGAGAGCAACTAACTGGCCATTCACCTAGGGAGTAGGTTTTCATCTCAAAAATTCCCAGGAATTAAAGAAGGGACTGGAGGGAACTAGCGAGTGGCTCAAGGCTTCCCAGTGACCACAGTTGCTAAATATTTGTGTGGTCCCTTTGTGCACAGGGCATTCTGGGAGGTTAGTGTGGCTGGGGCACAGGGTGGGTGGGCTCTAATGCCAACCTAGACTTTGATTCTGCCTGTTTACCTTGGTGAGCTCCTTTCTCTCTGGACATCAGTCTCTCCCAGATCTAAATGGGGAAGGCAATCAAAGGCTCTTGGATGGGGGGGGGGCTCCCTGGTCGTGCAAAGGTTAAGTCGCAGCACTATGAAGCATCTGCAGCCACTGCTGCATGAGTTCAATTCCCAGCCAGGGAGGGGACCCACATGGCACAGCAGACCTCCCCTGCCTCGCCCACTGCTCCTCTCAGCAGTGTGTTTCAGTCCATCTGCCAGTTCTGCTCTCCACTTTGTCTCTGGTGAATCCTCTCACACCCTGGCCTACACCCCAGCCCTTGTATGTGTAAATCAGGAAAATAAATCTTAAAAAAAAAAGAAATAAAGGCTCTTGGGAAGAGCCCTGCGGATGGGTGTTGCTGAGACAGCACTGAATATACTCAACCACTGACTGCGCACGCAAGGCCAAGTTTCGTGTGCCATGGACTAAACTTTTAAAAGGATGGATTTATTATCTATTGTGTGGATAACTCTAGCCATAGAACGAGGCGGACAAATATGTCAGTTCCGTTTTAAAAGGAGCGCTTTCCTTCAGGAAGGATGGTTATTCTTAATTCCAGGGGTCTGGAAACTACATGCAGAGGGCCAAACCCCAAATCTGGCTCCCTGCTTTCATAAATAATACAAATAAAATTCTACCGGAATGTTGAAAATAAAAAAGCCACAGTACGTGGCTGATAGTGTTTGTTATCTACTTATAGCCACCTACCGTCCCTCTTCTTAGCCGAGAGGACCCCCCTCTTATTCTTTGGGAGGGGTGGTGCTTTAACTAACTCCAGGGGAAGTATCAGCATTGATCCAAACCAGGGGTCTTAACTGGGTGACGTGGGACATGTGGCAGTAGTGACCTGCAGGAAGCTCGTCACAGTTGAGAGGAGGGGTGCCCCAGCATTGCGCTCTACGGCCTGCAGTACGTCCGGGACAGCCCCGCAAAAAGAACTGTCCCACCCAAATGCAGAAGGCGCTGAGGCGAGAAACCCTGCACTGGAGGGAGGTGGGAGTCAGAGTAGCAGACCAGCCGGGGGACTTCATCAGAGGGGCTCCCTGGGGCTGCATGTGAAGACAGTGCAGGATAGCGGGGGGCCTTGAAGAGCAGAGCCTGGGCCCTGGGGCCAGGTGTAGAAGCTGCAGTCAGGACTCTCCAATCCTTGGGACACTCAAAGGTGGTTTGAGAAGCAGGCACCGAGGGTAAGACGGCAAAGCATGCAGCAGCTGCTTTCAGGTTCAAGGTTCCAAGAAGGAGTTCCACCCAGAGGGCCTGCTGGCCTGGCCACGCTTGGCCTCAGACACCAGGCACACTCATCTTGCGGCTGGGGCTTTTGAGCAGGGACAACTGTTCTGTGTTTCTTCTGAACTCTCGTTTGGGACAGGGTTGGCAGAGAGTGGGCACAAAGAGAAGGCCCAAGCATGCACTAAGCACCTTTTGTACCCACTCTTCACCCCTGCTTGGCCCTATTTCTCTTGAAGGGCTCAACTCAAATGCACCTCCTCCAGGAATGCTTCCTGGACACCCTCTGCTAACTAAGGGACATCCTCTGGGCTTTCCTACACCCTATAGCTTCAATGTGCTAACGTACTGCTTTGCAATTCCCTGTCTTTTCCACAGGGTAGTGAGCTCTGTGAGGGCAGGCAGAAGAAGAGCCTTATTTACGAAGGACTAACTGCAAGTTTGCCTGGGAGGTTTGCCAGGATATTAAGGTTTCAGTGCTAAAACTGGGGAAGCCACTTGAATTGTAGGTAATGCATAGCAGAGTCTAGTCCAAGGTAACCTCAGTTAGTATTTGATGAATGAATGCTAAATAGATTGAGAAATGTTTCCTATGTGAATGGATGGATGAAGTTCATCGTCAAGAGTTAATAATCCAAAGCCAGTATCTGGATTTTAGGAAGCCCTTGGAAGACCTGACCCCGGTCAAGCTGATTCAAGCACCAAGGACCTATCTCAGTCCTTTCCAACTTGGTGTTTTTGTTCTCCGGCTAAGACCCAAGTTCTATAGCAGAGCCACCCTCATGTCTGTACAGAAACAGAGGTCAAGGCCACAGGAGAAGAACCGGGGCAGCAAGTCCAAAGACCTAATTCTCCTGGACAAGGAGGTTAGCTCACCCTGGGTCTGGCTCTTACTGCCCCCACCCTGTCACCTGACCCTCCACCCACCACAGCTTATCTACCTGTCTTTGGTGGCCTGCAAAATGAGAAACTTGAAAACACTCCTCTGGTTTTATTTTTCTCTTTCTTTCACATTTTCTTTTTTAATGGGCAATCAACCCTCCCAACCTTATCACCATCTGAAAAAACAGGCTAACCGTGTCCTCACGCCAAGACATAAGATGCTCAGGTGTTGTTTCCACACAGATGAGTATCGATGTCTGGGGACTTACAGAGAGAAAGGGGCGCACCCCAAGCAGGAATGATCTGTCAAGCTAAAGTAGAGAATAACTAGGCCTAAAACAGGACAGTAGAAGACATTCTCCATGCCCAGGCCAAAGCAATATGGTCTAGCTAGGTCCCTCCTGGGAATTGTCCAGGGGCACACAGAGATCTATTCATGGGAACCACGACTCACAGAGAAAAGAAAACACACAAAAGAGCTTACAACTTGAAGGATGATTACACCAAGTATGCAAACCCATGAAATCACGGCAACACCCAGAAGCCCCTTCGCTGGTCTTTTCTAGTCTAGACCCTGCCTCGTTCCCCACCTGAGGTCACTGTCACCCTGACCATAAAGTCATTTCTTCCTTGTTTTTATGTTTCTATGTAAGCATACAAATACCCCCAGACATTATCATGTAGCTAAGCTTCTATTTCAAGATTTTATAATTAGAATTATGCCATTTAGCCCCTTTTGTTTTTGGCTTTCATGCTCAGCATTTTTCCTGCATGATAGATATTTTTTGGAGCACACACTCCCCCATTTTCACTGCTGTGTACTATTCCAGGGTATGAGTGAACCTCATTTTACTTGTCATTCTACTGCAAGGGGTATCTTGAACAGTTTGAGTTTTCATGAGTATGAGTATCATTTTTAGAAACAACATAGCTTCATCTATGTAGGTGTATATCTTGGCATAAGATATCAGAGTCTTCGGAAATGTATCTTGCCACTTCAGTAAATATTACCGAGCAGCTGTACCAATTCACACTTCCACCAGCAGTGTGAGGGTCCTCAGGTTTACTTTTAAATTTCAGTGAATAACTCCAAGTTTTGCTGTCTGCAGGTGGCAGGCTTGGAGTGAGAGCACAGGGAAGGTGCTAACAGTTTCCTGTCACCCTCCACCCCAAGCAGAGTCTGATAGAGGTGACAAAGATTAGTTATGTTATCACACAGTGCTGTCATCGCAAACCCTGAAAAAAGAAGGGAGTTTGGAGAGCATGTGGCTGGGAGATCTAACCTGGTCCAGGGGAGCCCAAGATAGGCATCAGGCTTCACCTGTGATCTGGAAGAGAAATTGCAATCAAGCAATTGAAAGGAGTGCAGGTGTGGAGGGAAACGTGCTGAGCAGATGGCACAGCCTATACAAAGGCTGTAAGATGGAAGACAAGGTGGGTTAAAGGGGCTGGAGAGAAAGGGCCCAGAGAGGTCAAGAAAGTCTCCTGAATTCGCACAGCAAGTTAGTAGCAGAGCTGGGTCTAGACTCCACGGTTAAGGGGTCCTGAGAGCTCCTGGGTACACCACGTGGGTTCCCTTAGCAGGCAGGGCCCCTCCCAAGAGGCAGGGCCTAGATTCAACAGGCTGGAGGGCACATCTCAGCCATGCCCATCCTAGCAGGATGGGCCACCCTTCTGACTGTTTCCTCATCTGTGAAGACGAGGACAGTGATGACAAAGCCGTTAGCCTCAGGGTGCAGTGCATGAGCAGGGGACCTGCACAGAGGAGGGCTTAGCATGTATAAGGACCAGCAGCATCTACCCCCACCCCCCCGCCCCTGCCTCCTGGGGTCAGAGCGTTACAGGAGAGGCTGAGCATTGTTGAGCACCTGCTATGTGCGAGCCACCTCCTGAGGGGGCAGGTAAGAAAACTGGAGCTCAGAGAGGTGGAGCGACTTGCCCTGAGTCACACAGCAGACCCTGGGAGGGCAGGGATGGAACCCTTTGTCACGTGGAGGGACAGCAGCTGAATTACCTTCTCAGCCTCTGCAGAGTGAGTTTTATCCCAGGAAATCAATAGTGTGGAGCAGGAAATCAGAGAGAGCATTAATAATCTCAGGCAGCAAAATGAACTGCTTCCAAGCAGCCGCTCGCTGAATCCCATCCACGGCGCCTGTTACAAATGGTGCAGCTTAGAGTAAAAAGGTCCTCCGGTGGCCATCCATGGGGACGTGGAAAGCATACAGCGTGCGGCCTAGCCTTCTAGAACAAGGGGTCACGGGTCTTGTGGAGTCACCCGCAGCACAGAACAGGCACTGTGCCCCCGCTGTGCAGCCCTGACTTTACAAGAGGGGTCCACAGAGCCCACGTGCCTGTGGTTCTCTCTGTCCTGTGCACGAACAGCGCTTGCACCAGCAGCCGACACGTCCGACCGGATTTTGCAGAACACCTCGGAATTCTCTTGGAAACACAAAAGAGAGGCGTCCCTTCCGGGGCTCACTTTTGCAAGGGTGACCCATGTCTGGGCTGGAAACCAGTGCCCCCCGCTCCCCCCCACACACGCAGCCTCTGATTTACCACCCATGGTCCCTCTGCTCTGTCTCCCTCCTGCCTGTTACCTGTCTGCCCCTGGAGGCGTCTGGAGTTTTGACCCTCCCTGCACCCTCGGAGCAGCATGGCTTTTAGCTGGAGGAGCGACCCCGACCCCGGGAGCAGGGGAACAGCTTGTTAGGGGACAGTGCTTCGGGCAGCAGAAGCTGGAGGGGAAGTGACAGGTCCAAGGTTCAAGGGGGTTAGAGAGATGTCTAGGCTAAATCACGTGTCTAAATCAGTTCTGGGTGCCCCCCCCACTAACCTGGATACCTGTGGAGCCCCCGCCCAGCCTGCACTGTCACCAAGCCAATAGCAAGCACACAGTGCAGCAGCAAGACTGGTCGGCACCACGGAACGCGTTGCCTGCAGGGCTCATGCTAAGTACTCGCATGTTTGAACTCACAGCACCCTCGGAGGTAGAAACTAGGCCTGCCGATAAGTTATTTTAGTCTGATCAGCCGTCACTCCCCTTCTTCGTTAACTGGATCCTGATTTTCCTTTGGGGACCCATTCTGCTCCCACAGCTGGAATTTGTGGCTCAGGAAATCACAAAGGGGAATTCACTCTACCTCCTCCCACCCCCAAGGCTGACCACATGAGCCTAACCTGGCCAAACAACATGTCCTTGCTGTGCTTTCTAGTCCAGTTCCTGGCCACTGTGATGGATTCTAAGATGCTGTGGGTATCAATTCCAGGATTGGCTGGAACTGGGCTTGTAGCTGGTACATTGTACCAGCAGCATGGAGCTGCTGGTGGGTTCTTGGTGCCCAGCATATGACAGACAGAGGCAGTCTGAGAAGAAAGCCTCCTAGGAGAACATGAAAGCCAAAAAAATGGGATGAGCAGAGAGAGATATAGAGATGGAGGTCCTGGATCCAGCCAAGCCTGAAGCTGTTGCTAGTTACATGAACCATTAGAGTCCCTTTTTTGGTCTGAGAATAAAAGTGATGATATTTAAGTTGGATTTCTGTTACCAAAGAATCCTGACAAATATTAAATATTATCATTTTTCCATCTTATGTGAGTAATTGGAGGCTAAGAGGATTGAAGTAGATGCCCCAAGGTTACACGGCTATGGCTTGGTAGCACTTGGATTTGAGCAGCGTCTGCACCAAACCTAAAGTTCTAAGGTCAGCAGTCCTGGTCTTTTAGAGGGCTGTCCCCTTGCTTCTAGGAGCTGAGAGTTGAGAATTGAGAAACAGGATCTGTTTGAAGCTACTGGTACTTTGTGGTGTTTTGAGTAGACCAGGAAGGAAGGAGGAGAGGCAGCACCGAGATGAAATATATAATTATTATTTAAATCATTTCATATGCCATAAGGAGAAAAATCAAAGCCTTCTATGGCATTCCCCCAGTGCCATTTTTAATCTGTCTTATCAAACACTGTGGGATTTGTTTTTCAGAAAGAAAAAAAACTCCTTTAATTAAAAATAAAATCTCTAATAAAAATTAAAATAGCCCACAGGCCATCAGGTGACAATGGAGGGAAGACGGGCATTTCAGCAAGTTAAAGCAGATTAAAAAACTAATTTGTTGACTCTTTTTTTTCCCAAGCACACCTCTCCCTTGGAAGGCTGTGTGTTTTGCATAATAAGGCTGAGATCCTAAAATCACTATCTGCTGGGCTCCCTCTTTGCTGGGGTTTCATGAGCTCCTGCCTCACATGGGGGTGCCATGTCTTCTTGCAGCTCTGGCCAGGGCTTAATGGAATCATTTCGTCCCCGTATTTAAATCTTTACAAGGCTTCCCACTGCTGGAAGGATAAAGACCCAGGCACTTGTGGAGCCCTTGAAGCCTAGAACTGTCCACTTTCTTTTTTTCCCCAAAGATTCATTTATTTATGCACACAAGAGCTGGGGTAGAAGCCAGAGTTGCGGGAGGTGAGAGGATTCACCAGAGACAGAGTGGGGAGCAGAACAGGCAGATGGACTGAAATACACTGCTGAGGGGAGCAGCGGGCGAGGTAGGAGAGGTCTGCTGTGCCATGTGGGCCCCCTCCCTGGGCGGGGATTGAACTCGTGCAGCTGTGCGGTGGATGCTTCACAGTGCGGCGCTCAACCCACTGCGCCACCACGGAGGCCCCAGAACTGTCCACTTTCATTGTATGCCAGCTCCACCAACCCTGAAAGCTCTGTGCCCAAGTCCTTGTTTCAGCCTCTCTCCTTCCCTCCCCAGAGTCTTGCACGTGCTGTTTCCTCTACGTCCACATCCTTCTTCACCTAGTTATCCTCCTCATCCTCCCCTCCAGATCGCTTTTTTCCTTTTTCAGAAAAGCCTCCTTCCAAGTGCCTTAATAATGTGCCCTTCCAGCTTCAGATGCCTCCCTCTCTGGCAATTATACCGAGGTGTAGTCCTATGCAGGAGAATATCTTGGTTTTCTCTCACTGTTGCCACAGGGTCTGCATACACTAGATGCTCAATAAAAATGTGCTGAACAAGTAAATTCAGGAGTCCCAACAGATGAGAGTGCATGACATCAGTGTGCCCTGGGATCTCTCTGTACCTGGGGTTCTGTCCTTTGCTGCCTTGGAAGCCCCAGCTTGTCTCACAATCTGCTCACACATCCACCTTTGGGTGTAGGTGGTACTCTGGGGATAAGACCATGCAGTTCAGGGAAGACAGCACAGCCTCCAAAATCAGACCTGGGTTCAAATCCCAGCTCTGCTACTTTACTGCCCTTCCCTACACCTCTCTTCATCCATTCATTCGTTGGCTCATTTTGATTGTGGTAGAACATATAGCATGAAATTTACCGTGTTGACCATGTGTAGGGGTGCACTTAAGTAAATTCACATGTGTGCAACTATCGCAACCAGTGTCTCCAGAATGGTTTTGTCTTCCCAAACTAAATCTTGGGTCTCCATTCAACACTTACACCCCACCCTCCCTTGCCAACCTTGCCAACCACCATTCAACTGTCTGTCTCTAGGAATTTGACTACTCTAAGTATCTGTATAAGTGGAATCCAGAATATTTTTTCTTTTAGTTAGCAGTTCTTTGGCAATATCCTCAAGGTTCACCCTGGTTATAGCAGATGCCAGGCTTTCCTTCCTTTTCCAGGCAGAGTAATATTCCAATTTTGGACGAACCACTTCTTGTTTATCTGGCTGTCATTCAAGCCTGCATGCTTGGGTTGTTTGCAGTTTGGGCTGTTGTGGACACGGCATCTGTGCATGTGTCTTGACACCCTTTTATCTGAGAATGAGCACTGAAAAAGAAGAGTCCTACCCAGGTGAAGTCCCTAGATAGATATCCGAGGCATCAAACAGAGAAACATTTAGCTTCATCACGGGATGAAAACATGTCATACAATGAATTAGTCTTTGTCCTTTGCCCACGGAGGGGGCTGGATGGCTGGATGGCGTCTCAAGCCAGCACAGAGGCCGGTGATTGTAACCCATTGTTCTGTAATCCTTCAATAATCGACTATATTGTTCTCCAATATTGAGATGAGCACAAACTACTGAGAAGAGAGGGTCATTTGAGCCCTGTGCTAAATTCCCGCAGCTGCGATACTTTTGTTTTCATGCTTCTTATGTTGATGACATTCCTCTCTGTATCTTTATTGTTAGGCTTTTCCCTGTTGCTTCTGGCTGCTGTCGAGGGGCCTTCTCCACCAGCCTACACACCCCTACTTCTCTTTTTTGGGCTGTGAGGCTGGGACATCAGGTCACTGAACACAGCAGAATAGAGTGCAAATAAGAGTAAACAGGCTCAGTGTGACGAAACGTTGACTCTCCAAGGTGGATGCTACAGTCATGGAAAAGATGACTTTTCTTCTGACTTCATAGATGTCAGGCACACAGATGGGGGAGACACACCCCAAAGCTGAGAGCAAAAGACAGTCTGTGGCAAAACTCTGGAGTTGCCACCTGTCCCATCAGGCAGAGCCCAGGCCACCCGCCTGTCAGTGGACACGCCATGAAGGAGAAACCAGGGACTCTTGGCAAAGAAGGGCTCGCCTTGGGGACCACCCAACAGAGGAAGAAACAGGAGTCATCTGCCATCTCCAGAAACATCCACATGGTTCACCGTGGCAAACGGCACATGGCCCCCACTTCCTAGACTTTCTGGAACCTACAAAGACAGAGCCTGGTGCCCACAGCCCTGGTGCCTGAAACCCCTGGAGCTGTGGGTCATCCATGCTCCTAGAAGAGCCCCAGCCACCTGTGGGCACTCATGCCCATGCGGGCTGCAGTCCTGCCAACACACCCTGTTTGCCCCGGTCAAGTCTGAGGGGGGACCTGGCCTGGCTCACGTGGCCTCCACATTAATAAATGAGTGGAAGGGAACGTGTCTTCAAGAGAGGAGGAGGGGGGAAGAGTAGAGGGAGGGGGGAGGGGGAGAGAAGGGGGAGAGGAAGAGAGGAGGGGAGGAGGGAGAGGGGAGAAGGAAGAGAAAGAGGGGAAGGGGAGGGAGAAGAGGAAGAGACGTTATACGTGTGCCATCATTGACATCGTCATCATCATCAGGTCTGCAGGTCACGGTCTTTTAGGGCCACCTCAGAGCGGAGGTCAACACTTATTACAGCTTTGGGGCTACTCTAATTAGAAAAGAAAAGAGGGCCATAAAAGGCCAGGCTGGAGGGCCTCCCTGGTGGCGCAGTGGGTTAAGCAACGCACTATGAAGCAAACCGCAGCCACTGCAGCACGAGTTTGATCCCTGCCGCCTGCTGGGGAGAGGACCCACATGGCACAGCAGACCTCTCCTGCCTCCCTGCTGCTCCCCTCAGCAGTGTGTTTCAGTCAGTCTGCCTGTTCTGCTCCCCACTCTGTCTCTGGTGGATCCTTTCACCCCCTACACCTCTGGCCTGTACCCCAGTT
Organism: Galemys pyrenaicus; assembly: GCA_019455555.1. Lineage (NCBI taxonomy): Eukaryota > Metazoa > Chordata > Mammalia > Eulipotyphla > Talpidae > Galemys > Galemys pyrenaicus. The sequence goes on from JAGFMF010011509.1 coordinate 650,048, forward strand.
CTTATATGCATAAATAAATCTTAAAAAAAAAAAAAGGCCAGGCTGGAAAGGCTCTTCTTGGTTATTTAAAATTCCTCTCCCATTCTACAGATGGGGAAAGTGAGGCCCCAGGAGGCAAGGTGCTTGCCCAAGGACACTGAGTCAGCAGGTGGCAGATGGGGGCTCAGGTGTCTTCACTCCCATCCAGGGACTCCTTGCCCCACACTCAGGGGACAAGGCAGGACTTAAGGGAATCAGAAAATTACAATATTCAGGAGCTGAGCTAGAAACGTAGCATGTAGAACCGAGAAGCGTGCTGGGCCAGGCGCCCCTACCGCCTGCGGGTCAGGGTGCGTTTGTGGAGCTGGGCTGGAGGGGCACACAGCTTCCTTCTTAGGTTTCCATGTCTGTTAGCACCGTCACCTGCCTCCCACGGCTGGATGGCCTTGGGGTGTCTTTTCTGTCCCTGGGTCTCTACCTCCCCACCCAAGAATCCTCCCACTTCACAAGGTGCCTGGACTGGTTGCCCCTGTTGTGAGCCTCTGTGAGCAGGTGTAAGCCCCACATATCACTGACCCACAGAGATTCAGTCAAGTGCACTGGATTCTTCCTCATTTGGTCAAGGCTCAGGGGTCAGCAAATACTTTTCTATAAACTGCCACATTAGAACTATTTTGGTCTTGCACAACTACCCAGCTCTGCAGTTAGAGCTCAAAAGCAGCCATAGATAATATGTAAGTGAAAGGGTGTGGCAGTGTCCCAATAAATTCAATTTATAGGAGCAGACAGTGGGCTGGCTTTGGCCTGTGGGCATTGCTCACCAGCTGGGTCAGACATCGCCTCTGGAACTGGGGTAAGCAGGTTCCCCAGGTTTGCACAGGGCTCTCTCAGTGTAAGACAAGCCAAGATGGCCGGTCCTCCTCTCTGGGATCTGTTCCTCTCCAGGAGTCCTGCTTTCTCCATCTCAGAGTCACTCTAGCCGTGACATGCAACTGTCTCCTGCATAAGGAGGAGGAGCAGAAAAAGACAAGAGGAAGAAGGGCCTCTGTTTATTGAGGCGGCCCGGCCCGTGCGAGGGGCTTGAGTCACATGACTGTGGACCCTCATTACAGGAAGGGGTCAAGCTGGGCTGGATCCCGCCTCCGGAGCCCCAGTTCTCCTGCTTCCTTTCCCGGCTGTATACTCCTCAAGGACAGACTGGGGAACTCTCGCCTCTGGATCTCCAGTGCCCCATACCCCGCATAACACTTGGAAGATTCTGAGCAAGTACTGAGCATCAACAACACTGATGCTGGCTGAGCGAATGAGTAAGTCGTGCGCCTCCAGACACCTCCTACTTCTGGGACAGGATTCAGCCTACCCACCCATCTCCAGGAGAGTTAAGAGGAAGACGCCATACGTGACGTCACTTATGTCACACACGCCTGGAGCCGTGTGCCGTTCGCTGTGGCCTCTGACATCCAGCCACCCAGGTCTGCTTCTTCTGGGCTGTTTGACCCGGGCAAGCCAATTCACCTCTCTGAGCCTCACAGACCAAACAGAAGTCGGTCTAGGAACCGCCTGCCCGGGTTGTTGTAACACATGATATCTGAGGCCCCCAGCGGGCTGTGTGCTGTCCAGTAAACACTCCATAAACGTTACCTGCCATTGTGGTCTCTGTCACTGCTGATGCTGGGACAAGCAACAGGCAAGACAGGGATGAGACGTCAGTGGCGAGGCTACTGTCCCAAGCTAGTCACCTGGACAAATCCTAAGGGCAGGAGCTGAGATTAGCCCCACCTACCCCTTGAATGTGAAGAACAATGGCTAAACAGTGGTGAAGCTCAAGGCGGGAGGAGGGCCTCCCCGGTGGCACAAGGGGTTGAGCGCGCACTGTGGGGCTTCCACAGCCACTGCCGTGCAGGTTCGATGCCTGGCCGGGAGGTGACCCACATTTCAGTCACTCTAGCTGTCTGCTCCCCACTCTGTCTCTAATAAACCCCCCCTCTCCCCTCCCCCCCTCGGGCCTGTACCTCCGCTCTTGTATGCATAAATAAATAAAATCTTTGAAATAAAGAGAGGGAGGAGGGTGAGTTAGAGCCACGGATGCATCTACCCAATAACCAAACGCCAGTCAAACCTTGGAAAGGGCCCCCTCGCTGGCCTGGCCTGCCCTCCTCCCCAACTGTCCTCTTCACTCATCTCCTGCTGCATCAGCTCTGGGTCAGTACCTGGAAGCGACCCTAGCAGTGGCACCCGTCAGCTCGTGGGGACCAGTCCCCGTCTTCCGACATCTGGACCTGCTCTGGGGAGCCATTAATCTCGGGCAATTTCTTCCCTCACTTGATTTGTTTATTTAAGGAAAACAAGTTGCTCCTAATTAGAAGCGCTGCTGTCGAGATGATCGGTGCATCGTAGGCTGCCTATTTTCAGGCCTTCTGCCTAAAATTATACCTGCGCGCTCAACATCTGTGAGTTTGTTCAGTAGCTGTCCTAAGTGCAGGCTTCTGGTGAGAGAGACGTGGGCCGTTGCAGCGCTGAGGGCGCCCGAGGCCGGGAGCACAGGGCTTCAGAGCCAGGCCCTGGGACAACGAGCAGGCGCCCCGTGCCTTGTCAGAGCCCGCACTGTCACTGCATGAACGCCCGAAGGTGCGGCCGCGACCCAGACCAGCCCGAAGGGCGGGCGGGTTAGCCCTTTTCTACACACACCTGCAGGGACACACGTGCTCGGAAACATACAACAGTTACACCGCTCCAGACACGTTCCCGAGCATACGTGCGTCCCTCCCGCTGGGCAGGCAGGCGCACGTCGCAGACGCAGAGACCCGCACAGAAGTTACCCCACAACACCCAGGAGCACACTTCGCATACACCCACGTGCACACAGAGACACTTGTGTGTATATGGCAACTGACACACCCAGACCCTCACACTCAGAAACACGGGCAGACACACAGAGGTGCACCAGACATGCAATGCTGTGTACAGGCGCACACAGGCACCACACGCACATTTGTGCACACAGGTGCACAGAAGTTTACAATGTCGCTGCAACACATGTAGACACAAAATTGAAAGTGCCCTTTAATACCACCATGTGCACATGCTCAGAAGCTCACATTTCCACGGGGACACGCACAGAAGGTGCCCGTGATGAGCAGCTGCACTCACAATGGACAGAGACAAACGACGTGCAATGCTGCACACACCCAGGCACGTCCACACAGGTACACTGGAAAACACTAAGAGACAGGTATGCAAGCACATGCCACAGGTTTACATTCGTCACACACATCCCGGGTACGCTGACACATTTGCAGGACTCACGAAAGCCCTCACAGACACGTACAGACAAGACCATACGGCCGAGAGAGCGCGTGCCAGGCTCACCTGGCTGGTTCCTCAAACCTGGGGATTCCTACCGACCCTCACAGCACAGGTGAGCATCTGCACAGTCAGCACCTGCACCGTCACAGACATGTGCAACTCACACACGTACACCTGCGAAAACACTCCCAAATGCACACACACACCCACGCTCACACGGACACACTCAGGCATGCTCTCCTCTTGCAGGCAGGCGAGTGCACACACATGCTCATAGATCCGGGGCCAGTCACCAACTGCACACTCACACCGACACTGTCCACACGTGTGCACACACACTTAAGGTTCATGTGCGAATCACTCACATGAACACACGTGCACAAACTTGAATGCAAATGCACACGTGTGCACAAATGTCTACACACGTGTGTGCGCGCACACATTCACACACACCCTAGGGACGCAAACTGCGTTTTCTGAGTCCTAAAAGTCAAGCCCACAGATGGAGCTGCGCATGGCGGTCTGGCTGCTGCCCCAACCCTACCGCACACCACCAACGCACCCCACGTCGGCACCAGAGATCTGCCTCCCACCAGCAGTTTCCGCGGGTCAGCCTGCCCAGGGGTCCTAGTTCAGAGAGGGATATGGATGTGTCAAGTCTCCAAGCCACTCGGAAAGAAACAAGACTGCTGCATCTACTGTCTTCCCCCAAGACGTGAGGGGCCTCCACCCCGGCACCTCACACACAAGCCAAGCACTTTCCCAGGGGCCTGTCCCTCGCTGCTCAGCCAACTGGGTGCCTGACACCCAGACCTGTGAACTTCTCTGCCCTGGGTCCTTACACAACTGCAAAGTTGAAGCCATGGAGACAGCTCACCTCCACCTCCAGTCGTCATGGTGACGCGGCAGCTGGGTGCATCCAGTCCTCCCAGACACAGGGCTCCCCTCTCAGAGCTGCTGGTGCTTCTATGAAGGAAGCACGAGGGGGCGGAGACTGCAGGTGTCAGGTGACTGAACAAGGGCTCCAACCTCCCATCAAGGATCACCTGGTACTCAGGTGGGACAGCACCAGACTCCCTGGGGAAAACAGCACCCAACAGCCCACACACAAGACCCGCACTCAAACAGCCTCCTGCTGTGTCCGTGGAGTGCTGGGCTTCTCCAGGCTTCTTCTCTGTATTAAACACAGTCCTGGCACCATCCAGTCCCCCCAAGTGGAACAGTGAACTCTCCACTTTCAGTGGAGGGGGAGACTGAAGGGCTTGGTAATGGTTAAGCTGATGTGCCTGAGTCCTGGGGCTTAGACACTAAGTTACATCACCACTGCCTGGGCTTTTGAAAATCTCATCTGTGATTCGGCTGCTATACTCAGAGTCATAGAATGTCTGAACTGGGACCTCAGAGGACATGTGAAATCTCTGCCTTTTGCAGAAGCAGGCTCTGTGGCCCAGAGAGGTCTAGTGATTTTCCCAAAGTCACAGAGCAAATTGAAAACAGACTTGAAACTCAACATCCCAACTTAGAGATTGGGTCTCTCCAGGATACCAAGCTCTGGCCTCCAGGCACCCTAGAAGAATTCCTAGGTCTCAGCAGCCTAGGGAAGCAGCTCCTAGTCCGGCCCCAGATCAGAATCCCAAGCTAGTGCAGGAGATCCTCAGATTTCCAGCTCCTGTCTCAAGAATTGTCTGGGAGCCACAGAGTCAGAGCAATGTGAATCCCCGGAGGCAGAGGCCCAGGACAAGCAAAGGATCCAGGGCCAGGGGACTAACTCCAACCTTCACCTCTCTCCCTGACCAAGCAGTCTATGCAATGACCCAACTCTACCCGAGCAGTGGAGCATGACACCATTTAGGGGGCTACGACCGACCGTGGGAGGTGCATTAAAATGACCCTCAGAGACTTAGTGGCCTCTTAACGTGTGATTTTCATTAGGAAGAGAAATAATCTGGCCAAACTCATGAGCTATCACTAAGCTCAGCAGAGCCTCTAGGGGCCTGGAGTAAGGCAGCCCACCCACATCCCAGAGCTGGCAGTGAGAAGGCCAGGGGCTCCACCGCGCTCCCCCTGCCATCCCCTTTTCAGCACAAAGTTCATGCCTGGCCATGTTCCCATCTGAAGGGTCCCATCAAACAGCCCCTGAAACTTCCCCCAAAGCTTTTGTTCACGTTCGGAGCTGCAAGGAACTGGAGGTGATCCTTGCCTTTGCTGGTGTCTCTGCCAAGGAAGTGATTCGGCTCCTGCAAAGATACTTGGGGCTACTGGCTTGGATGGAAGCGATCTGGCTGAGCCCTGTCTCCAGTTATTTCCCTCTCCTCACACACACACACACACACACACACGCACAGCTCAGACACAGGTGAGCCTGCAAAGCCCTGGTCACCCTGGAGCCCTGGATGCTGGCTCCAGATGACAGCAAACCTCAGTCACCAGGGCATCACCTCCAACAAGCCCCTTGGAAAGACAACTTGGAAATCTGACCAGCTCATTCTCCTTTGGAACTCTGAACTGGCCGAGAAGGGGGTGACTCATGAAGCAAATAAAGGGGCCCACCACCTGCCCCCTCACTCAGATCAACCCCTCCAACAAGCCCTCCAGCACCTGCCGGGAACCCAGCAGGATGCCTGGGATGGAAGGAAGGACTCCTGGGGTGAGCGGAAGAGGCCCAATGCCCCCTCTGCCAAGGAGAGAAAGTTTGTCATTTACAGGGAGCGGGGCTGTCACCACTCTTGGCTCCTTACTCACCTGGCTCCGAGGGAGCGCGGAACCCCCAGTCAGCAGGGAGCAACGGCCCCGGGAACCCAGATGGAGGGCTGGAGCGGTTTCCCAGCAGCTCCCCGCCGGCTTCTTCATGGATTCCTGGCGGAGCTCTCGGTCCAGGCCCGGCGGCCAGCCCTTGCCTGAGGGGTTCCGGCCACTTGCAAACTCTGCCAGAGCCCAGCCAGCGCCGGGGGTCTTTCTCTGCGACTCGGGCGTCCCGCTTGGCGAGTCCGCTCTGTGGGCGCCTTCCCAGCCGCCAGATGCTGCAGTGGCATCAAAGAAAACCGAGTCTGGATTTCCTTTCTCGCCACCGAGGCTCCTCCAGCCCGGCCCAGGCTATTTCTCCGGGGCTGGCCCGAGGGGCAGCCTCCGCGCCTCCAGCGGGAAAGTGGAAGAGCGTGAGTCCTGGATTGCAGCAGCAGCGGCGACAGCGGTGGCCGGGGACGTGGAGGCGGTGGCGACGCCAGCCGGCTAGCAGGGGAGGCGGGCGGAGGCGAACGGCAGAGAAAGCCCGGCTTCGGCGAGCCTGGCGCCCCGGCGGGCTGGCCGGCGGGCGGCACTGCGGGTGCCCCGCGCCACGGCGAGGCCCCGCGCAGACACCCACCCTGGGGATGCCCGGGCCGGTGGTGCGCCCGACACCGCTGCGGCTGAGCCCGGGCTCCGGCCGCCTCGCCTCTGGCTCGCTGCCTCCCGCACTGGCTTGCTCCCCTGGACTTCACGTCCCCAACCCCAGCTCCCCGCGCTGCCGCGGCCGCCGCCGCTGCCAGCAGCGCGCCTCAGCCCGGCGCGCTCCTCGCACAGAAGCACAGCACTGCCTACCGCTTAACTCCTTGCGTGCCACCTGGCCCTCCCGCAGCCTCCCGCGGAGCTGGGCGCACCCGGGGCCGCCTGCTGCGAGCGCCAACGAGGGCCTGGGGTTCTGAGCCCCAGTCTCCTCATCTGCAAAATGGGCCCAAGAGACCCACGTCATAGAGTTACTTGGAGAATTGCCTAAGACCTTTGTGCAAAGTGCCAAGCCGCCTGGCATGGAGAGGCGCTCAACAAATGGCAGCGTGTTTGTGGTTGCTGTTGCTAAAGAATCTTAGCACAGTGTCTCACAAACAGCAAACACCCAACAAAGGGCGGGTTGGCATTTTGGTGTTGGGTTTGTTGTCTCAACAGGCAGCAGCTTTCAACTGTGTGACTTCTGGCTTGTCACTTACCTTCTCTGAGCCTGTCTCGGAAACTCCCTTCAGACCTGTGACCTTGGGCAAATCTCAACAGCCCTCTGAACCTCTATACCCTCATTTGTAAAGTAGAGAGCTTACACAAAAGCTAACCTACCTTCAAAGGCGCTTCATGCGCCTCCCTGGTGGCACAGTGGGTTGAGCGCCACACTATGACGCATCCGTGGCACAGCAGCCTGAGTTTGATCCCCGCCCAGGGAGGGGACCCACATGGCACAGCAGACCTCTCCTGCCTCGCCCCCTGCTTCCCTCAGCAGTGTGTTTAAGTCGATCTGCCTGTCCTGCTCCCCACTCTGTTGCTGGTGAATCCGCTCACCTCCTGCCACTCTGGCTTGCACCCCAGCTCTTGTGTGCATAAAATAAATACATAAATCTTTTTTTAAAAAACAAAGGCGCTGCAGGGGGAGGAGTCCACCCCATGAGGTAGTAGGTGACAAGAATCACTGTTGAATGAGGCACTCCTGAGTGCCAGACACCTGGGCATGGTGTCCCAGGCATTGAAAGAACTCTAGGCAGCTAGGTCCATTTCCATTCAGGGAACCAGAACACAGAGACTGAAGGGGCTCCCCAAAAAGTAGATAGCAGGATTTGAACCCTGAACTTTCTGACCCCCCACAAGCTTGGGACTCAAGGAGCGGCTCTCAAGTGGTCATTTGTGGAGACTAGCAAGAGTTCATATCTGTTTCTTTTATTAGAGCACATTCTTTTCCCATCTATAAAATTCAGTCTTGTCTAATGTAGATAATCTAGGAAATACTGAAAAATATGAAAGAAAAGCATATCAACCCTGTTCCCACCACCCGGAGATACTGATTGTTAATATCATGATGTAGTTCCTTCCAGGCTTTTCTCTCCACCGACATGTAAAAACAGCAGGCACAAAGAGAATCTTCCCACAGGCCCCATTCTGTATCAGGAGATGGGGAGGGCCTGGCAAAAACAGCTCATAAATCCTTTCCTAAAACTAGATCTCCAGCTTCCCCCACTCCAACGACCCCAGATGTAATTAACCTACAAGCCCAAGGAAATCCTACCAGCTTGGGGATTTGTGCATTTCACCCAGTTACCAATGGCAGACCTACTCTGTCCTTTCCCTTCCCCCACCCTCCTACCTTGTGCCTCCTTCTTGGAAGACCTAGTCATTCCATTCCCTGGAGTAGGGGACTGTTAATATCACACTCCCACTTGCTGACCCTCACCCACTCCATCACAAATAGCACGCCCAGGTGTCAACCCCAAAGGGACAAGGGCAATAGAAGGGGGACCTTAAAGGTCCAGGTCACCTGGGTTTGAATCCTGGTTCGGTCCTTGGCAGCAGCAACTCTCAGAGCCTGTTCTGCATCTATAACATGGGGGTATAAAAGACAACAGGCCTCTTGGAGTTGTTCTGAGAACTAGAAGAGATAAAGATAAGTGAATGCTCAATTAATGGCAGCTGTTGCTTTATATTAGCAAGAAGTGATCTGAATGAAACGAACATTGATTGCTACAATTGTTGAGTCTGTACTAAGCAACAGGCACAATACCCATTAATTCTTCACAATCATCTTAAGGCGTAGGTATTGGAATTAGTCCATTGAAAGATGAGGAAACAGAGGCCCAAGGGCACACAGCAAGTTCATGGCAGAGCTCAGCTCAGACCTTAGCTTTCCTGCCCTGCCAGTCACCAGCACAGCAGACCATACACCTTTCCCATGCCCTCCTCTTCCCACCCCAACTCATAATCACAGCTCTCTATTTTGGTGACTTCCCTCTTTTGGAGAGAGGATGAGGTTCCAGGAGCCCTCTGCAGGTCAGAGGGGGTCTAAGAGGGTAGTTACTGACCTCCAACAATATCCAGTCCACTTGGACCACACCCTATATTTCTCCCTGCTCTTCCCCCAGTCCCCCTTAGGAATGGCAGTTGGACTTCTCTTGAACTGGAAAGGGCCCCAAGCTTGGAATCAAGTAGGTGAAGATTGTGATGTGGGAACACGTCCTTGTGTGGGTCAATCACCTTTTCAAGTCCTGCTTCATCATCCCTGAAAGGTCCAATCAAGTCTTCCCTGCCCACTTCTTAAGGTTGGTGGGGTAAACAAATAGGTTTTACCTTAAGAGTAGTAAAATCTGTAAAACTGTAGAAATAAAACTATGATGTGATAATCACGTTCATCATCATACAAGCATATGAGAACATTGCATCATGGCACTCCAGGATGGAGCGGGAACTGTAGACAAGTCTGCATTTCTCCATATGAATGGCCCATTAACCCCAAACCCCTCACTGAAAGAACTGCATTTCAATCACTGCTCTGTGAGGGCCACCTTTGTCACAAAACATATGTTCCCTTGTGTGTGTGGGGGGAGTGTTTAGGACTTTGAATTTTCTATCTTGTTGGTCAATTTTGTTATCTTTATGGCCAATATCACATGATGTCCATTACTATAACTTTGTAATAGTTTCAGTATCAGTAAAAAATGTATTTTCTTTATCTCAGCAAGATCCTCTTGGCCATTCTTGGCCTTTAATTTGCATATTAATTTTGGAATCCATTTATGAGGTCCCTCATATAATAACAAAAGACCTATTGGTTTTGGGTTGGGGTGACACTGAGTCTTTAGGTCAATTTAAGGAGACTTGCTATCATTACAATGTTGAGTTTTCCAATCCAGTTACTTTACAATATACACAAATCTATCCGGTAGGTTTATAGATCCAATGTAACTGTCAAAACAGCCAAGCTTCTCAAAACCCGTAGTGGAAACAATCTTTATAAACTTGGGGTAGGAAAAGATTTCTGAAACAAGGGAAAGGACATTGATATATATCATTGCATTAAAATTATAATAACTTCTCACTAAAACCCACGATTAAGAAAGTGAAAAGTCAAGTCACAGAGAAGGAGCAGATATTGTCAACACCCATCACTCTATGGACTCCTATCTAGAATTTACTAAAAAAAAAAGTACACATCAATAAGTGAAAGATAGACAAGCCCACCAAATGGTCAAGAAAGTGGGACAGATGCTTCACGAAAGAGGATGTTCAGAGAACCAATTAACTCATTAAAAGAACCAATAAATGCAATCTAATTAGAAATCAGGAACATGTCTATTAAAATGAGAGGCGCTATTACAAAGACTGACAACCCCAAGTGCTGGTGAGAATGTGGAACAACTGGAAATTGAATATTCTGCCTATAGGAGTATAAATTGCTATACTTTGAAAACCTGAATGACATTATCTACTAAAGTAGAATATATACCTACTCCATGACTAGCATTTCTACTCTTAGGTGTCCATCCAACAGAAATCCATGTGTATGTCCAACAAGAGACATGTACAAGAATGTTCACAACAGGAATTTTTGTTTCTTATGATGGGAAATTTTTAAATAATTCCAAACCTAGGGTAGGGTCAACAGTGTATGGTCACATGGTGGAATACTATACAGCAATGGACATGGACAAAGTCCAACTAAATATAACCAGAGGGGTGAATCCAGCAAGTATAATGTTGAGTGGTAGAATAGACACTAAGAGGAGCTACTGTATGGATTCACTTATCTAACATCCAAATAGGCGATTCAGAACGATTGGAGGATAATGAGAGTTGAAATTGGGAGGAAGCACATGGGGTTTCTGGAGTGCTGGGCATCTTTTCCTTTTGACCTACTTGGTAATTTGTGTTATTGATCAGTACCTTTATGTAGCAAATACTTTTCTGTATATGTGTTAAAACTTGACTTTTGAAGAAACTTTTTTTAGTGATTGTTCTTAAGTAAAATAAAACTGGGTTCAAACCTGGGATTAGCTACTTTCTGGTTATTTATTTAGTGAGTTATTCATCTCACTGAGCCTTGCCCATAAAGTGGAAACAATATTATGCCTCCTTGATAGGGTAGTATAAGAGTGAAAATATGCCAAGTGGAATAACAGGTGGAAAACAAGGCAGCTGTGCTCAGCCAATATCAAGGGGAGATGATCACAAATCATCTCTGTGGTCTGGGCTATGTTCCATAGTACAAACATGTCTGAGGAATAATGGCAAGAACTGAGTTTAAACCTCAGCAATGGATGGCCAGTAGAATACAGGATGCTCAGGTTAAATTTTTAGAATAAATCTGTGACTTTCCATGGGACATATGTATGTTAAAATTTCCCTCTAGAATTCAAATGTCATGTGTTTCCTTTGTTTTTCTTTTCTTTTTTATTTATTTCTTTTTTATTTTATTTATATTTGCTAAACCTTGCAGTCCTAGCCTTTCAGTTCCCAACTGCGTGCCCCAGTTTACGTTGCCTGAACTCTGGTCTTGGTTGCTTAACCTGTAAAACAGGAATAAATGTCCCTTTCAGTGTTGACGAGAGAATTAAATTGATGTAAGTAGATGAGTGTACTTGTTTCTTGGTATTTGTTTCTTTCACTTCCTCACCTCACCCTTTTATTTTGTTCTTTTTTTGCCCAATTCTTGGGGTTGCCAGGGGTCCCCACAAGCATCATATAGCTCCATTGCTGGTCTTTGAAACTAACAGGTTGTGATTAACAATAAAAAGTAAGTTATGGAGCTGTAGGATTTTTGTCTTAAACACACGATCAAGGAGATGAAGGTAGGGAGTGCTTCTTGTAGACTACCAGAAAATTAACTTGCTCCTCTGTCCACTGAGCTCTGCCATCATTTGTATCTCAGGTTTCTGAGAGGGGCCTCTTTCTCACTCCATGTCTCCTATTTCAGCTCAGAAGTCTATGGTTTCTGGTCAAAATCTATTGCCCAAATCATGGAGGAGAGAAAAAAGCAAAGTGATCTTTGACATAAATTATAAAGATAAAAACAGGGTGATATAAGTAAAGTTTCTGAACATAAGATCAAGTAACACCTCCCAGCTAGGTTTATAAAATTAGTCTCTAACCCATACATCACTGTCACTTGAACCACAACATCTAAAATATAGCTTTTATTCTAACTTACTGAGTAGCTGATGCAAATGGAGAGGATGTGAGAGTAGTGAGTGGGCTGTGTCACTCGGTAAGTAACTCCCTTGGAGTGGTATTTTCCAGAAGTGGAAGGAGGGAACTTGTCTCTAGAAATGTCAGGCAAGGCAAATGCTGGCAAGAGCTGAGAGGTTGGGATGAAGAATGCTTGAGTAGGCCAGACCTGGACTAGAACTCCAGCTCTGCCCCCTCCTCAATGAATGGCCTTGGGTAATTTAACTGTCCTTCTGGGCTTCATCTTTGAAAATATGGAGAATGTAAGTTCCCATCTGAGGAAGACTTCATGTAGCTCAAATGACAGGCTGCAAAGACTATCCACTACAGCACCGTAAGTATGTGCGTTACTCATGAACCATGACCTATTATTATAGCTTTGCAGACAGGCAGCATGATTCCAAGGCAAAGTGAGGATGCCATTCATTCAGGGCTCTGGACAGAGTTCCAGCACTGGAGTCTGAGCACGCCTGGGTATCCCAGAGTCACATCTTTTCAAGCACTAAAAAGCGATCCACAATTAATGTGTAAAAGAGACGAAAGTTGGGCCTCCCTGGTGGCGCAGTGGGTTGAGCAACGCACTATGAAGCAAACCGCAACCACTCCAGCACAAGTTCGATCCCTGCCTCCTGCCAGGGAGGGGACCCACATGGCGCAGCAGACCTCTCCTGCCTCGCCCCGCTGCTGCCCTTGGCAGTGTGCTTCCGTTGATCTGCCTGTTCTGCTCCCCACTCTGTCTGGTGAATCCTCTCACCTCCCGCGACTCTGGCCTGTACCCCAGCTCTAGTATGTATAAATAAATAAATCTTAAAAAAAAAAAAAAAAGAGACGAAAGTTGAGAAGAGGGAATTGCAAATGTCCCTGTGACTTTGTCCTAGATGTAGGTACACGACGGAAGACGGTTTTTTTTTCTTTTAAGATTTATTTATTTATGCATGCAAGAACTGGGGCGCAGGCCAGAGGTGTGGGAGGTGAGAGGAGTCACCAGAGACAGAGTGGGGAGCAGAACAGGCAGATGGACTGAAACACACTGCTGAGGGGAGCAGCAGACAAGGTAGGAGAGGTCTGCTGCGCCATGTGGGTGCCCTCCCTGACCAGGGATCGAACTCGTGCTACAGTAGTTACGGATGCCCCACAGTGCAGTGCTTAACCCCTTGCACCACCAGGGAGGCCCTGGAAGAGGTTTTTTAATGGCCGAGTTTGGGTACAAAGTCCAGGTGGGCCAGCCATGCCCTCTACAACCCCACATTTCTGCTTCCACCACTAAAAAGCGATCCACAATTAATGTGGATCTGAGTTTCCTGGGCCCTCTGTTGTGAGTTCCCCACACCCCCCAACCCATCTGAGAGTTGCTGGTGCTTGGTTTGCCATGCAAACTTCAGAGACTAACCACATCTCTGCCCCTGGCACCCAACACGGGCACATAAGCTTGGTGTATAGTAGATTCTTAGTCCATGTGGGCATCTGTGTAAAATAACACAGATCAGGTGGCATAGGGACAGCAATTTATTTCTCACCATTCTGGAGGCTGCGAAGTCCAAGATCAAGGTACCAGTAGATTCAGTATCAGGGCTGGGATCCTGGATCATACAGGGCGTCTTCTTGCGCTGTCACATTGCAGGATGGGTGAGGGATTTCTCTGGGTCCTCTTTTATGAGGGCACTAATTCCACTTATAGGAACCCCACCTCCTGATACCACCACGTGGGGGATTAGGTTTCAACATATGAATATCAGGGGGACACAAACATTCAGTCTTTAGCATAGTCACCCAGGAAAAAACTCAATGAATGAAGTGGTCCAATATTATGACAGATACACTGAGATGGAAGAAAGCCCAGTATGATCAGAAGAGTTGACACTGAAATTTGGGGGGCTCGTAATCTTCCTTTTGTCCATCTGAGTGCTGGTGACCCTGTGGATGGTTCTCTGTGAACATGCCCGAGCCGCATGCAGAGCATTTGTACACTTATGCACAGGTATTACATTTCAATTAAAATGTGTTTTAATGTAAACATGTGCAGCCCCCAGTAGTTTAACCTTTAGTAGTTTCCCACTTATATGCTTCTGTGGCATTGCCAATTGAGCCACATAGTAAAGGGGGTAAATGTCGTCCTCTTACTGAGCTGACCTTGGACACACCAGCCGAGAACAGCTTTCATTTCAGGCTCTCTGAAAGGGGGATTGTCTACATAGGACCCAGCCAGGTGAAGACAAGGTCCATTACTCAGTACATCCGATCTGGAGAGACTGGCAACCACCCAAATTATCTGATTTGGCAGTTTCCTGGGATCAAATGACCCAGATAATGGCTGAGCTGCCACAGTGACACCAGCCGTCCCAGCCAAAATGCCCAAGAGGCGGTCCTTTGCCCGGGGCCATATCTGTGAGCAGAGAGGACACACAGGCCTGGGCCACCCCAGCTTTAATTTCTGCAAGAGGAGCTGTGGGTGCCATCACCTCAGAGTTTGCAGAGGGCAGAGATGCAAGGCCACTCTGGAGCCCTCAAGGGAGGCCCCCCCCCAATCCATCCTGTACTAAGTCTCAGCCAAGCATCCCCCAGGACACAGCTAGGGAACCTCATTTAATCCCCCGAAAGAAGATAGTACTTTTCTTATTGTTCCCAATTTGCAAGGGAGGAAACAGGTACAATGGGGTTCCATGAGTAGGATGAACACCCAAGAGTAGGATCATTTAATTTTACCTGACTGTCACCCTCACCCTCTCCCGTGTTGCAGCAGGAATGCAGATCCCCCCTTACCTTAGTTACTCACACAAGGGGCCTCAATGCGAACCTCACTTCTTCAGGATGCTCCAAACATTCCCTGCAGCAGCACAAAGATAGGATGAGCAATGCACAGGATTACTGGAGGAGTCTCTGCAGAGGTTAAAGAGAGAGAAAGGGAGCAGGAGGGGGTAGGGGGTGATGTGGGGCTGAGAAAGGAGATGGGGAGGAGGGAACAGTTCAGGGACAGCTTCAGACTAGGCACAGATCTGAGAAAGGCTCAGCCCGCCCAGCAGACCCCAGATAAAGACCGTCCATCTGTAGTCTCAGGCTGCTCATCTCCAGGGGGCTGTGGCTGGGTCAGGACATTTACAGAAGGCTGCAGGCATCAGTGTATTCTGTACTGCTGATGAGCAGGGGAGAGTGTGTTCTCAGAGCATCCATGTAACGATTACTAGATGGCAGTAGTTCTTTCTGGACTGTAAGTTCCACCAGGGCAGGAATTATTTTGTCCAAGACTGGCATGAACTAGATGCTCATTCAACATCTGTGGACTGACAAGCAGGCCTCCCAACAACTCGGCACTTGCTGGTTGCCACGCCTCTCCTGAGGATGTTCCGCACCGTGTATTTTAATGACAAGGATGGAGGGTTAGATGTGGGATCTGGGTTTCGTCCTGGACCCAGCCCTTTCTATATGTGTGAAAGGAAGTGAGCCATCTTGCTTGCTTGAACTTCTGTTTATTCATGTCTATTATTAATATCTGCCTGTGGAGGGCCTCCCTGGTGGCGCAAGGGGTTAATCACTGCACTATAAAGCATTCTCAGCCACTGAAGCACGAGATCGATCCCCAGCCAGGGAGCGGACCCACATGGCGCAGTAGACCCCTCCTGCCTCGCCCGCTGCTCCCCACGGCAGTGTGTTTCAGTCGACCTGCCTGTTCTGCTCCCCACTCTGTCTCTGGTGAATCCTCTCACTCCACTCCCCAACCTCTGCCTCTGGCCTGTTCCCCAGCTCTTGTACGCATAAATAAATAAATCTTTTTTTTTTTTTAAATCTGCCTGTGGCGTTGCTGGAAATTAACTATCACAGTATTATTATCTTTACTATTACAGTGAGCAGACTTATGTATAGAAGGTTACCTTTAGAGTTTGCAATCATGATCACAGGGCCTCAGCTTCCAAGACATGAATGTAGTCAGGCATTCCTTAACGATGGGGATCAATTCTGAGCACTGCCTGGCTGGCTAGTTGTCTTCATCACTGTGCAAACATCTCAGAGTCTGCTTACCTAGCCTACTCTGGGCACTGCCATCACAAAGACGGCCCACTGTGTATCGTTACTTCCATGGAAATCCATGATTCACATACACTGACCTACCTTTGTAGAAAGGAATTGTACTAAGTAGAAACTGTTGTACATCATCTTTTGCGATGTGTTCAGTTGTCTGTACCCCAGGCCTGTCCTTGAGCCAGGAATCATCTCTCGTTTGAGCATCACTAGCACTTAGCAAGAAGCCTACCCATCCTAGGGACCAATAAATGCACAGTCTTGCTCTCAAACGGGAGGCACAGTCCTGTGGCCACGTACATATGCATGAGCTGATTTAATCCCCCCAGCAACCTCTATGCAGGCACTGCCATTGTCATCCTCTGAAAGATCATCTGGCTCCACATTGGGGTTTTTCCACTGGGACACTTGGCTGTCAGTCCAACCCAAGATGCAGTCTGAAACACAGCACGACGCCTTCATTCTCCCTGGACACTCTAGTCTGGCCTCTAGGGAAATTCTCTTGGAAACTACTTTCTTCTGGCATGTTCGACTTAGACACCTGAGTCTCCTGGGAGGAGGGAGAAGTCAGCCTGACCTGGTTACAGATTTTCAATTTTTGGAATGTTATTTCCCTCCATGTCTCTAGTAGTCAACTTTTTTCCGTGCAGAGTGCAGATACACTCCTGAGCAACGAATCAGGGACAATGCTTCTGTGTGCAGGTCTGGGGGCTATTGGTCTGGGTTATCATATCCATTTTGGTTTTGCAGCCACCCATCTGCCATGCAAGGTGGTTATTCCTGTCCCCATTTTCCAGATGGGAGAAATGGGGGCTCAGGGAAATAAGGAGATCTGCCCAAAATCACAGAGCTCAAAAGTGGTGCAACTGAGAACCTGATTCAGCCTGGTCAAGGTCACAATGGCAGGTGGGAGATTAGACACCAGGCGCCAGAACAGAGCTCTGTGTTCTGCCACCCACAACGGTTCCTTAAAGACATATTGAGACAGCCTTGTCCTTGGCATCCTGCCGTTCATCGCCAGCTTGTCCGTCCTCCAAACCCAGCTACAGCAATCTCTCAGAACACACACATCTCTCACTACACCAACCCCCCGCTTGGGACCTCCAGTGACTTCCTGTTTTCCATAGCTGAGTCCACTCCCTCACAGCACACAGGGCTCCTGCAGCCCCAACTCAGGCCACCTCCTGCCCCACCCCTGCCTGAGCGAACTCTTCATCCCTTCCCCTGCTAGCTCGAGCCTGCTAGCTCGCCACCTTGCCTTGGCTGTGCTATTTCTCTCCATCCTTCCATTGCTCCATCCAAAAAACTCCTGCTTGTCTTTTTATTTCAGATGGTGTCTTCCCTAGAAAACCCTTGGTTTCTAGAACCCCATGGCCTCACTAACGTAGCTGGGTCGGGGGAAGTAGAAGAAAACCAGTCTGGCCAATGGCATTTTATTATTCTCATTCAACCTTTTGACATAATCAGAGAAGGCAATTTCATGTCCTCGGTCTAGTTCAAATTTCAACCCCATTTACAGATGCCAGAAACTCTCCCTCCACACCCTCTAACCACATTTATTGTTTATTTGCCCAGAAGAACACACCGCTCCTCATCTCTGAATGTAGAGGCGCCACTCTGGAGTCTAGTTGGGTCAGTCTTAGACTCCTGTGGCCCCAGCCACGGTCCAGGAATTGGCACATGACCCCAAATCAGCCAATCAGAGAACTTGCCTGGGAGTTTTTTGATTGGGCCAGCAGGAAAGAGCACTACTTCATGTGATCATGAGGCTCTCAGTTTGGAATTCCAGAGTTATTGTGATATCGGTTTGAGCCCAGGGAGGACAAGTAGTTTCAGAGACTGAACTAACCAGCAGAAATAACTTAGAGGAAAACTGTGTCATTAAATTTGTCTCAAGATCAGTTATACCATGATTTTCCACAGTTGGATCATTAAAGCCAATACAGTTTTTGGTAGGTTGGTTCAAGTTCAAGGTAAATTTTGGTCACTTGCAATCAGATTGTTCTAACAAACATGTTTTAAAACTCCTTTTCCAATTATATTATGTCATAGTACAGCACACACCCTGTGTAACAGCTGGGAAATATTTATTAAGCGCTTTCTGGAGATCAGGCCCTCTGCTAAATGATGGGGTTCCAAGGCTGGGTCTCTGCCTGATCTTTCTTTTCAATGGAGAAACCAGGACTTAATCTGTGTATCTTTGTTTAGTGTGCCTTCCTCAGTAAACTCTCTAACTGACCTCTGTCCTGCTTTCTCCAGTTTCCTTTGTCTTTTTTTTTTAAGATTAATTTATGTATGTATACAAGAACTGGGGTATAGGTCAGAGGTGTAGGGGTTAAGAGGAGTCACTGGAGACAGAGTGGGGAGCAGAACAGGTGGATCTACTGAAATCCACTGTTTGATGGGAGCAGCAGGAGAGGTCTGCTGCCCCATGTGGTCAGCTCCCTGGCCGGGGATTGAATTCAGGCCATGGTGATGATAGTGCTGAGACTTAACCCCAAGACCACCAGGGAGGCCCCAGTTTCCTTTGTCTTAACTGAGTCTCTCCCACACATACAAGAGGTGTACTTGGTATTATCAAAATATTTAATGGCTTTTTTCTCTTAAAAATATCTTGTTTCTGGGCCTCCCCTGGTGGCGCAGTGGGTTAAGCAACGCACTACGAAGCAAATCGCAGCCACTGCAGCATGAGTTCGATCCCTGCTGCCGGCCAGGG
>JAGFMF010011509.1:669086-707394 GCA_019455555.1 Galemys pyrenaicus
TCCCCGCTCTCTGTGGTGAATCCTCTCACCCCCCTACACCTCTGGCCTGTACCCCAGTGCTTGTATGCATAAATAAATAAATCTTTAAAAAAAAAATATCTTGTTTCTGCCCATATAGAGTTTGTTGTCTGGAGCTGTGCTGTCCATTCCAGTAGCCACTAGCCACAAATGGTGATTTAAATTAAAAAAAAAAATTGGGCCTCCCTGGTGGCGCAGTGAGTTAAGCAACACACTATGAAGCAGACCGCAGTCACCGCAGCACGAGTTTGATCCCTGCCGCCAGCCAGGGAGGGGACCCACATGGCGCAGCAGACCTCTCCTGCTTTACCCGCTGCTCCCCACAGCAGTGTACTTCACTCCATCTGCCTGTTCTGCTCCCCGCTCTGTCTCTGGTGGATCCTCTCATCCCCATGACTCTGGCCTGTACCTCAGTTCTTGTATGCATAAATAAATCATTAAAAAAATTAAAATTAAATAAAATGCAAAATTCATTTCTTTATCTCACTTGCCACATGCCAAGGATTCAGTAGTCACGCTGCCTGGCGGCTACTCTCAGACAGTACAGATGCACACACCACCCTGGGCACAGAACATTCCATCGCCAGCAGCCGCAGAGCCTCCCTTGTCAGCTTGTCCGGACCAGCAGCATCTGCTCCCCTGGGAACTGGTTGCAAGTGCAGAATCTCAAGTTCCTTCACAGCCTGACTGAGTCAGAATCTGCATTTCGACAAGATTATTGTGACTTTGCTAAATGAAATTTTGTTAAGGGGCAAGAGGGAGTTGTTGATGGCTGGCCAAGGTTATGCAAAGGCTGAAGGCAGAGTAGGAGCTAAGCTCATCACTTACAGGTCCTGGAGGAGGAAATGGCCACCCCCCTCCCCCTCCCTTCCCCCTCCCTTCCCCCTCCCCCTCCCTTCCCCCTTCCCTCCTCCACCCTTTCCCCTCCCCCTCCCCTCCTCCACCCTTTCCCCTCCCCCACCCCCCTCCCACCCCCCTCCCCAATACCCCCTCTACCAGGGGAAGCCAAGGCAGGATGTGGGCGGGGAGAGCAGAGGGGCACAGGCCTGTTGGAGGGTCTGAGGGTAGAGTGTTTTGGGGTTACCCGGCTCAGGCCAGATGGGTCAATTTAAGTCAAAAAGAGCAGGATTTTTGTTAAGACTGATAAATTCTTGGGGTCTTATGTAAGGTACGGGGAGGGGGAGGGGCCCTGGGAAGTAGGAGTAATAGTCGATCAACTCCCCACACGGCAGCCCACGGGTGCTCAGTTACTCATGACTCTCGGCTGTTATCCAGGGTGTGTGCTGCAGGGAGACGCGTGCTGGGGCTGGGGTGAGGTCAAGGCGCCTGCAGACGACTGGGTCGCGCAAACTGAGGCCGAGGCAGCTATACTACGGAGTCCTGTCGCTGGACTTGCCGCAGAGTGCCACATGAAGCTATAAGGAACCCTGTTCTGACTGTCCCGCCCAGGCTAGCGCCCTGTGTCCTGTCACTTTGCCCTGTAAGAGGGTGGTCTCCAGGTTCCCTGCTGAGAAGAAGCTGGAGAGATCGAGGAAAGAGAGAAAGAAGCAGCATGGAGAGGAAGGAGAACAGGAGGAGGCACGAGGAGCAGAGAGACATGTAAAGAAGCTGCACTTGATTTTTGGTCCTGGACTGGGTGGAACAGATGCGGGTGAGAGACCCGTGGGGAGGTTAACATGGCAGCTTTGATCTTGAGTTTGATTTTGCTCTTTTCCTTCCAGACTAGTCTATTTCTGCATGCACCTTTCCTGGGGTCCCCACCAGGAGATACCTTAGACTTGTGGCAACTTTTAGGCCTTGGTGGCCCTGCTTGGCTGGGCATTTACCCACGAAGGGATGGGTGACTTTTGGTGCCTGGTTTGGAAACTATATTCTTCCTCATTTCTGTACTGCACACCAACTGTAATCATGTTCCTTTTTTTTTTCTTCTTATTTTTTTAATGTTCCTTTTCATTCAAGGTCTTATGCACCTTCAACAAAACCTCTAGTATGTTTTGTCTTAATGCAGCAGGTGGCAGAACCAATTTAGAGTGGGCGAGTTTGGGGGTTTGGGATGCCCCTCTTCCTGTCCTGTAACTGCCCCACTGCCCAATGAGCAGCAGAAAGAGGACGTGCTACCAGGAAAAGGACATGCAGGCTCGCCTGGAGATGAGCCCCTGAACGCTTCCCAGACCCCAAATGAACCCCACATATGCGCGCCCACAATCAGAGGCTTGACGGGATGACACCAGCATAAACTTCAGCAGAATAAACTTCCTCCCACTGAACTTGCAGGTCCGTAGCTGGTACTCACGTCACTAACGAGCCCTGGACTAGGCTGGAGCTTGACAGCAAAAACCCCTTGAATGATTTTTCAGTGATTCATTTTTTCAGGGTAAAGTCACCACAGAGAGCCAGCGTGACCAAGGGCTGGTGTTGCATTGCATTTGTATTTTTGCAGAAAGAGAAAGAAGGCCCTCACTGTGTATCTCAAGAGTCCTGCCTATTCTTTGGCTGTCAAGGATTTGCTCACTCCTGAGTGGGTTTAGGGGCTGTCAAGCCAGCCCAGCCTGCTGGGGCTCAGTGCATCCTTAAGAAATGAAATTCGTGAGGGTGAATGCACATACCACCCACATGCCTACTCATACACACTTCAACTAATTGGTGGCACCCAACCATAACCAGGAAAAAAGGCAATAAGCTATCCATTTAAATTGCAGATGGTGACCTTTATGCTTGAAATCCTTTCAAACATCCTGTTTATAGCTTTGGGGTTCTGGCATTCAATAATCCTCCAAATTATTTTCCTCAGTTGATGGTTTTTTTTCCCTGTAAGTGGTTATTCTGCATTGCAGCCCCCCATTTTCTGGGTCTCAACCCCAGTTGGTTTCTCCTCATAGTCTAGGTAATTTGAAAATGCCCAAAGCAAGGCTCCTTCCTTTTTCTGTCACCAGGTCATTCCTCAAAGCTGAACCCCACCCCACTCATAGACCCAGGAAAGGAGGCTTTGAAAAGGTTGGGGGACTGTGGTGGGGGCACAGAGCTAAGGAGTAGTTCTCTGTTAAGTTCCCTTTCCCCAACGGTCTTAAAAGCTGGGGTCTAAACCAGCATGCCCTGAGGTGTAGTAAGTTACAAGGGAAGAAGCAGCAGCTTGCAAGGTGACTGGGTTAAGCAGAGATGGAAGATTTCCCTGGTGAAGGATTTCTCAGCGATTTTTATTTATAGTTTATGTTTTTTAAAGATTTATTTATTTATGCATACAAGAGCTGGGGTACAGACCAGAGTCGGGAAGTGAGAGGATTCACCAGAGACAGAGCAGGGAGCATAACAGGCAGATGGACTGAAATACACTGCTGAGGGGAGCAGCGGGTGAGGCAGGAGAGGTCTGCTACACCATGTGGGTCCCCTCCCTGGCTGGATGCAGGGATCGAACTCGTGCTGCAGTGGCTGTGGTTTGCTTCTTAGTGTGTTGCTTAACACACTGTGCCACCGGGGAGGCCCCTCTCAGAGATTTTTAAATAAACTCAGTTAAAGTTTATTGAATCAAGGTGCACCTATTTCCCTGTATCATCTTGAAAAAGCTGTCTGCAGCCTACTTGGGAGACAAGGCTCTGTCTTCTGGTTACTATGACAGCAAGGCATCTCCAGACCTGCCCTGGAGCGTATTGTGTTGGCTGAGCAGGTCACCAAGGCCCGGGAGGGGAATGGCCTCCACCTCTCAGTGGGATGTGCTACCCCTGCCATCTACACCCTGCTCCACGCTTCCCAAGTAGCAAGGCCAGAAAGGAGCGTGAGCCCTGATTCCTGGCTCCCTTCACTTGCCCACTTGCAGTGCCAACCTAGAAGTCAGTGCAAGTCATTATTGCTGCCTCCTATGTTTTTTTCCCCATTTTTCTGGAAACAACCCCCTCCCCCCATCCCTGCAGGAACACAGATGCTTAGATTTAGCCTGTTAAAGGTAATAGTGAATTTGAGTCCTCTGAGAGCTGGTGTCTGAAGCACACAATAAATGTGTGATGACTGAGCAAATGAACTGGTGGATGATTCTAGCAAAAATAAATAATAGGTAATAATAAGACTAAGGATTGTGGCTGGACATTGTGCTAAGCAGTTTCTGTTCACTTACTGACTTCATTCCAACTTTATGAAGTAGCTATTACAATTATTCCCCTTTTATAGGTGAAGAAACTGAGTCATTTGCCACACGGGAATAAGGAGTAAATAGGAGATTCCTTCACATCTGGTATTCTAAGCTGCTCTACAACAAGCTTCAAGATGTAAAGAGAATCAGCCAATACCCATGAAAGCTGCTTTTTCACGTAGGGTATGGAATAATTTCTATAAGCCAGGCATATGAGTTACTATTTGCCTAGTACTTTCTGTGTGCCAAGCTAATTTCTTTTTTGTTTTTTTTTTAAAGACTTATTTATTTATACATACAAGAGCTGGGGTACAGGCCAGAGTCACAGGAGATGAAAGGATTCATGAGAGACAGAGCGGGGAGCAGAACAGGCGGATCGACTGGAACGCACTGCTGAGGGGAGCAGTGGGTAAAGCAGGAGAGGTCTGCTGCGCCCTGTGGGTCCCCTCCCTGGCTGGGGATCAAACTCACGCTGCTGTACCACGGATGCTTCACAGTGTGAAGTGTTCAACCTGCTGTGCCACAGGGAGGCCCAAAAGTCATTTCTTAGAGCAACACCAGGTGTGGGGTTTATTACTGGTTGAGGTAAAGATTATTATTATTATTTTTAAAAAGATTTTATTTATTTATGCATACAAGAGCTGGGGTACAGACCAGAGTCCAGGGCAGTGAGAGGATTCACCAGAGACAGAGCGGGGAACAGAACGGGCAGATGGACTGAAACACACTGCTGAGGGGAGCAGCGGGCGAGGCAGGAGAGGTCTGCTGCGCCATGTGGGTCCCCTCCCTGGCCCAGGATTGAACTCACAGTGTAGTGGCTGCAGAAGCCCCACAGTGTGATTCCCAACCCCTTTGCCCCCAGGGAGACCCCAGGATTATTATTAGTTGGGGAAACTGAGGCACAGCAATGTTAAATAACCAGTGCAGTGTCAAACAGTTAGTGACAGGGTTGGGATTTGAACTCAGGACACCAAGACCAAAGCCTGTGCTCTGACCCACCATGCTGCCCTTGCAAAGGCTGTGTTCATGCCCTAGATGATACCAATATCTTGGACCAAGAGGTCAAGCTTAATTACATTCAGCTCTTCCTGAACCTTCACAAGCAGAAGCTGCAGCACAGCTGTAGCAGCGACCCCTGTGTCCTGCCTTGGTTTTGAGGACATGTAGATTTTCTCCTCCTCCTGCCTTCACTGGGCCAGCCTCTCGTGAATCAAAGCATTCGAGCAGGTGAAGGGAAATTACAGCAGGGCCAGGAGCCTAGACTCGGGGGTCCTATTTGCCAAGCCCCGTTGTCTGAAGAGCCCCCGTTATGCCTGGCTGCTGTTCTGACAGCAGAGCTGAGAAATTTTAGTTAAGGAGCTCTGCAGGTCCAGGCAGACCCACCCCACATTCCCTGCATTCCCCGCTGCCTGGGGTGGAAAGAATTTCCGACCAAGCTTGGCAAGTCAGAAAGGAGTGTGGTTGGCCACTCCCTCTGGAAGGTGCTATCCAGCCCTGGCTGCCCAGAGAAACTCTTTCCTCCCCTGAGTTACTGCTAAGAATAACCAGGCTCCCTCACAGCCTCCAGTGAAACTGCAGTCTTTCCTGAGGTCTACCTTTGTTTAGTTGGCTTCAGTACTCTTTGGTGAGAGAGAAAATGGTCCCCAACAGCTGGATCTGAACCCAGTTTTTTCATGGCCCCCACACTCTCTTGCTGTGTTGAAGGAGCACCTATGGGCGGAGTATTTCTGGAGACAAGAGCTGCTTTTTGTCAGGACTGCGTTCACAGGGAGCAGGCCTTTCGGGGCTCCGTGCGGTCCTGCCCTACCCACATCTTCTTACCCCCACGCCTATGGGCACCAACTACAGAGAGGGCTGTCATTTGGGGCGCAAAGGCCCCAGTTGTCTGGGCAGCTGAGGTTGGCAGGGTGGAATGGACAAGAAGCAGTGGCCAGAACCCAGTGTCCACCAAGGCCTTGGAATCCATCATGGCAATGCTTTGACTACAGTGCTTTTCCTTTCTAGAATGATATTACAAGTCATTTGCAGTTCATGAGCCTGCCCCGAGCAGATACTCATTTACCCTGAAACCTACACTGAGTGTTGACTATGTGCCTGACACAGTACAGGACTCTGGGCACCCGGAAGTGAAGCTACTAGAGCCATTTAGTATAGGGAGTCAGTTGTTGCAGAAGGAATCTGGGGAGACTTCTTAGAGAAGATTCTGGCTCCTGAGCCCCCATCCCCAGAGATCCTGATTTGTTAGGTCTGGGTGTAGGCTGGGCTTTGGTGTGTGTAAACTAGGTGGCTCCATTTTGCTGCCAGTGTAGAGACCCACTACTTTAAGGCTTTCTAGAAGCCCATTTCCACAAACACACAACCAGTACAGAACCAGACACAGTAGGTGCTCAATAAACGCTGGATGAGTAAGTGAATGGGTGAATGCATATGTGAATTGCTAATGCTAATGGTAACAGTGTCAACTCTATCAGCACACAGTCTCTGGAGCTGTGCAGTGCAACTTGTATACATTATGTTGTTATTCCTTGTGACCACCTCAAGAGGTTGCTGATTTCACTGTTCCCATTTTAAGGTGGAGGGAAGGAAAGCTAAGAGATGTTAAGTAACTTGTCCAAGGTTAGGGCACAACAGCTGAGATCAGAACCCTTCAGCTCTGTTTCTGAAGCTCAGGTACGCTGACCCATTACAGAAACTCCTGTTCTATGAAGTGGGTCAAAGAGAGTATAGTTGAACATTTGAATGACTGACTGGGCTAGTGAGTAAATTCATGAGGGAGGAGAGGCATTCTTGACTGGCAGCCTTATTTATCTCCTGTCCAATGCCCTCTTTTCTTTCTTAAGTGATTTACAAGTCATCCTCAAGTCCTGGTGATAATCTCACAGCTAATAAACTTCCGGATTACATTCCCTGTGGAGACCCCAGTCTTTGTCCTTCACAGATGGGACTGCCTTTTCCTGTCAAGCGGGCCTGAGGCAGGACACAGTGCTACCGTGTCCAAACCACCATTCACCATGGGACTGGGGTGGCCACTGCAGCATAAGCTTCAGGGAGACCGATGACCCCTACAGTTGTTCAATATGGCGACTCTGCTAAAAATCTAGGCATGTGATGCCATCCTACCCCGACATCCAGGCCCTCCCCACCCCAGAGATGATTCCTCTTCAACCCCAGCCCACTCATCTGTTCATTTAGCAGCGACTCCTGCTCAGACCTGTACTAACGATCATAATATTAAAGATCAATATCCCAGAAGTGGAGCAGAAATGCTGGGTTTTCCTGGACATAGCTACACAGTCTTTGGAGTGACAAAGATGCGGGTTCTGGTCCCAGCTTCCCCTCTGGCCAGTGGTGTGACTTTGCGGGAGATTTGTCCTCTGTACCTCAGCGCCCTTGTGGACGACATGGGGCCAATAATACCCTTTCACAGAGGTGTGGGGATTCAAAGGAGTCAAAGGAATAATTTACATCACTGCTTCCCAGCTGGGGCCAATTTGCCCTCCAGGGAACTTTTTGCAATGTCTGAAGACATTTTTGGTTGTCTCATTGTGGGTGGTACCAGCCTCTAGCTGTTGTTGCTGAATATCCCACAGTGCACAGAGGCCCTCCCCTCCAACCCAGCAGCAGACAATTATCTAGGACAAAATGGCGGTCGTGCAGTCATGGGGAAAGCTGATCTAAGTAACTCACACAGGCCTGAGCTGGACACAGAGCAAGTGCCGCAGGGTGCTAGCTCCTCTCCATTTTATTTATTTGTCACCAAAAGGTCAACCCGGGATGGAGATCCGAGCGATGTCTTGGTTTGAGAACGAGCACAAATGCAGGCGACGTGATTTTCAGCTTCCTCTAGTGGCCATAATCAGAAGGGAAAAGATAGCAGGTGAAAGGTCATTTGTAATCATATTTTATTTAACCCAACCTAGCAAAGGTCATTTTAACAGGAAGTACACATTAAAAAATACTATTAATGAGGGCCTCCTTCATGGCGCAGTGGGTTAAGCAACACACTATGAAGCAAACTGCAGTCACTGCAGCACAAGTTCGATCCCTGCCACTGCCAGGGAGGGGACCCACATGGCGCAGCAGACCTCTCCTGCCTCGCCCGCTGCTCCCCTCAGCAGTGTGTTTCAGTCCATCTGCCCGTTCTGTTCCCCGCTCTGTCTCTGGTGAATCCTCTCACTGCCCTGGACTCTGGTCTGTACCCCAGCTCTTGTATGCATAAATATAAATAAATAAATCTTTAAAAAATATTATTAATGAGATGTTTTGGGCTTTGTTGGTTTTTGGGGTGCGGAGGTGGGCACTGAGACTGCAACTTCCAGCATACGTGCACCCCTCTCCAGGTGGACTTGCCACATGTGGGGTGCTCCATAGACGCACATGGCTGGTGGCTCCCGTATCAGACAGCACCTAAATGTCAAATTTCCCACTCAAGATGCTTGGTGGTGAACAGGTCAGGCTGGAAAGAAAAATGAGGAGAAATAGGAAGAGAGAAAGATGGCAAGGGAATTTTGGAGAACATACAAGCAGGACTAACATCTCCAAAAAGGGTGGGGAGCCCTGTTCTCAGCTTCCACCCACTGGCAGTAGGTAACAACTTGGGGAGTCTGATTTCTCTTTCCAGGTTGCCTTACTCCTAGGCACAGGGCCAGGGAGGCTCATGTGGTGAACACTGCCCGCCCAGCTCAGGGAGCTTGTTCCCGACCCACCCGCTGCCTGCAGTGCGAAGCCAAGGCCCTGGGGAGGGCAAGAAGACCCCGAGTCAAATCAAAGCGACTCTGCGTAAGCCTCATTCAGCGCCAGCTCCTGCAGTATTTTAAAATCACCTCTGGCTTAGGGAACTTGAGTGCCTGCGCGTTCCATCAAGTGACGACTCCCTGGACAGGACAAAACCCATTTCCACGGCTAATATGACGGAGCATTT
The DNA here is from genome assembly GCA_019455555.1 of Galemys pyrenaicus. NCBI lineage: Eukaryota > Metazoa > Chordata > Mammalia > Eulipotyphla > Talpidae > Galemys > Galemys pyrenaicus. The sequence goes on from JAGFMF010011509.1 coordinate 678,146, forward strand.
GGAGAGTGCTGAGTCCATTAGGAACCAAAGTGGTTTCCCACTGTCATCGGCTGAAATCCAGTGCCTCTGCCGCTCCAGGCCCAGGGTGGAGGCCCCAGGTCAGTGTGCGAATTCCCAGACCAACTGCTAAATCAGGGCAGCCCCTTTCAAACCATCCACATAAGTAGTTAAGAGGCAGTCACCAGGGTCAGGCTACCCGGGGCCAAATCCCAGCCCGGCCATTTGCCATCTGACAATGGGCAAACAATTGAGTCCCTCTGAGCCCCCTTCTTCATCCATCAAATGGATTAATAACGGTAATTCTCTTGGACTTACTTACTCTTGTAATTACTTGAATCTCACATTCACCCTCTCCACTCTTTGCTCGAATGGCCCCTTCCCTCCTCACCTTGTTATAAATTAGAACTCCACCCTGGGCATTCTCCACCTCCTTCCTGGCTTTGATTTAGTTTTTCAAAACATTTCTTGCTCAACATATTAAATCATGGATTTATATATTGTTTGGGAGCGCACTCTCTCTCTCTCTCCTCCCCCCAGCGGCTTTGATACGGCCGTTGTGTTCACCTCTGTATTCCTAGCACCTAGATTAATGCCTGGAATGAAATAGATGCTTGACAGGGTGCCGAAGTCCAGCTATGGCAGAAGGCCAAGGTCCCCGAAGGATGGGACGGCGTCGGCGAATGAGGGGCGGGGGGAAGAGCACCAGACTTGCACGGGGTTTGGTATATGTCCTCTGTCCTCTATTCGAGTCTCAGCAGGTCTTTATTTATACATTGCAAGCAGGCAGTGGGATTACATCACTGTGTGCGTAGAGCAGGAAGTGAACAAACATCACATTTTTTCAAGAACAGCTTGGGGTCCCACGACTTCCATTCAAGTTTTATGACACATCCATTTTGAAGTTTAGTTTACATCTGAAACACGTTCTTAACAATATCTTTTTTTTTTTAAAAGATTTATTTATTTATGCATACAAGCACTGGGATACAGGCCAGAGGTGTAGGGGGGTGAGAGGATTCACCACAGAGAGCAGGGAGCAGAACAGGCAGATCAACAGAGGTACGCTGCTGAGGGGAGCAGCGGGCACAGCAGGAGAGGTCTGCTGTGCCATGTGGGTCCCCCCTCTGGCCGGCAGCGGGGATCGAACTCGTGCTGCAGTGGCTGCGGTTTGCTTCATAGTGTGTTGCTTAACCCACTGCGCCACCAGGGAGGCCCAAGTTCTTAACAATATCTTAATCCACACGGATACTGATCAATGTTAAAGCGGACAAAGCAACTTTGTGCAAATACAAGTAAATATTTTATTTACTCTGAGTGTAAGATAGACCGTCAGCCACAAGGTCTAAGATCAAACTGGTGTTAATACCTAAAAAGCTACAGACCCCCAGTCAAAGGGAAATACTAAGGTCTAAGTTATCTCTAAACCTGACATTTAGTCTTTTAAAGGAATCACTAACTTCATTCTAAACCTAAAACTAATTTGTAATGTTTTTTGCCATTTAGAGAGTTTTTCTATATATGATTTCCACTTAAGTAGAACAAAGGCAAAAGGAAGAGGAGGAGGGCAGGAAGAGTCTAGGTGACTCCTTTATCGCCTGGGAGATACAGATTCTTCCACTTGGGCCAGGTCACAGAGGTCTTTTTTCATTTCCTAAGGCCAGTTTCCGATAGTAAATATTTAAGTCTGGGAGACTGCCTAAAGACTGACTTTTGGGTTTGTAAAACAACCATATTTTAATTACATTTTACTCTGCCTGGTTTTATGGCTTTTTTAAGTTCGTGGCAGCATTTATCAATTGTAAAAGTTTGTGTTGAAGTATGTCAATCAGGAAATGCATTACACCCAACTATTTTGTTTAACAAACAGCCGAATTTATAACTACCCCCGTGAATTATGTTTCAGTGAGCACACATCAAGAGACTCAGAACTGCAATTGTAAAGTTAGCCAAAACAAAAAGGAATCTGGCAGGGCCAGCTATGGAGCCCCTGATTTTTCAGGAATATCCCTCATACTGGGCTTTTGTCACACAATATGAGTAGCATGGCCCGCACCAACAGGGAGGCTGTGGGGAGAGGTAGGACAAGAGAGAAGGGAGCTCAGTGGTCACGGTGGTGCGTTATGGATGCGTTGGTGGTGGATGCACTAATGTGGTAATACCTGATGGGGCGTCCAAATATTACCTCAATTAAAAAGAAATAAATAATAAAATGCTATCACTTCCTAAAAAAATAAATAGTTGCTTGATAAAGATTTATTTAATGAACACCTAACAGTGCCTAGTAGTTCATTATTAATACTCAGCAGGTAAGTGCCACGTGGGCCTACCTAGATAAATTAATACATTTACCTTTATTAACTTATACATGACATGGAACAATAATCAAAAACTGTGTGGTGTTTATGGCCCATCAAGGCCCACACATTAGTTCTCTGAGCCTTGGGTGCCCCCAAGAGTTTTTGGGATCTTCATTTATGAATGAGTTCCGGAGAAGAACAAGGGCATGAATAAACTTACTTTTATTAATTTATCTAAAAATACTGGTGGTATCTACAGTAGGTACCAGGCAGTGTGCTGGGCTCTGCTGATACGGGATGGGCAGGTCAGCTAAGGATTGAATAGTGCCACCCTCAAAGCTTCTTGTGAGGACTGAGTAGCTAAAACCGGGAAATGCTTTGTGCGACCTAGGAACAGAGTGTGTTGTCAGCTTTTATTGTGACAAAGTTGTGTGACAAGCCCCATTTCCCAATCTCTGTGGTCGCCAACAAAGTTACTGCTCACTCATGTGTCCAAAGTTGCATGGTTCAAAGTTGGGTCCATTCCATGTGTCTTCTCATTTGGGGCCCAGACTGAAGCTCAGCTCCTAGCTGCGCATGCTCTTCTCTGAGAAGAGAGCAAGACCTGGCAGAAACCATCATGCCTTGAAGGCCAGTGCTTAAAATTGGCATATCAGCCTTTCTGCCCACACCCCATTGGCCAAATCAATCCACGCAGCCAAGCCCAAGATTCGTGAGGTGAGAAAACGTGATCTCCTCACTGACCAGGAATGAGAGAGAGCATATTTGCTGGATGATAGTACAAAACACTATCTGCTTAATAAAAGCTCTTTATTACTCTTTGTTATTATAAGGAATAAAAATGTTTCTTCCATAAAACTGATTGCAGCTGGTGGTTGACAGTTACGTGTCATTCTAAGACAACCACCAAGGTAGCACTCTGTCTGGGGTGACAGCTCTGGAGGCTGGAAACCCCCTGGTATTTGTATGAAGTAGAGCAGACCCCAACTTCAAATCAAAATAGACTCAGGATTGAAGTCCCTGCCCTAAAAATGGACAACCAAGGCCGTTGGTGTACCCTTGTACTTCTCTGGGACTCATCCATAAATGAAGATCCCAAAAACTCTTGGGGGCACCCAAGGCTCAGAGAACTAATGTGTGGGCCTTGATGGGCCATGAACACTGCACAGTTTTTGGTTATTATTCGGCGCATGAACCCAGCAATGCCAGCGGCTGGTAGAGCGGTCTCCCTTGCTCAGTGCGTATCCAACTGAGCCTCGGGCCATTCCTGGTGGAAATCTGCATAAGGCCACCCTTGAAGGTGTTGGAACACTTCTTTTTTTTTTTTCTTTTCTAATCATTTATTTTTAAATTTTATTTTCGTAGAGCATTTTTTTTATTAATATAATTTAAAAAAAATTACACATACTTGCCATCAATTGTAATCCCGTTTTATTCCCCATCACCATCTCACCAGTGCACCATCACCTCAGTCCCTCGTGCTCCCATCTTCCCTCAACCCTCCCTCTCCCCTCCCCACCAAGTGTCCCCAGTCTGTCCTTGTCTCCTCAAAGCCCAGAAACAAAACCACGAACTTATGAACAACTAATCTTTGACAAAGGAGCAAAGAATATACAATGGAATAAGGACAGCTTGTTCAATAAGTGGTGCTGGGCAAACTGGACTGCTCCATGCAAAAGAATGAAACTAGAATACTGCCTTTCACCATGCCCAAAAATCAACTCAAAATGGAACACTTCTATGGTTCCTTTTCCTGCGTTGGTCCAGAGTTACAATCCTAGCAAATAAGACATCGGCAAATATTTACTGGACACCTTGGTGAGTGTGGTGTTCTGCTCGGTGCTGGGTATACAGCAGTAAGCGAGGCAACAATAACGTGACACCTACTGTCATGAAGTTCATGTCTGCAGGGGACGCTGGGTGAGTAATCCCAAGTGTGAGAAGAACAAGGAACAAGGATGAGTGATAGAATCAAGTGAGATTTGAAATCTTATCAAGGAAGCGGCCATGCTAACACAAGGTGATGGGAGTTTTTCTGGAGGGAGGCTGTGCTATATAATCTCAGGAGTCTGGGAGAACCCAGTGAAGGTAACTGATCAGCATGGAAAGTCAAGAGTGGCTTCCTAGGTGAGGTAGATCATGGCCAGAGTGAGAAAACTGCCCACATCAGAGATGACTGGATGTGTCAGTGATGAGAGCAATGCAACCCTCTACCTTCCAGCAAGAGGCTCAGGTGAGGGCACAGGACCCAGTCCTGGCCAACGAGCCAAGAGGGAAATTATGCCCAGAGGCTTCATGGAAAGGTTCCCTTGATTCTAAAAAGAGACACAAGGAGGAAAAACATCTTTGATTTTTCTGGATGTGGCTGGGGCTGGTGTAACGCCGGATCTGCAGAAGCCACCCTGCAATCTACCTGGGGTACAGCATGTAAAACAGAGAGGTGGTAGGGATGGAATCTGTGAGGACACCATGGAACTGCAACCAAGTCACACTCTCCATCCTCCTTCACCCCTAGAGCTCCAATCATGTGGGATATTAAATTGTTACATATGTTGTATTACTAATTATTTGAAAAAACAATTTCTTATCCTCGATGCTAGGAGCTGATGGGGGAAATACCTGAGCTGTGATTTTGAAGGATAAATAAAAGTTTTCCAGGTAAAGGAGGGAAGGTCAACAAAGGGAGAAAGAATGACCTGGAAAGCCTTGGATGTTTTCAGAAAGGGCTCGAAAGTTGAAATCAGGGGAAGGAGGGTCTGCCACACAAGATCGAGGAAGCTGGTCTAACTCTGAGAATGGCTTCCCAGAGTAAGAGAACAAACTAGTTACTGCTGCTAGAGGCATCAAAGCAAATGCCTGGATCACACAGACCTGACTTCCGATTCCGGCTTCTCCATTTGAAAGCACTTGATATTAGGATATACCTTCCTGAGCCTCCATGTCCTCTTCTATAAAATGAGAATAATACCTATTCTGTGGGGTTATTATGAGAAGTAAATATGGTAGGATGGATGGGTGAAGGATCTATCTATCCATCCATCCATCCATCCATCCATCCATCCATCCATCCATCCATCCATCCATCCATCTATCCATCTATCCATCCACCCACCCACCCATCCATCCATCCACACACCCATACATCCATACACAGCCCCCCAACCATCCATCCACACACCTATCCATCCATTCATCCACACACACACTCATCCATCCATCCACACACCCATACATCCATACACACACCCCCCCAACCATCCATCCACACACCTACCTGCCTATTTCATTTGCACAGTTCCTGAAACATGGCAAGTGGTAAGTCTTATTGTTGTTATAATTCTGTCATTTTGAAACCATTATCATGGCACCATACCGAACCAGTTAGTTATTGATGCCTAACAACCACCCCAAGACTCAGAGCTTAAAGCAATACGCAGTTGCTGTGACCACTGCCCAAAGGTCAGCAGGCGGTTCCTTTCAGGCCAGGGTGGCACCAGCAGGGCACAGAGCAGGTTCTCTGTGAGTCCAGCAGATGGGTCAAGGAGGAGTCCTGGAGCCCTCTGTGGCTTTTTATGGGTTTTATTGCTCTTTATATCAGAGGTGACCAGGTACACAGTAGGCAGGGGTGCAGGGGGGCCAGGAGGCTGACAGGTCTCCCAGCCCCCAGCTCATCTCACTCTCTGGACTTCTGCCTCTCTCTCTTTCCCTGCTGGCGTCCTTGTGACGCTGCCCTTATATGCCACGTGTCTCAGTCCAGGTGCACCCACTTGCGCATGCCCACACCTTACCTGGGGGGGTGCCTGCTATTAGCACACATGCAGGACCACAGGTGTCTATCATCGATACCAATGGTGGGTGACAATTTTCTGACCCCACACCGGTGTGCCCTGCAGTCAGGCAGGTGGCTCTGCACACATTTGGGCATCAGCTGGCTGAAGGTGAATCTAGGATGGCCTTGGCTGATACAGCTGGCTCTGCTCCTCATGAGCCCTCAGCTTCCAGCAGACTGAAGCACAAATCCTTAAGCAGAGAGCTCCAGAGTTCTGGTACTCTTGACCCCAAAACCATCACAGAACACTGTTCCACCATATTCTAGGGTCCACACAGGGCCAGCCCAGATTCAGATCGCTTCCAAGAGGAACAGTCACATTGGAAAAGGAGTAGAGAGAGGGGAGGGAGAGGCCTGCAGCCATTTTGCTCCCCCTATTACACTTGACTTCGAGGTCAGAAGTTAGGAATGCACTGCCTCCCTCAGGACAAGCCTGGGTGAGAGCCCCAGTCAGCAAGCCCAGGAAAGGCCCTGGCCCTCCCTCTGTGCCCAGTCTCTTGCTCAGCTGGATTTGCGTATTTTGATTGGTTCCCCTACTTATCATGTGCCCCAGCAGGAAGAGCCTTTTTCGTGGCCAGCCCCTGGAGAATGGTTAAAATCCCACACTATCGTCCACACCTCAATATTGAGACTCCTGGAGGTAGCAACCTGACTGCCCTAATTTTCCATAATTAACTCATCAAGACACCTGGTGTGACTGCTGCTCTCCTCAGGGACTCTCTGGCTTTCCCCCAACATGCCCAGTGAGTCCTCGCTCCCCTCATGGGAGAAGGAAGCTATGTTTATAGAAGACACACCGTGAGCCCAACCCAGACTTCATGTTAGTGTGTGGACACGGTGCTTTTTCTCAACAGCCCCGCTGCGGGTATAGTATGGACCCATGTTACAGATGAGCTGATGGAGACGCCTGCCCAGGGACACACAGTTGGAAAGTTCCAGAATGGTTAATGATTCCTTGGTTACTTAGGGGGCCTACCTAGGCAGATGCCAAAGGCATTGCAGCTTCAAGCCAATGCAGGATCCTTTCTCTGCGCCAGGCAGGCCCCCAGCCGCTGTCACAGTGCCTGGAACCCCTCCACCCATCATCCCCTTCATTAGGTATTTCTGTCTCCACTGCCACCACCCAGCATCAGCACCAGGCAGGCAGACCCTGCACATCTACGATTCCTTAAAAAACAAGAACACATTTTTCTGACTCGCCTTTGGGACTTTTTAAACCCCAGGCGCTCAGAATCTGCATTTTGATGTTCTCCTCGCCAGAGGATGCTGATACTCAAGCTTCAGAACACACTCTGCACTTTGTGGCTGTGAGTGAAGATCGTCCAGACACGTTGCCTGAGCACCCTTTGCAGATGCTGCACTCTTTACAAAGCGAGGGTGGGGGCAGCCCCCATGTCTCCTTTTTCCCTACAGCACATACTCATTTCTTATTTTTTAGCAATCAAGTATTTTTTAGTTAAGGTATCTACATATTGTTATTGCACACTTTAGACTACAGTACAAGGAAATACAACTTGGCGTGCCCTGTGGAGCCAAACTATCTGCGTGTCTCGCTTTACCACTGGCTTCGATTTACTGTAGGAACAGGCGGCCAAGCCACAATATGTTCAACGAGGGCCGGGACACGGTTTAAAGCTCAACCCCATAGTTGACAAGAGAAGAGATCTTCCAGAACACCATCAGGAAGCCTATGTTAACAGAAAAGAGTTCCCACTTAGAGGGGGTGTGGAGAGCTGAATCATGGTCACCTATATTGCTCCAGCAGAATGCAGTGAGCCTCTGTTCCCTCTTAATCAGAAAAGCAATAAGAACCTTTTAATGCAAATATCCTTGAAAGAGAGAGAGAGAACATTAACAGCTGGAAGGCAACATTCAAAAGAGATTTCTGGCTGGCCAGAACAAAAAGAACAAAGCTTTCAAAGCTTTGTGGGAAACAGGCTTTGGTGCAGGTACTTAGGGGGGCTGTGTTGGTGAGGGATGTGAAAATCTCAGCAGTGAGAGGTGCCAAAGTCCAGGTCTTTCTGTTTTCATAGCCTGTCATCTTGTCTCTGTGCCCTACCATGTGGCAGATTGCAGTTATGCCCCAATTCCTTGCCTGTGCCCTTGACCGTGGCACTGCACTGCTCAATTATGTGACTTGTTTTGGTCAGTGGGATTTTAGCACGCCCTACATTCCCATAACTCCAGAGCCGTGGGCCCGCACCAAGGCTTGTAAATAACTCATTGAACAGTACACCGGGGATCTGAGCTGTGGTTCAGTCTCATGAGAAAATAGAGTGGGCGTTACTAGCATGAGATTTGAAAAAGCACAAAAAGTAGTCCTAGATAAAAAAGTCAAAACAGAGGTTTACTCTTTACCATACCCACATTCAAACTATATATCAGAGAGTTGAGAAGACAATGACAATGACCCATTAGAAAAGTAAGCAGAAGAATTCATTAGGGAAGTATGAGCAGTCAATTAAAAAATATAAGAAAAGATGCTCAAGTTCTCTAGAAGCTAGGGAAGTGCAAATTAAAGCAATAATGAAATACCACTTTATATAAAAATGAACAAAGAAGCAAGAAAAGAAAATGAAATACCACTTTAGACCGACTGAACTGGCAAAAATTAAAAAGAGCTATAACACCTCCTGCTGGTGGAGATGCCGGCAAAGCAAAGCTGCTCAGCAACTGTGGTCCAGGACCTTTCTTGAATTAACAAAGATCACCAAAGTCAGAACCATCATTTATTTCTATGTGAATGTTGAGTGTCAGAGCTGGTGCTCAAAAATTAAGTAAGTGGGAGACAGTTAGTGATCTAATCCAGTAGTTTTCAACATTTTTAAAACTATTATTATTTTTCATTAAAACCGCTGGAAAGAACACTATGGAAAACCCCAATCCATGAAAGAAAGGAGAGCTACTGTGGGTGAAGTTGGAAGTGGGGACTCCAGTTCCCCATGGAGGAGCTTGAAAACAGTGGGTCAAGCCCAACCCCACCATTTTATCATTGGAGGCAACTGGATAGCCCAGAGGGCGAGCTGGAGGTCACACAGTCAGTCCCAGAGGTGGGACTGGGCGGTGGGTCTTTTTGCCATCAAAACAGCATTCTTGCTGCTCTGGGACTTGCTAAGTTCACAGAACTGTTATTATCATCCTTGTGCTTATCACCTTCTAAGTTTCCAGCATTGTGCATATATCATGTCTACTTGCAGAAAAGCAAGCAAGAGGTCGCTACGACTTGGAGAGGACACACTCTGGCACATAGCTAGGAAGTAAGAAACAGGATGTGAGGCCAGGTCGACCTGAATTCAAACGGAAGTCATTGCTGCACCAAATTGCCCCAGGTAAAGCAGCTGCTGGCTATGGTGAGTGTGATCTAGTCCATCCTCCACTTCCAGATGTGCCCTTTTGGAAAGAGCTTCATCATTTCTTTCTTTGAGAGTCAGCTCCCTCCACCCTCACCGCTCAGCACCCATAGTGAGTGCCCAACACTGGCTATTTACCTCCTACTCATTCTCAGAGGCCAGCTACAAGTCATTATGGGGTGGAGGAACTAGAGGCAAAATGTCTTGGATTCACAAGCTAATTCAGACATTTACAGCTGTGTGACCCTAGACAAGGTAGTCCACTTCTCTGTGCCTGTTCCATTGTAAATAATCAGTGTTCTACAACAACAATGCAACACTGATTAAGATGCTTTGGAAGGTGGATAACAGAAACCCCAACCTATGCTGACTAAAATACTGCGAATATCTACAATTCTGTGGAGCAGGAAGTCCAAAGGCAGAGTGGTTTTTGGAGTTAGAGACTTAGCAGCTCAGAGATGTGCAGGAGGTTGTAGTTCCTCTCATCTTGCCTCTCTGCCATTATCGCAGTTAGCGTCATCATCTGTCTTCTGGCAGAGATCAAGTGTCATGTTCATATGGAGCTATGAGCAGTGGAGAAAAATCTTTCACCCCTCCGTGTGGCTCCTCCTCAGTTTCTTTTTTCAATTTATTTATCTATACATGCAAGAGTTGGGGTACAGGCCAGAGTCCAGAGAGGTGAGAGGATTCACCAGAGACAGAGTGGGGAGCAGAACAGGCAGACTGACAGAAACACTCTGCTGAGGGGAGCAGCGGGCGAGGCAGGAGCGTTCTGCTGCGTCATGTGGGTCCCCTCCCTGCCCGGCAGAAGGGATCGAACTCGTGCTGCAGTGGCTGCGGTCTGCTTCATAGTGTGTTGCTTAACCCACTGCGCCACCAGGGAGGCCCTCTCCTTAGAGTTTCTCTAAGTCCCCCTTGGACTGTCCCGCGTTTCCTTGGGCAGAACTGGATCACATGCTAACCCTAAGCTAATCACTGGCAAAGAATCCTCTTGAGGTTAGCTTAAACCAGTCCTCTACGGGGCCATAGCCAATGCGACGCCAACTACCTTAAGAAGCTACAACCAGGCCTCCCTGGTGGCCAGCGGGTTAAGTCTCAGCACTGTCACTGTCATGGCCTAAGTTTGATCCCCGGCCAGGGAGGGGACCCACATGGCGCAGCAGACCTCTCCTGCCTGCCCGCTGCTCCCTCAGCGGTGTGTTTCAGCAGATCTGCCTGTTCTGCTCCCCGCTCTGGCTCAGATGAATCCTCTTACCACGCCATACCTCTGGCCTGCACCCCAGTTCTCCTATGCACAAATAAAAAAAGGCGAACATACAGTACTTGAGGATCGGGGCTGCCGAATGTCCAACACAGTGGAACTTCGGCTTCTTTCAACTTTGAATACCCAGCCCATGGGGCACTGCAGACATTTAGCAACTGGCACACTAACCTGGGTGTGGGAATGAGTGAAGCACTTCTTTCTCCTTTCCCTATGGCTCAGCTCAGCCATCTCTTGGTGACCTCTGGGTACTTAGTGACCTCTGGGTACTTGATGATTTCTGGGTACTTCTGTACCCAGATGAAGCCACAGCTGATAATGGATCTGGAGTAAATTAGGAAATAATATGAACTCTCTGGAAACCTCTGCTGAGGAAATGAGTGGATGAGGGCCAGGCCCAAGTTGTCCATACCCACAAGCACTCGTCAGTTTGTGACCAAGCTCCCTAGGGTGAGGGTGGATACCACATAACCAGCTTGTTGATTTTGTTGTTGCTGCCATTGTTTTGAACGAACTCTTGCTGGTTTTGAGATAGCTTGGGATCTCATCTATCAATAAGGTCAAGAGCAGACATCACTTTCCAGAATAGAGACAACCTGGTTTTGACAATGGAACAACCGAAAACCTCATCCATGGGAAATAACATGGGCAGTATTGAGCACTGATGAAAATTTCAGTGACCACTGCTCAACGTGGGGGCTCTTTGGTTCTTTTCCCTCTCATGGGAGCAAGTGTGGGGGTGGGAGAGTGTCTGCCTTCCCGTTCCAGCAGTAAATTAGACTTCCCCTGAGAATTCACACTGGAGGCTACCGATGAGAACCCACTGGAAAATAGATTCAGCCTCCTGGTGTCCTAAAGCCCTGCTGCCTGGAGAAGGGGTACAAACCTAAGCTTCTCCATGAGTGGGTGGGGGTTCAGGACCTGCTAACCTCTGAGAAACAGAGGGCAGTGCTGGGTAGATGAGAAAGTTCTGTGCATGCTATGAGATTTTGGCACGTGTGGCCATGGTACAATTTGCTCACAATTCTCCCTTCGTTCTCCGTACTTAGAATAGGTCACTGTGGGTGTGTACTCCTACTCCATTGCTGTTAGGCTGGGCCACATGGCTTCATTTGGACCACAGGATATGTTGAAATAACTGGGTGAGTTCTGAGCTCAAGCCCTAAGTGTTAACTGTGTTTTTGCTGAGTCCTCTTGAGATGTCTGTCAACTGACTTTAGATGGGCATGTCCTGCCCACCAGACCAGCACGTAGCGTGATGCCAGGCACTGAGCAGATAATCTATTTGGAAATTATGCCTCAATGTTCGAAAGCAACTGCAGTTTAGGAAATGTTTGCCATCAGTGCCAGGACTGAGTCCCAGACCCCCTACTTCTAGTCCTGTGGCTGTGGGGAGCTGCTCACCAATCTGAACACCTGCCTAATAATGGTGCTAGAGAGTTCCAGGAGATCATCCTTGGAAAGAAACCAGCTGTGTCTGACGCACGGTCAGCATTCAAGGAGGACAAATTATTTATAGGACTGTTGTTCATGTCTATTTTGGAATAAGAGACCATTACTTCAGATTCTAGGGCCACAAAGTAAGTATCGTAGGTTTTGTGAACTATGTGTCATGTGTCACATTACTTAGCTCTGCTTTTGTAGCATGAAAGCTGCCTTCAGCTACGTATAATTGAATAAGCATGGCCATGTGCCAATAAAACCTTATATAAACCGGCAGTGGGCCTGATTTGGGGCAGAAGCTACCGTGAGCTGACCTCTGTTTTAGGGAATCAGAAGAGACTAGAGATGGAATCTCCACCTATTCAGGGTTGCAGTTCTTCAACTTGTATCTCAGGCCATTTACCTCAATTCCAGGACTCAAGGCAAATGTGAATCTGGGGCCAGGGAAGGAGTTTCACTGACTTGCCAAGAGCAAGGAAAAATCTTGGGTCCAGCCCTATTACCTGCTGTGTGTGTCTTTGGGCAAGAGATCCTTCTCTGTTCAAGTCTCAGTTCTCTCATCTCTAAAATGGAAATAATCACTCTCATTTTCCAGGCTTTGGAGAGGATGTCACACACAGTCTGAGCTACCACAACAGAATTTTAGGAACATCTTCAAAATGCTGAAAGGCACATTTCCCCTGGGCAGCAGGAAGGAAAATATCGAAATGGAAAATGCTGACCTTCTATTAGCTTCTAGTACATGGAATTTCTCAGCAAGACCTCGTAAACCGCTTAACTTTGAGCAAGGCTGACATTTGGGGGTGATAAGCTTGGGTGTTGCTTGTAGTCAAGAAGTTTTTTAAGGACACAAGGGTCTCAGTGTGACAATTCCAATGCTGCTAATCTCACCTCCAAACAGATTGCAAGCGAGGACAGGGACTGGGCACCCCAAAGCCCCGGTGTGGCAGGAGATGCAGGTGGAAGCCCTGTGAGAGGATATTGGTCTCCTCGTGATTCCTGATGATCCAAAGTAGAGATAAATTCAGGATGAAAAGCACAGATTAATACTGGAAAGCAGGAGGATTAAAGAAGAGTAAAGAGGTGAAAAAGAAGTGAATCCTGAACTATGGGAGACTCTTGTACTCAGAACGCCAGGTTTTCCCCTGATTCCAATAAGCTCTTTAAAAAATTCATGAGGTTTTTGTTTCTCTGCTTATTTATTCGGATCCCCAGGATAAACTCATGAAAAGCAGCTTCTCATTGTGGGCGAGTCCCGGGGGGAAAGTCTAATGTGTATGGTTCAGGCTAATAAATTAAACAATGTCAACACATCCCAGCGCCGACGCCCCCCACAGCACTCCCAGGCCCTGTTCACCCGAGGCACCAGAGCAAGCGAGGAAAGCATTCTCTTCTTTATTTCCTTGCCTGCATTCTGAGGGGCTTCCCTGTTCCAGAACTGGGGACATGGAAGGTGAACAGAAGGTCACGCCATGTGGAAAGCCTGTGGTTTTACTGGAGAGCCGCAGATAGTGTGATGGGGTCATGGCAGAGGCGGTCAGGCATCCTTAGGCCCCATTCATGAAGTAAGTGCAGAGCAATCACAGCTGCACTGGGCCAGGCAACGGGCAGGGAGATGCTCCAGATGCTTTTCTGAGCCCGGCAAACCCTGTATCCCAAGCCGACTCTGCCCCCTTTTAAATGGAACCCACAGCCCCCTCAAAGAGCAGCCCCTAAAAAGCTAATACTTTTACCTGTAGAGGGGAAAAAATACCTAGAAACTACTTAGGGCCAGTTATGTAAATGAGGCTATTTAGTGGCATTTATGCAGCCATTAAAGTAATAAGGATGGAGCTTGTGTAGCAACATGGAAAAATTGTTTACAAAATAACAACAGCAGTGGAAGATGAAAAAAGCCTCATTTTACCAAATGAAAATGAAAGAAATCTCCCCAGGGTCTGTCCTGGAGAGCTGAATGTGGCAGGAGAATATTCTGGAGACCAGATTAGATGCCTATCTCTCAATGGATTTGGGCACTTGTGGAGTAGGGACTATATATAAAAATATATTTCGGGCCTCCCTGGTGGCGCAGCGGGTTGAGTGCCACACTGTGAAGCATCCGAAGCACAGCGGTATGAGTTCGATCCCCGGCCAGCAAGGGGACCCACACGGCGCTGCAGACCTCTCCTGCCTCACCCGCTGCTCCCCTCAGCAGTGTGTTTCAGCCCATCTGCCTGTTCTGCTCCCCACTCTGCCTCTGGTGAATCCTCTCACCTCCTGCAACTCTGGCTTGTGCCCCAGCTCGTGTATGCATAAAAATAAAAAAAATTTAAAAAAATATATATTTCTATTCATATGTACTTATGACCAGCTCCTAGCTCCATGCCCAGTGGAGTGTACATAATAAATGACAGAAGAAGAAAGATGCCCATGTCGATCACCCTGCACGCCGGGCAAATCAGAGTATTTTGCAAGTAGTGGTTAAAAGATCAATACTGGGCACGGCGGACCTCTCCTGCCTCGCCTGCTGCTCCCCTCAGCAGTGTGTTTCAGTCCATCTGCCTGTTCTGCTCCCCACTCTGTCTCTGGTGGATCCTCTCACCCCCTGCACTTCTGGCCTGTACCCCAGTTCTTGTATGCATAAAAAATAAATCTTTAAAAAAAATCACTACTGGTAGTTGGAGGGAGGACTAGCTGAGCAGGAAGGGAAGGCAAAAGAGAGAAAATGGAAGAGAGAAATTAAAGAAGAGAAAGAGAAAAGATGCGAAGGAGGGAAAAGGATAATTCTGCCTTCGTTTAACTCACACATATTCGAGAAGAGATCTCTGCCACGGTCTGGCTAGAACCCTACATCTTGCAACTAACTTTCATTAAAAAAACTATTGTCCTGTTGTGGAGGAAATTCCATCAGGAAACCAAGGAGCACTCAGAGAGGAGCAGGGAAGTTCTTTATTTACACTGGACACTGGCGGGCTCAGAGCTGTCTCTCAAGAGTCTGAGCCTGAGGCAGCTGGGTTACAGAGAAGTGTTGACTGAAGCAAGGGCTACAGTACGAATCAGGGTGTGTGTGGCCTTGTGAGTTACCAGATGTTTCCTGAAACTTTTGGTCTACAGACTATGTCCAACTTAGCTAGTCAACAGGTCAGCCTGACATTTCCCACTGTGCTTGGTGGCCCCAAAGCCAGAATTCCTGGAGGCCACAACCTGAGGATTCCTTGGGACAATGAGCCCAGGACAGAAGGACGCTGAGCCTGTCCACTCCATGACCAATCTCAGGCTGTCCACTCCCAAAGCAAAGCTGGATGCTCCTCTGAAGGTGTGGACCAAAAAGCCCAGAGCTTTTACTGACAGCTTATTTTACTGACAGATGACAAAGCCCATCTGAGAACAAAGGTCTCTAAAAACTTCCTTTCGGTGCCTCTGTCCTCCCCATATTTCATGGCAGTTACCTCACCTCTCTCTCCTCCCTTTCTGCCAGGTATCTCCAGTCAGGTATGTTTCTCGCTGCACCTGGCTTCCTCAAACCCTCTCAGTTTGCAGGACAAACTCCAGTTCTTAGCCACACCCACTTGTGTCTGGCTTCTCCAGCCTGTCCCTAATTCTGTCCCTCGCCAGGAGTCTGCAGCTCCTCCCAGCGTTCCTTCCCTTTAGCATCACACAGGAATGTGGTTAGTGACCCAGCTCTCATAAACATGTTGGGCTCTCAATGCCGACTTAATCTTTGCAGGCTGGGTGACCCCAGACAAGTGACATCACTCCTTTGGACCTGTTTTCCCCTCTAAAATGAGGATAACATGAACATTGAGTTTGCTATGAGATTTAAACAAGATGAGGCATGCAAAAATGTGGGTCTCTGTAACTGTTAAACATCAGTACCATTACTCATCCTCTGAAATATTCTATGAGGTCACTAGGAGAGGAACTATGATTCCCATTTTGCTACATCATGGACCTATTTCCTGTATCAAGGACCAGAGTGGTGAACTGACCTGCCCAGAATTGCAGAGTACCGAGTAGTTAAGCCAGAGGTCAAATCCTGCGGGAGTCCAGCTCCACCTAAGGCCAGGGTCCCCACAGGAGAGACGGGCATAGGCTGACCTGAGGAAGGAAGGGGGAGAGGGAGTGAGAAGACACAGACACTCAAGGTGCAAGTATCTCCTACTGATAGACTCAGCAGGTGTTTATACATTACAAGTAAGCGGTGGGATTATATCAACATGTGTATAGAGCAGGAAAATAACAAGCATTACAATTTTTCTTAAAAGCAATTTGGGGTCTTAGGATCTCCAACTAAGATTAATGAGGTATACTATTACAAAGTGATACCTTCGTGCAAAATAGTATATTCCCCTCAGTGTTTTTGATTGTAGTGGTTACACAAGTTATTTATTAATGTTAAAGAGGGCACAGCAGCTTTGCACAATCACAACCTAATGATTTTGTTTTTACTTTGAGTATAGAATAAACTACTAGTCACAAGGCCTTAAGATTAAAATGGTCTTAATGCTTAAATTTACAGGCCCCCAATTAAAGGGAAATACTAAAATTAAAACCTAACTTATATCCAAACCCATATGATCTTTTAAAAGTAACAACTAACCTCACTATATCCTGAACCTAAAACTTACAATCACAATTTAAGCAGAACAAAGGCAAAAGGGAGGGGAGGAGGGGAGGAAAGGCTATTGTGAAGCACAGAGCCGTTCATAAATGGGCCAAGCAACAGTAGTCATTTCTCAGTCCCCGGGCTAGTTCCCCAAAGTAGATGTTCAAGTTTGGGAAACTACTTAATAACTAACTTTTGAGTTATTAGTATTGAACAACCACATTCCGGTCACAACTTTTACTATTCAGTTTTTTTGGTATTGGTGGTCTTTTTCAGTTTTAGAGAATTTTGTGTTACATTTTTTGCCAATCAGTAATTCATCATCAAAATGCACAGCAGCTAATATTTTGTTTAACAAAGCAGCAAATCTTACAACCACACCTTGGGGGTAATTTTCCACTTAGCACTCAGCATGCCTTTTACAAAATGGTGACATTAATATCAGCCAAAACAACGGAGATCCAACCTGTGGAGCACCCTGACATCACAGAGGTGTCCCCCATACCTGGACCATCGTCAGCCAGTACAAGTGTTACAGGGCAGGGAGAGGGACACCCCAGAACCCCAAAACCTGCTCTTTTTAAATGGGTTTTGTTATTTGTCGCATTAAGACAAACATAGAAGACTTTTAATGGAAAGGAACTTTAATATAATTAGGGTATAATACAGAAAGGATAAGGGATATAGTTATTAAGGTAAGCATTTAAAGTTACCTATTTTCTTGAGGGTAAAAGTTTAGCTAAATAGGATTGGCCCAAAGCAAGGTCCAAAGCCTGCCACAAGCTTAATGGACTTTTTAGTAGAGACTTATAGAAAAGGGCTAGAAAGAGTTAGGTAAATCTGGGAGGAAAAGAGCAAAATTAAAATTAAGATGAAAGCTGCTATTACTAAGCTCCCCACAGGTCTCTCACCCACATTTCTTTTAACTAGTTTAGACTAAGAAGTAAGCACAATTTTTTTACATGTCCCTCTGTTCACGTGTTTTTTTTTAAGCTTTTTTGCTGTTTTTTATTTTGCTTTTCCCCCCTCCCCTTGCTTTTGTTTTTTTTTCATCCTCCTCTCTCCTTTCTTTAATATCTTCTTATCCCTGCTTAGTTTTACCCACTTAGGGAAAAACTAAAATTTTAAAACTTCCCCCTTTCCTAAAAACCACCCTGTTATACAAGTAGCGTAGGCCTCGCCAAAATCCTATCCATGCAGTCCAGACCCTCTGGGTCAGCATCTTACGGTGAAGTTCTAAGAAGACGGATAACAATGAGCGGGTTAGCCCCAGCAGACACGGGGTCACTTTCTTTCCTGGCTTCCGTGTTCAGAGCCTTGACATTAAGTGATGACACTGTGTGACATGGGCTTGTGCCACCTTCTAGCCCCTGACAACTACATTTCTCCTGGGGGAATCCAGAAAGCCCATTTTCCTGTTCTCAGCAGAGTCTGGGGTGACTTTTCTAGGCCCTCTGCTTGGGACAGGAAATTTGGTCCCTCAAGAGCCATGTTAACCACAGCCAGCTGGGGACTTCCTAGATAAGCCCCCAAGTGTGCTTGTCTTTGATGGGCCATCAATACCTTAAAGTCCAGCCTTCAAAGGTTATCACTAGACACCCATCGGTCCAGGATTCCTTCTCTTCCCTCTGCTAATGTTACACTTTGGTGCTTCACAATCCATCATGGTGGTTAGGGAATTGTTGAGTCAGACAGATACAAGTGGGTTCAAAACTTAAATGTGACTGTGAATTTGGGTAAATTAACCTCTCTGAATGAGCCTCCATTTCTTTAAAAAATATTGGACAATGGAAAGTGGAAAATAATACTCCATATAGGGTTGTATGAGTTTGTGTGAGGTTGTAAAAGTCAAATAAAATATAGATTTTGGTTAATGATGTGTCAGTATTCATTCATTAGTTGTAACAAATATATCATAGTAAAGTAAGATGTTACTAGTAGGCAGAAGGAGAGAAGAGATGTATGGGAACTCTGTACTATATTCTCAAATTTACTCTTGAATTTGTTCTAAAAAAGTAAAGCTTATTTTTTAAAAAATTGTCACATTTTAAAATCTTTTTTAAAAGTTGTTAGATATGGGGCCTCCCTGGTGGTGCAGCGGGTTGAGCGCCACACCGTGAAGCATCCACGA
Source organism: Galemys pyrenaicus (assembly GCA_019455555.1). Lineage (NCBI taxonomy): Eukaryota > Metazoa > Chordata > Mammalia > Eulipotyphla > Talpidae > Galemys > Galemys pyrenaicus. The sequence goes on from JAGFMF010011509.1 coordinate 697,042, forward strand.
CACAGCAGTGCAAGTTCGATCCCCGGCCAGGGAGGGCACCCACATGGCACAACAGACCTCTCCTGGCTCGCCCGTTGCTCTCCTCAGCAGTGTATTTTGTTCCATCTGCCTGTTCTGGTCCCCACTCTGCCTCTGGTGCATCTTCTTACCTCCTATGACTCTGGCTTGTACCCCAGCTCTTGTATGCATAAATAATAAATAATAAATAAATAATAAATAAAATTCTCTAGACTTTTTTATTTTAAAAAGTTGTTAGATATAGATGAAAAATGGTATCTAGGGTTTTTCTTGGCTTTCTTTATTTTCTAATACAAGGAAACCCTTTTAATGCATTTAAGGACAACATTTCTCCTATGGACTGCCAATTGTCATGTGTCACTAAGGTCTATGGCTATTTGTTAAGCAGCATAATTGCATTAGGTTGACCTAATATCCATTCTTGGATTCAGAATCCTCCTGGCACATTAGCCAGGAAATGAAAGGGCAGCTCCCAGCGCAGAAGCAGTGAACCAGGACCCAGCTTGCACTTGCGACCACCCAGCAGACAGAGGCTGGTGGTGACTGGAGGCGAGAGGCAGCAGCGGTCAGCAGCTGGAGGCAGTACTGCTGGGGATCGGAGTAGGTGGTAAAGGCAGACTGTGTATGATGCAGTGGATCTCCTAAATGAGTGCAAATATTTGTTATGAGGATGTTTATGGCAGCCTTTTTTTTTTTTTTAATCATAGTGAACTTATCCATCCATTTGATGTATACACATAGCACTTACTGTGAGCCAGATACTGTTGTAGGCATGGAGATACAAGAACTAAACAAAGCAGACAAATTCTTGCCCTGGTGGAGCTTATGCACCAATGTTTGAGCATGTACATGAAAAAGAGTTTATTATGTATGTACATATGTACATATATGCATAAACACACACAAGCCTACCTACAGAAGCATAACATACACAAATATGTATTTTCACATGGTAATGGAGGTATACAAAAAAATAGGCAGGGTATTAGGCAAAGCCAGTGTAGTGGGTGTGGTGTTTTGCTTAGTAAAGATCTTGTTGAGTCCTTTTGGGAGCAGAGTAGAGCACGAGGAATGAGCAAGGAGTCCTGGGCAACTGGGGGCTGCTAATGAGAAAGGGGATAAAGGGCAAAATCAAATTGTTTCTGAGAGTCTGAAGGCAGAGAGTGGTGGTGAGGTGTGAGAATAGACTCCACTCCCCCCTCTTATCGTGGCGATGGGGAGAGGGGAGGGTGTTTTATCCAGAGCACTCAGAACTCTGGGGATTCCTCTTGGCTGCAGGGGAACACCATTTAGGCCTAAAAAATAATGTGCCAGCATATACTTGATGATATGAAAAAATGTTAATAATATATTTAAGTGATTAAAAGGCAATTAAGGACTATCTATACAATCTGAAGATATTTGGTTACATAAAATATAAATACTTCCATGCATATGAACATATAGAGAAAATTAAAAAGGATGTTATCTCTGGGTGATGTGATTAAGCTTTAACATGTTTTTATTGAAGTTGTTTTCATAAGTTTCTACAATCCCTGTGTATTACTTTTGTGATAATAAAGGGGGGAGGAGGGGTATAAGCAAATACAACTGAAAAGGATACAGAGATGGATTTAGGAATTCTCTTCAGATGACTGAGAATAATGGAATTTGGAGAAAGAACACTGGCCCCAGGGATTGCTCCCAGCCAGGTGTAGAGGGGGTGTTTGGGCACAGCCTGCCTTTCTAGCTGGGGGACAAGGCACACAATGCTAAGCTACATTTGCTTCTCTGAAATCTGTGGCTCTCCCTGGTACTCAGTGGGGCTGTACCAGAGGGAGTGGGCAGGGGAGGGGACTCCTCAAACAAGGCTTAAGGATCTCATCGAGGCGGAGGGAGGGAGAGAGGCACACCCCCCCACACTGGGACCACCCCTGATCACTGAACTTAAGCACATCACTGTGACAAGTTCCTCAAGCCCAAAGCCTGGCACGAGGAGGACACCTGCCCCGAGCAAATGGGAGGTGCACGGATCTCGGGGAGGACACAGAGTGAGTCTAAGACAACATTATCCAGAATATAAGTGCAGTAGTGCTGGCTGGGGTGCTTCATATAAACACCTTTCTCTAACTAGAGAATTACCTAAACATCACTTCATTCTGACTTCTCCTACCCCCATCACCCATCCCTGGGGAACAAAGGCGCATCGGTCCTAGATCTGACAAGTCTGGGAAGGAATGTCGGTCACAGACAATGTTCTCCACCGAACCAGGCAGCCGATGAAGCACCACACTCAGGAGTAGTTGAGAAAACCAGTTTTATCTTCTAGCAGAGTGTGGAGCCCAAGGAAGATTTGAGAACTTTGTGCACAGTGAGATCCAGGGAACTGAGGAGGAATAATCTACTCTGAGGGCAGAAATACAGGGATGGAGAAAAATTAGAAGCAATCCTGTGAATGTGAGGCTCGTGTCCTGACATTTTATTCCACTTTTCAAAGTAGAAATAGCCTTATCATCTTTATGACAGGAAAGGGATGTTGCTCATTACACACATACACACACACACACACACACACTCACACACAGACCAGTGTGGGGGAACTCTCCCCCATAATTTACTCGATGTTCCACAACCAGATATTGTGCTATTTTCAAGTTTTCACTATTATAACTAACCTTATAACGAATGTGACTATCTATCTGCACTTCTCTAAATTTTGCTCTAAGATAAATTCTTAGATGTGAAATTTATCAGAGTATAGACATTCCAAGGCTTTTGAGAGCCAAGGCAAAGTTTCCCCAAATGGACCAGTTCTGACACTTAGGCATCCAAGTGCTGTGTGTCCACACCACCTATTCCTATCACCATTCTTTTGAACCAGCTTGCTCTGGGAAAATGCCCTGGAACCTCATGCACTGCCCATAAAGGTGTCTGTCGCTATTCTACTTTGCCTCCCTCCAATGAACTCTGAGGCTCGGATGAAAACCTCCAGCTCCCCACATGCCACAGCTGGAAATGTTCCTGGCCTCTGTCTTTCCTGGTCAGAAGTAGAGAGCGGCCGACTTCTTAGCTCAGCCTAAATGCAATGTCTTCTCTGTCTCTCTCAAGTCAGGTGCTGAAAACCTGGAGGCACAGAGTGTGATGCAGGCAGGAAGTCCTACCTTTGGGATTTTATCCATGTTCCTGGTGTGCACCCACACATCTGCAGCTGCATCTGGGTCTCCCCCTTGCACAGATCCCTCGGGGCCGCTGAGGCAGAGCTTTGCTCTGGGTGTCCTGTCATTCTGGGCACACGCTGTGTCCCTGCCATCTGTGAGCTGACATTCTGTAACTGGGGTGGCAGGGAGGATGGTGGGAAGCCCTGGGATCTTGGGTTTGGGGTGGTGCTTAACAAGCGACACGTGCATAGTGTCCATTTCCAAGTGTCCCTGTGCATTGAGCCAACCGATCTCGTTAAGAAGGAAAAGTAAGCACAGAGAAGGCAAGACATCTGTCTGGGGTCACACAGTAAATCACCCTGCTTAAAACCCTTATGACTCCCAGTTCCTTTCAAACACTGCTGTCTCTGCATGGCAGATTCATGGTTCTGAATCTCAGAACGCTGCATGTCTCATGCCGAGAGCTGAAGGTGTTTCATCGCCATGCTTTTAAAAGCCCAGATGATTCCAGTTCTGGGGGTCTGCAGGCCATAAAACTGTCATCTTCACAACTCAGTCCTCTCATGGAGATGGTATAATCTGTTTGCAGGACAAGCCCCCAGTCCAGGCTGTCACCTGTGCTCCCTCCCGTGGAAGCACAGCTGGGGAGGGACTATTCATGCTTCTGCAGAGAAACTTCCCTTTGCTTGCAATAACTATGGAGCTTGAGGTGTTCAAGGAGAGCAGAATCAGACCTCGTTACCCATTTCACCATCTCCCCAAACAGAACTGCAGGCAACACCCTTGGCCTCTCCCAGCCCTGGAATGATTCAAGTGCCCTCCCAGCGCCCCACTGTCGCATTGGGCTGCTAGACACTCTGTTCAGGACTGTGGCGACAAACCTCACCTTGGAGATTTTCTGACTTCAAGCCCTGGGCAAGCACCTCACATGCCTAGTCTGATGTTTTCCTCCAGTAAAAGTCATCCTCATGGGCTGAGGTTGATGATATCTTTGCTGTAACAAACCCACTCAGATGAATTGAGGATAAACAAAGGAGGTTGAGGATTTACTCAAAATGAATATAAACCTTTAAACATGGGGTGCAATAGTGCCATGTTCCATCTACATTTCACTGATCACTAAGACCCCCACACATGCGAGGAGTCCAATCCCTTGCCTTCACCTCACTCTGACCCTTCTTGAGAAGTTCCAGGATTCCAGGAGTGGGCATCCATGGGGAGCAGCTTCCACAGCAGAGAGAGAAGGCTGGAGCCCCAACCCCAACAGGGCACCATTGTTTGGGTGTTGTGCCCTCATCCTGGCGGCTGTGAAGTTGATTCTGATATGGTGCCAGCGCTGAGTCCAGATTCCTGTATAAACCACTTGCCTGATGTTGGAGAGGACCTCCACAACCCCAGGCACCAAGCTGAATCCCCAAATCACAGTGCTCAGCCTTAAATTTAACAGTCACATTCTACTTCCTAAGAACCCAGAGTAAGGTCTGTGAGGTCAGGAACCATGACTATTTATTTATCACTGTGAGGTCAGCATCTAGAATGAGGGCCGGGCATACAGTAGCCATTATATATTGAAGGGATGTATGGATGGATAGATATATGTGTGTATGTATGTATGTATGGATGGATATATGGATGGATGGTTGGATGTATAAAAGTATTAATGAACACCTGGATGAGTGGGAGGATGACAAGGATGACAGGAAGGAAAGAAGAAAGAGGGTAAGGATGATGGCAGGGAAGGAGGACGGAGGGGAGGGAAGGAGTAAGATAAGGTATAAAGGTGGATAGACGGATGGAGGATGGATGGGTGAATGCATGGACAAATCATGCTATGAAATAGCCCCCAGTTATGGTTAAGGAAATTTTTAAGTGAATACCTTTGCTAAGTTAGCATTTCAGAATAGCTAGATATATAATCTCTCTAAAATAGGACCAATAATCAACATATTAAAAATCATAGTCTAGGTGCTTGCTGACTCTGCCTGAATTTGCCACTTTGCATTATGTAATATCACAATTACACATCTATAAGTAAATATACTTTAAAAAATACGCAGACACATATAGATGTGATTTCTATTGCTGCCTCTGGGAAAGAAGCTAGCTGGTCAAAAGTTACAGGGAAGAAGGTGAAAGCAAATGTGAATTGAGAGTCCATTAAGGGTCAAGTTGTTTATTAAAATGTTGCGCTGTCACAGTCTCTCAGCTCTGAATGTTCTGCTTGGAGGGTAATTCTCTGTCCATTTTCCAGGTGAGCAGACACATGCAGCTGATCACAGGTCCTCCTGAAGCCACACAGCAAATGATTAGGACTGGAACTCAGCGGCACTAGGCCCCAAACTTTGTAATTGCCCCATCCCAAACTGTGTAACTGCCCCATCCCAGGGGCCTCTCTGGAAGAGAGTCTTATGAAATGGAAGGGATAAGGGACCATTATTTAAGGATTGAGTTTACCTGTGTTCCCTCATTCATCACACAGAAGTCCTGTAAGGAAGGAATTCTTATCCCATGTAGCAGCTGATCCAGGTATGAGGTCATCAGTTGGATCTTTTTTATTTTTACGGTGGTCAAATCCTTACTCCCTCCCTCCTTTCTTCCCTTTTTATTGGCTGAATCTTGGGAAAGTTCTTGGAGTGCAACTGTCATTCACAGCAATAGGACCCCAGAAAAGGCAGACAAGGAACTTGAGGCCTTGAGGGGCTTGTGTGTGACCCTAAATTCTTCCCTCACAATCTCCTTGGAGTGTGATTAGTTAAAATGCAGATCATACCTGTGAGGGATCACACAGAAAGTCATAATCAGCCTGGAATTAAGCCTGGCCACCTTCACATCCAAACTCCATTTTCAATACCTTTGAGTTTCTTTTTCTATCTATTATCTATCTATCTATCTATCTATCTATCTATCTATCTATCTATCTATCTATCTATCTATCCATCCATCTATCTATGCAAACAAGAGCTGGGGTACAGGCCAGAGTTGCGGGAGTTAAGAGGATTCACCAGAGACAGAGTGGGGAACAGAACAGGCAGATCAACAGAAACACACTGCCGAGGGGAGCAGCGGGCGAGGCAGGAGAGGTCTGCTGTGCCATGTGGGTCCCCTCCCTGCCCAGGGATCGAACTAACGCTGCTGTGCTGTGGATGCTTCACAGTATGGACACAACCTGCTTTACCACCAGGGAGACCCTGGGTTTCTTTTTAATAACTTAAGAATGTTTCTGCAAGTAATTCATGTTCATTGCATAAATTTAGAAAATGCAGAGAAACAAAAATGAAGAAGAAAGAAAAGTTGGCTGAAAGCTCACCACAGCAGCCATTTATTCCCGTTATATATATTTACAACACTCAGATTTTGTTGTCTGAGATTTTACATGTCTCATTTGCCACCTCACTAATTAGGAGATGACTCCACTCCTGGGCTGATGAAAGGGAAGGAAGCATGTGGCCCAGAAGTGGCTAGTCAGACCACTGAGCCCTGGCCACAGTGATATGTTCACAGGAGGAAGCACCACCAAGTCCAGGCACTTAGAGCCCTGCTGAGAACTTTCCCTGGAATGACTGGAGAAGAGGCCACTTTTTCCTTATCTGAACTTGCAGAGAAACTGGGAGTAGAGAGTGACCATTCATGAAGAGCTTGCCTGAAAATAAATCTAATCCACAGAGGACAGTGGAAGAGAGATTTCTGACATTGTCTGAGCACCTGGATCCAACTACACCTGGAGCCAGAACTTTAACTCATTTTTCAGTTATTAAATTGAACCTTATATAATTGTAAGTATTTGATAATTTTTTAGATAAGGTAACAAGTTCATATCACTCAGCTTAATACTTGAAATAACAAAGTCCCTTTTCTACTTAAGTAAATTTAAATTGTTTCTGACTTTTATAACTCAAAGAATCCTGTCCAATATACCCATCATCTAAAGAAAATCAACATTCGTATTTTGCTTCATCGCCTCCAATACTTATTTCTATATACTGTAGAATATGTGCTATGATATAATGCAATGCAATATAGGACATTTTAATTTAACTTATTATCTGTGTAATTACTTGTTCAAAATCTGCCATCCCCCTATGAGCTGAAAGTTTCTGGAGAACAATGTTTTATTCCAGTCTAACACAGTGTCAGGACTATAATTAATACTTGTGGATTGTTCCAGTGCATGTATGTACTAAAAAGAAGAATCCTAGTGTGAGCAGATGACTAAGGAGAAGGGGAAGCTGTGTGTAGTGGGCATACAGCTACTCTATAAAGGTGAGATACTCTGCATTAGATGGGGCCCAGAGACACAGCAATGAAACTGAGCACCTGAATTAAAATATAAATGGCAACATAGCTAAACCTGACAGGTTAGATAAAAGACTGACTCCTGCTGAGGAGACTGTGTGGTTCAACTCCTCTGCCTTTGAAAAAGGGGCTAAGGATGGGGAGGAGCACAGTAAAGAAATTCGACAGCAAGATTCATGGTTTGAAATCCCTCGAAAGAGGCTCATCAGCAGGTTTTTGTTTGATATCAGTGAAGTACCATTGTTTCACATCTTTGTTAATATTTTACCAATACAGGATTTCTCCCTTAGGTGTGGTCATCATAGCTCTCCCACCACCAAAGACCCATAGTCCTCTGCCATTGTCCCTGTCTCCACTCTGTCCTTCCTACACCTTCCTCCTTCCTCCCTCTCTCCTTCCAGCCTAGGATGTCTCCTATTGGAGGTCAGTTTACAAGGATTGGTTTTATAATTTGTCTTTATTTGACCCTTTGTTTGGTTTTGCTATATTCCACATACAAGTGACACCACCGGTATTTGTCTTTTTCCTCTGGATTATTTCACTTAGCATAATCCCTTCCAGCCAGCACCAGATTTTTTTTAATGAATCTTCTGAAGGCTCATTGCTCAGAGCACAATGACTCACTACTGCCTCCTCAAAGTGGTATGACAAAATGCAGGGGCAGTACCAAGAGACAAACAATCAAGCACTCAATCAGGCTACTTATTATTATAGGCTCACTGATTTTTAGAACTTAGAGACTTATTTTGTTGTTGTTGTTGCTGCTGCTGCTGTTATTGTAACCATCATCAATATCCATTTAGGAACAATGGGAATAGCTGGTGCATACTTCCAGGCAAGAGGCTAAGAGGCACTCATGCATGATCTCATCTCTTACAAAACCCTGTAGTAGGTTTCTTTTTTTTTTTTTTTTTTTAAGATTTATTTATTTATGCACACAAGAGCTGGGGTACAGGCCAGAGTCGTGGGAGGTAAGATGATTCACCATAGACAGAGTGGGGAGCAGAACAGGCAGATCAACGGAAGTACACTGCGGAGGGCAGCAGCAGGCGAGGCAGGAGAGGTCTGCTGCGCCATGTGGGGCCCCTCCCTGGCCAGCAGCAGGGATCGAACTCGTGCTGCGGTGGCGGCGGTTTGCTGCATAGTGTGTTGCTTAACCCACTGCACCACCAGGGAGGCCTCTGCGATAGAGTTCTTATGTGCCCATTTTTCAGGCAGGGAAACTGAGGCACAGAGATGAAGACACTTGCCCCAGGGCACATAGATGGAAAGTAGCGGGGCTAGGGTTTTATTCCTAAATCTTCATGCTTGTTCTGCTCTGTGAGGACTATTGAGAAGTCACAGTAATGCTGACGTGACAATAGATGTCAGACAACTATTAGGATCTTTACACATTTACACATAAATGTTGCATCTTTGACTTTTTTTTAATTAAAATATTTTAAAATTTACATATACTTGCCATTAATTGTAATCCCCATGTATTCCCCATCACCATATCACCAGTGCACCATCACCTCAGTCCCTCGTGTTGCATCTTTGACTTTTCAGACATGATCCTAAGCAGAGGATGGGGAGGAATCTGACGCCATGGGCCTGAGGAGGGGTTGATCAGAAGATGCTTTTGCGTTAGCATCTCACAAAGGTACCGACTGGGAAGGCGCTAGAGCAGCCATTCTGGGAGGTCAAGTTGGCGTGGCCATGACCTGACAGCCCACGTGCACACGAGGATGCCCGCGCCATGCTGTCTGAAGTGGCTGCAAGCTGAGGCCCTCTAGCGTCAGCCTAAATGAAGGTGTGAATAAAAGCAGTGATCGCACACCAGGAACTACCTTGCAGCAGTCTTGGGTGTGGGTATCGCAACCACGTGGCTCTAAATCGCAGTGCTATGGGGGAAATAACAAACAGGGTGAAACCCACAGCACAGTATCACTAAGGTAACTGAACAGCATGTTTCCTAGGAATAGATATAAATATCCACTATGTGTGGGGTGTGGACAGGGGTGCGGAAAGGGATGAGAAATGGGGTATGATCACTGCAACGAATGACACGTGGGAGACACTTGCAGCTAACCATGCAGATGTGCCAACAGTTGAAGAACATGAGTACCTCAAACCTCAGCACCCCAACTTCAAACAAATAAATACAACTCAAAACAATAATCACTCCGCTAGGCTTGTCAGCAAAAGAAAGTCATAGCAGAAGGAATGCAGCGTTTTCAAAACAACTGCTAGGCATCAGGTAATGTGCTAGGAATGTATTATCTCATCACACTTCAGCACAGAGCACTGGAGAGAAGTATTGTTTTTGAAGATGGGGAGTGGAGCTGAGAGGCAAGCACTGTTCATTGGAGGAGGGTTATCTTCACCTGGGTTATCCCAACCCAAAGCCACTTCCAGATGGCACTGGAGAGTCCACACTGCGTGGTCTGGAAAGGGAGTGGAAAGACACCGCTGAAAAGTTTTGGCACAGTTGGACGAGAGAGCTAATGAGAGAGAGAGAGGGAGAGAGAGTCAGGTCACGTTTCTGACCAGCAGGAACTTTTATTGCTCTCCAGGGGAGGTTCTCAGATCCCCAGAGTGGGGGTTGGGGAAGTCACATCCAGGTTACAGGCTGCTGGGTTTTTATAGGCAGGGTACTTTGGAGTGGAAAATTTTTTTTTCCCACTTTTACTATGCCAGTTTTATTTCTTTTAATTGTTAGCAAACAATATATGTACATACTCTAAAAGATACAAAGGTACTAAGGAACTTATAATAATAGTACCTGATTCAAACATTCTTTTTGCCTTGATCCTTTTTTTTGAGTTTTTTTTATTAATATAAATTTTTTTTAATTTACATATACTTGCCATCAATTGTAATCCCCATGTATTCCCCATCACCATCTCACCAGTGCACCATC
>JAGFMF010011509.1:709927-737442 GCA_019455555.1 Galemys pyrenaicus
GCACACTGCTACATAAAAGGTCTCTGAGGAAGGACTGCCACACTAACTTGCAGGGGAGCCAGAGACCACTCCTCCTGCCGGCTGCAACCCGGTAACACTCTACACCTTTCTGTATTCTGCACATTGGCTTTATAATCAGGAGGAACAATAAAACATTTTCTGTTTAGAAGGATTGTTTGCTGAGAATGAGTAGAGGGATTCTGAGGTCAGCCCTGTCTGAGATTCCATCTCCCATGGCAACAAGTATGTGTCTATCTTCAGGGAGTCTGTGTTTTGGGGTTTAGTGTTCACCCCAAGCACAGATCAGGGCAGGGGGGTGGTGGGAATGGGCTTCTGAAGGCAAGGGGGTAGGGTGGTTCCAGAAGGGCCTGGCTGCAGACCAGCATGTGATGCTGGGCAAGTCCTTGACCTCTCTGAGCCTCTGCTCCTCAGTCTGTAAAATGGATGCAGCACCAGTCACCACAACAGGATTAATCAGAGAAGGTGTGGGAGGAGCTTTGCAATCTAGCCCAGAGCAGAGCAGACACTCAACACCTAATAGCCCTATGAAGAGAAAGGGGGTGGGCCTCCCTGGTGGCACAAGGGGTTAAGTAATTCACGATGAAGCATCCACAGCCCCTGAAGCATGAGTTCTATCCCTCGCCAGGGAGGGGACCCACATGGCACAGCAGACCTCTCCTGCCTTGCCCGCTGCTCCCTTCAGCAGTGTGTTTCAGTCGACTTGCCTGTTCTGCTCCCCACTCTGTCTCTGGTGAATCCTCTTACCACCCCCCACACCTCTGGCCAGCTCTTGTATGCAGAAATAAATATATCTTTAAAAAAAAGAAAGGGGGTACGGGGGTACACTGGGAACCTCAGCTGGCAAGAAAGTGGGACAAATGTGCCGAGTATGGACTGTGCTGGGACCTGTAGGCTCTTGTTTCCAGAATTCTACTTCTAAACAGACCTGTGTGACTGAGTCCTTGTCTTCCCCAGCCTCCTCAGCCATGGCTGGGGAGCCCTAACCAAAAGGCAGTAACGATCATTTGGTCCAATTTTGTCAGTGCAGCGCCCCACATGCCGGGAAAAAGAAGAAGCATTACAGGACATGCTTCTTCCCATAGTCCCCGCCTGGGGGATTCCAGGTACAGAAAGGGGAGCACCACCAAACCAAAACTCTAGGAATTAACAGACCCTCCCCCATCTATGGTTCTGGCAGATCACCCAAGCACAACTTCCCACATCTTTGGTTCTTGCCTCTAAAATAATGCAAATATCTATAGGCTGCTGGGTGATAACTATGCCAAGTACTGTGTGCACTTCTTTATAAGAATTAGCTTCTGTCAGCAGGCATCCGTTAGGATTTGTTGCAAGGACAAGAAATAATAGTGGTTTAAGAAAGAAAGCAACTACCCACTGATTGGGAAAAAATCTCTGCACCCCATACAACTGACAAGGGTCTGATCACAAAGATATACAAAGAACTTACAAGACTCAAGAAAATCAAAGCAAACAACCCAATCAAAAAATGGGCAGAAGAACTTAAAAGACACTACTCCAAAGAGGACATACACATGGCCAACAGGCACATGAGAAAATGCTCAACATCCCTCATAATCAGGGAAATGCAAATTAAAACCACAATGAGATATTACCTTATACCAGTAAGAATGGCACACATCAAAAAAGCCAACAACAAATGTTGGTTGGATGTGGAGAAAAAGGAACTCTACTAAACTGCTGGTGGGAATGCAAGCTAATCCAACCATTATGGAAGGCCGTATGGAGGTTCCTCAGTCTACTAAAATTAGAATTACTATATATGACCCAGCAATCCCACTCCTAGGATCAACCCAAAGGACACAAAAACACCAATCCAAAAGAATACCTGTTCCCCTATGTTTATTGTAGCACTATTTATAGTTGGTAAGACCTGGAAACAACCCAAATGCCCAAAAGTAGATGACTGGATCAAGAAGATGTGGTACATGTACACAATGGAATACTATTCAGCAATCAAAAATGATAAACTAGAGTCATTTATAGAAACATGGATGGAACTAGAAGGAATTATGCTCAGTGAAATAAGTCAGAAGGCAAGAGAAAAATATCAGCTGACTTCACTCTTAGGAGGAATGTAAAGGAACAACAACTACAAAATAATAAGAAGAATAAGAATAATAAGAAGAACAGCTTAAGGAAAGGAACAATTACAGCCAAAACCAAACAAACAGAAAGCACAACAGGAACAAAAGGACAAAGACAAACTGAAGGGATTTTTGGTGGAGGTGGGGAGTGGATAGAGACTGGGATGAGGGCAGAAAGAGCACAAGGGACTGATGTGATGGTGCATGGGTGAAATGGTGGGAATTCCCTGGGGACTACAAATGATGTCAAACATAATTAAATAAATCTTAAAAGAAAGAAAGAAAGCAGCTTATTTTTCTCTCATGTGAAATGGGTTCAGAGAGGGCTGGTCCAGGACTGGAGTTGATGATGGGGGCCTTCTGCCTGGGGCTCTGCCATCGTCAGCATGTGACATTCTCCTCATGGTCTAACAGAGCCGCTGGCACCCCAGCATTACAGCCCAGTCTAGCTCTTTTAGTGTCCTTTCAGTGGCTTTTATGCTTACCTCTCCCTCACCAGAATTACTCACATGGCTACCCTAGCAGCAGGTATAACAGGGGGAGCCCCAGGGAAAGGGGAGGTTCCAGTTTCCCTGCCCTACTCAAGGAAGCGTGGAGCTGGGCAAGGAGGAGAAACTAGACAAGACTAGAGAAGGGAGGAGAAGCTAGAAAAGGAAGGAAGGAGATCAACAAGGAGACCTGGAGGAGGCACATGGAGCAGACATATGAGGAAGATGCACTTGCTTCAGAGACTTAGGGGAACATGGAAGGAGATACTTGAATGAGAGGGAGACGTGGGTGGGAGCCGGAGGGGAGGATAACAGCGGCAGCCTTTATCTTGACTTGCATTTTGATTTTGCTCTTTTCCCTCCAGACTTGCCTGGCCCCTTCTGCTTCTGCCCTGTGGGTCCCACCAGAAGGTGCCTCAGACCTGTGACAGCTTTTGGGCCTCAGTGACCCTGCTTTGAGCCAACCCCATTTGGCTGAGCATTTGCCCACTCAGGCAGGGGTAATTTGGGGTGCTTCATGGGGAAATGATATTCTTTCTCTTCTTATCAAACGCTAATTGTACTAAAGTTCTTTTTATTGAGGTCTTACACACTTAAGAATGTTTTGTCCTGATGTGGCAGACGGTAGAACCTATTTGAAGCAGACAGTTAGGGCGTCTTTGTGTGCTCCTTACCCTGCCCTGCCGCACAGGGAGTGGTGGGAAGTAAAGTTTCTACTCTAGTGACCATGACGCAGGGAAGGACATGGGAGAATTGCTACTGGGTATCGTATCATTTTCTGGAGTCAGTGGGTTTGGAGTGCGGGGTTCTTGGGCTCACTCTGGGAAAGGTTTCACCAGAGCAAACTTCAGTGGCACAAGGTGAGTTTCTCCATGAGTCAGAGACATTAGTAATTTTTAAAGAGCAGGTTTATCAGGGAAAGGGGCAGAAGAATAAAGGACACTTGCCTATGCAAGTATTGTCCCAAAAGGGACAGGTCTGCTGAGAGAGGCTGCATGGTCGCAGGCGGCCTTGAGGAAGCTGCCTCCGCTGAGGGAGGTCAGTGCAGAGAAGCCCCGGCAGGTGCAGGTCATGGGCAGGCAGGAGGCTGCTGCCCCGCAGAGGAGAGAGCTGGTGAAGAGAAGCATAGACACAGTGGGCAGAAGGACAGCTGCCCCATGCCAGGGCAGACACTGCACCGATACAGTCTTCTTCTCTTTGGGAGGGCTCACTGCTGCATGGAGTGGCTTGCTGGTTGACTTTCAATAAACTATGGAGAATCTGAAAGGGACAGGAGATTCTGTTCTGTCCCATTGAGCAATGGACTCAATCTCCATCTTTACCTCCAGGTCAGCTCTCCAGACACCTGCTACAGCAGTCTGCTACCTGCTTGGATCTTTTATTCTGTGATGTAGCCGTTGGCACCTAAGGAGCCTGGTTTCTATAGCTGGATAGATGGTTATGCTAATCCCTTGTACCCCCACCTCCTGTGTGAGCCGGGTTTCTGGTCTTATGGGGCCTCCTTTCCAGTTTCTCTGTTCTTATCTACCAAGAAAAATCATTTTCTTAGTTCAGTCTTTTGTTTGTGAACATTTGGGTTATTTCCTGCCCAAGTTCTTGCTTTTATTCCTTTGGATCAGTGTCAATAGTTTTGGAGCAAAATTGTTGAGTCCTAAGGTAAGAATATGTATCACTTTGCTAGAAGTGGATGCACAATTTTCTGAAGTGGTTGAAACAGTTGACTTGATGACTTTAATTAAGCCTGTTTTCTCTGCTGTAAAATGGGAAATTTGTGCAGAAGGATCTCTGTCATCGAGACATTAGGAGGAAGGGATAGATACCTGCCTGCCAGGGGGCTTCACTAGGGTCCCTGTTCATATATTTCCCCTCTTGTTGGGGAGGGGGTTGTGGGGGCGGGCAGAGCAAGGGCTCAGTTTTGCAGGCAGGGTGTCATCCGGAAGCGATCCTTCCCCACAGATTGTTGGACCCAGCATGTCATCTTCGACCAAGAGATGAGTCACCTTGGAGGTGTCTTTCATCTACACTCCTCCCTGGGATTTCATTATTTCCCCATTATGAGAGAAAATTCAAATAACCAGGATTATTTGCACATCCTTGGAGCCAAGGGGACAGAAGATAATGGCCCCACCACACCCCTGCCTCCAGGCGGCCACATGGCTCTTCAAATAACCAGGATTGTTTTTTAAACCTCTTTCCTCCTTGTTAACTGGCTGGGAAGGGACCGTCTACCTGGAATTTGCAGCATGGTGCCTGAGTGCTTCAGACACCTGGTTCTTTAAGCTCTGATTAAGGCTCTGGCCCAGCTCCCACTAGAAACAACTGTTTCCTAGGGCTCTGTATTCTGTTGTCAAAGTGGCTTGGGTCTGAAAGTTTACATATAAAATTCATATAAAAGTCCTAAAAAATAAAATAAAACAGAATCCAATCCCTGAAGCTAGTGATTTTGGAGAGGGTGACTTTATGAGTTTCTCTTGCTTGTGTTACTACACACTGTATTTTTATACAGTTTTCAAAAGGGCTAGTGGTTCTGAGTCAGACAGACAGAGACTCAGTCTTGCTCTGTCTCATGCTATCTCAGTGACCTCTGACAAGTCAGCGCCTCGCTCTGAGCCTCAGTTTCCCCATCAGAGAAGCAGGATTGTTATTTCTGTGACAGACTAGTGTATGCCCTATACCTGATGGAGGATAAGAACAGAGAAACTGGAAAGGAGGCCCCATAAGACCTCCTGGCTCACACAGGAGGTGGGGGTACAAGGGATTAGCATAACCATCTATCCAGCTATAGAAACGGTGGTGGGGAATACATGGGGATTACAATTGATGGCAAGTATATGTAAATTTTAAAAAAATATTTTATATTAATAATAAAAATAAATAAATAAATAAAGAAGAAGAAGAAACCAGGCTCCTTAGGTGCCAATGGCTACATCACAAAATAAAAGATCCCAGCAGGCAGCAGACTGCTGTAGCAGGTGTCTGGAGAGCTGACCTGGAGGTAAAGATGGAGATTGAGTCCATTGCTCAATGGGACAGAACAGAATCTCCTGTCCCTTTCAGATTCTCCATAGTTTATTGAAAGTCAACCAGCAAGCCACTCCATGCAGCAGTGAGCCCTCCCAAAGAGAAGAAGACTGTATCAGTGCAGTGTCTGCCCTGGCATGGGGCAGCTGTCCTTCTGCCACCTGTGACTGTAACAGGGTGGTCCCCAAGAAAAGGGGAAGTTCCAGGATCCTGGTTCTGCCCTAAGTAGGGTGGAGCTGAGCAGGGATAAGAAGATTTTGCAGAGAGGAGATAGGCGGACAGAAGGAAGGGAGGAAGAAGGAAGCAGGATGCAGAGCAGCAAGGAGACCTGGAGGAGGCACGCGGAGCAGAGGGACATGTGAAGAAACTGCGCTTGCTTCTTGGTCTTGGACTGGTTGGGACCGATGTGGGTGAGAGACCCGTGGGGAACTTAATAATGACAGTTTTCATCTTGATTTTGCTCTTTTCCTCCCAGATTTGTGACTCTTTCTGACCCTTTTCTATGGGTCTCCACTGAAAGGTCCTTTAGACGTGTGGCAGGCTTTTGGGCCTTGCTTTGGGCCAATCTTATTTGGCTGGACTTTTACCCTCAAGGAGATGGGTAACTTTGGATGCTTGACTTAGTAACTATATTCTTTGTCCTTTATGCTCCGATTGTATTAAAGTTCTTTTCCATTAAAGGCCTTATATGTTTGTCTTGATGCGGCAGGTTTGGGGGTTCTGGAGTGCCCCTCTGCCTGCCTTGTAACATGACTATGCAGGTGCTTCTCTCCACCAGCTCTCTCCTCTGCGGGGCAGCAGCCTCCTGCCTGCCAGTGACCTGTGCCAGGCCGGGGCTTTTAATCACAGACCTCCCTCAGTGGAGGCAGCTTCCTCAAGGCCACCGCCTGCAGCCACGCAGCCTCTCTCAGCAGACCTTTCAGGACAATACTCACTTGTGTCTATGCAAGTGTCCTTTATTCTTCTGCCCCTTTCCCTGATAAACCTGTTCTTTAAAAATTACTAATGTCTCTGCCTCATGGAAGAACTCACCTGGAAAGTTCGCTGTGTGCCTCTGAATGTGGCGCTCTCGTGAAACCTTTCCCAGAGTGTACCCAGGAACCCCGCACTCCAAAGCCACTGACTCCAGAAAACGATATTATAGCCGTACAATGGAATACTACTGGTGACGCTGGTGAGCGAGGTTACCTGCAGCTGTCGCTGCCTCTCACCCTGGTAATTACCACGGGTTCTTTTCTCGTGAAACCGTAGAAAGGAATTCACAGACTTTTTAGGTGTGACTGTAACAGTGTGGTCCTCAGGGACTAAGTTGCATGCCAGGGACGGCCATGAGGCAGAATGGCCCTGAGGGGTCCTGTGACTCCTGACCCTTACTCACTCCTTGGCGTGCAACTCTACGACTCACCTCTTGGTCTGTAGCCACATCATATTTGATCATGTATAGCTGCCAACGGAAACCTGTGGGTCTGCTAGACTTAAGCGGCCTGTTTGGCCACCATTACTGTTAACTGCAGCTCTGCATTCCCTCAAGGTCAGAACTGCCGTTCAGAAAACCAGTCATAGGAACCAAACTTTATAAGGTGGGTTTCAAATCAATCAAGAGCAGGAAGCTCGATCACCCTGGAAGGGTGTGCACCAAGAGTTATGACTGGGAATGCCTGGGGCGGGGCTGAGGAGTGGTGTATGACGAAGGACCCCAAAATCTGATCAGTGGAATGCTTTTTTTGATAAGATTAGAACATTGACCCAAAGCCCAAGGATGCGGTTTCAAACACAACTCTTGATCATCAAATAAATAATTATCTGGTCAGCAGACTCACATCCCCCCAAGCCCTAAATAACAAAAACACATTTTTTGCTTTCGCCCATTTTTTTCTCTTTATCCTCCTACCCCATGTAACTGATGTTTGATGATTATTCTTTCAATAAAAAGGCCAGAACTATGCTTGTTCAACAGCATCCTGCATCGTGCAGCTGCTCCATGACTCCTGTCTGTCTGTCTGTCTGTATGTCTGTCTGTCAGTGTAGGATTTGCGTAATGCAACAGAAACCCACCTGCAAACCCACTGCAAGTGTATGGAAAGCCCTGACTTCCTGTAAAGGGGGCTCAGCTTTAATGCAGCTGAGTCAGCACCGGTGCATTAAACCTGCTTCTTGGTAGCCCTGATGTCCACGTTTCCTTTGTGCCATGCAACAGTGTCAGGTTCACAGATGAAGAGATTTAGGCTCAGAGTGGGAAAGTAACCTGCCTGGATCACACAGCAATTAAGTGGTAGAGATGAGATTTGAACCCAGGGTGGCTGGGTGTAGAGTGAGCTCACACTCTCTTCTCTTGCCCAGCTACCCAGTTAGAGAGGGACAGTTACAAAGGCTGTAATCAGCCATTTGAAGTTTCCACCCCGAAGGCAATAGGAGTAACTGAGCCTCCTCTAGTTTTCACTTCTGTGCCTATAAAATATAAGTATTGGTAGTTTCAACCTCAAGCATTGCTAGGGGGCACGAAGTGCACAAAGAGTGTCAAGCAACCCACAGAGGCTTGCATTGCCCCTCCTGTCGTCAGCTATCTGGAGTCTGGTACAACGATGGGCTTCATGCATCCCCAAAGGAAGCAAGGGGAGAGAGATTTGCAACTTAGCCTAGGACAAAACCAGCACAGGCCCTGAGCCCAGAGCGTGGGGCTCCGTGTTGCAAACCTCCGGCAGGGCCCTCCGGTGAGGCAACCACCCTCGGCGCTGGGCTCAGAAGGGGTCGATCCTGAATGGAGATGTGCTGTGAGCATAAAACACACACCAGGTTTCAAAGACAGTTTTTGAAATAGCTCATAAGCCATTTTTCATATCGGCTGCACGTTGACATGATGCTATTTAGATGTGCTGTGGTAAAGCAAAGAGATTACAGCACTGAAATTTTACTAGCTTCTTTTTATTTTTTTTTTTAATGCGGCTACTAGGAAACGTAAAATTCCTTATTTTATTTCTGCTGGGAAGCACCACCCTAACCACCACGGGGGTGAGCCTTCAGGCACGCCGCCCAGCCTCTGCACACACGTCTTTCTGACACTGCTGCCCTTGGACTTGAGTTGACTCCCTAGTCCCTCACGCCTTAGTGAGTGTGTGAGTGTGTGTGTGTGTGTGTGTGTGTGTGCAGGCATGCATGTGTCCTCTTCAAAGACATTTCCTGCTGGGAGAAGGCAGAGGGACCCCGTGCACACACAGACTCACGGCTCCCCACTCCCTCTCCTGCTGGTCGCGCCATCTGATGGCCCACAAGCCCTGAAGTTCCAGGTTCTGGCCCCTGGCAAGGTTACTGGAGCTGAGATCAGCTGTCCTTCCTCTCCCAGGGAAAATAAAAATATTCTAATTAAAGCTGGGAAAGCCCTGGGAACAATAGCGCTGGTGCCAGGGTTGATGGATGTAGTTCAATTTGGAGCGTGAAGAGCAGGACTCCAGGCTCTCATGCTGCGTGGGGGGAAAAATGACCCAACAGTGGATTTAATGAATGTGGTCAGCCCACAGCAAGTGGAAGTGGAAGCTTGAGCTGAGGAGCAGAAAGCATCCTGTTTTACCTGCAGTCAGGAAACAGGCAGGGTCACGGGCTTTGGGGTACCGCAATGCACCTGGCTCCTCCAAATCTCAGTTTCCATATCTGGTACCGGTCACTTTGGCCCCCATCTCCTAGGTTGTTGTGAAGACTGAATGAAGCAATGCAGTTACTTGGCTCAGGCAGAATATGCACTTGATGAAATGGGAGTCATTCTCTTTGATTTTTGCCCCTTCCTCCACCGTGGTGACACTGAACATCCCCAGTTTGCGTGCTCCCAGCAGGTGTCTGGCTTTGCAGACAGATCCCTGGCTCTGGGGATGGCTTCCTTGGAAGACAGTGAGGAGGGTAGGAGAGGGTTCTTGGGCAGACCTGTGGTCATAACTAAAAAGCAGTCACTGCAATTAAATGGAAAAGCATTATACTGACCACTGGCTACCAAAGTCTTAGGAGTGGGAGTAGAAGGTAAGATACAAGGGCTGGGATATCAGATCTCCAGAAGTTTTAGAGAAAAACCTGAACTCTATTAGACAACAAGAATACTGCTTTTCCCAGAGTAGAAGATGAGAAAGGGAAATTAGAAAAACTTGAAGATTTGAGAAAAGAGGAAAATCAGCAAGATGGCAAGAGGCTGGAGCTGGAAAGAAGTATTGAATAACTCCATCACCACCAACACCTCCAAAAAGTCTCAGTCGTTCATTTCCATGGACATTTTTGTTCACAAACAAATTTTTGTTCATGTCTTCATTCAACGAACAAACGAAAATATATTGATACTGGCTTAATAAAATGAGGAGGGAAAAATTGGAAAGTTATTGGAAGCTTCTAGAATTGAAATAAGAGCTAAACCACAGACCACAGAAAGGCCTGTAACAGTGCAGTGCCAGGGGCCTCAGCAGCAGGGATGTGGGTCTGTCTCAGGGACAATGAATCATTCTTTTTGTCCTGTGGAATCCACTCAAGACTCAGATACCCAAGAAGGAGACTCTGGCTGGCCTAGCTTGAGTTACATAGTTGCCCCAACAGTTAGAGAGTCAGTGGAATGGGGTTCTGTTTACGATATTCCAATGGCAAGACATGGAGGGGTGAAGGGTCAGTTCCTTAAATCAAACGGAAAGCTGCTGGTCCCAGAATAAGGAAAGAGGGAGTGCTAGTCTCTCTCTCTCTCTCTCTCTCTCTCTCTCTCTCTCTCTCTCTCTCTCTCTCTCTCTCTCACACACACACATACATACAGATACCATTGCATTCTACCCCTTTACTGCCCAACATCTTCCTATTTACAAACTTAAAAGCTGACCCACACCATGTAATGCAATTATTCTATATATGGCCAGAGAGACACATACACACCCTCCTCAGTGCAAAAATGATAGGTGAAGCGCCCTATTTATCTGGCAGTAGCACTATTGACAACATAAGTAACAATTTCAGGAAGTTATATGAGTGCCAAGTTGGTGGGGAGGTCGGCAGCTGGGGAGGCTCTTGGGTTAGAATAACCCACCTTTCCCTCAGCAAGTAGAAAGACCCCAGCTCCAGAGAGGGTGAGGGCATGCAGTGCTTAGTGTCTGGCTCTCCCAGTAGCTACACAGAGAGGAGCTGATGCCTCTCGATGACTTTGCCCAGCCCTGGAAGATATTGTCACAGGGCACTTGAAGAGGAATCTTCTCTGCACATGTGAAATCCCTACTAGCTCACACGTCCTGGCAAGCTCTTCAAGGCCCCTTAAGGGAAAACACAGCAAGGTAGCAAAGAATATGGCTGCCGAGTGAGCTAGAACTAGGCTCAAGCCTGGCTCTTTGCCTCTTCATGTCTGAGAACTCATGAGCTAGTGCACAAAGCACACTCGCAACAGAATCTGGTAGACAAGAGAGGCTCCAAAAATATGAACTATGATTATGCTTTCCTCTGACAGGTGAGGAAACTGAGACTCGGGGAAGAAGTGATTTTATAAACAAGCACAAATGAGAGAAAGGAAGGACTAGGTCAGTGTTCAAAGTAATGAATACAATTATAATGAATTTATATACAATTTCAATAGAAATATCACTAGAGTCACAGTAATTTCAGATTTTCTTGTAGCCACATTTTTAGTGGAAGTAAAAAGAAACAGGTTAAATTAACTTTAACATCATATTTTATTTAACCAATATATCCCAAATATTATCCTTTTAACTTGTGATGAATGTAAAACATTATTGAGATAGTTTACATGCTTTTTTTCTATTGGAGTCACATTTAGAAAATCAAAAAAAGCAGGTGAAATGAATTTTAATATTTGATTTTACTCGATACATATCCAAAATGGTATTACTTAACATGCAATCAATAGAAAGAAGCATCAAGGAGATACTTTCCATTCCCTTCATCATATGTCTTATATTGTGTACATCTCAGTTTGCACCTGCAGCATTTCAAGGGATCGGTAGCCACATGTGGCAATAACAGTGGCCAGGGCAGTGGAAGTAACCTTATGAGGTATTACAAGAGCCATTTTATAGATGATGAAATGATCCCTACAAGGTTAAGTGACTTGCCCAAGGTCACACAGAGGGAGCAGAGCTGGGTTTGGGGCTGTCTAGCTTGTTCTGATAGAGTCCCACTGGAACCCAGGTCCTTCTACCTTCTCTGAGCCCCCACGCCCCCCTCAGGTTGTCCACTCCTCAAGTCATCGATTACCACCATGATTTATGGTCCTGCCAGGCAGCCCTGGAGACATAATTAATTTGTTTCTACCAGTGGAGGGCTGTCTGGACACCCTCACCTCCCAGCACCGCCTCTGCTACCAGACCAGACAATCAATCGATTCCCAGCCCATCAATGGTGCCGAGGAGTAACCTACAGCTGCAGTTAGATTTGCTTAATCAGGCACTTGTTCAGAACAACCCATCTGACAATTTTATTGGGCCAGGAGCATCATATTTCAGTGTCTGTTTCCACCCAGGATTCTTGTTCTTAGACGAGCCAGAGTGGATGTTGGATCTGTTGCTTTATGTACTACAGCAGGGTCCACACGCCTGCCCAGTAAGTGGGAGGGAGCCCACTGATTGAAACATAATTGATGTTTATAACCTGCAAGGGGTCACCTGCCAACCAGAGAACATTTATGGAGCGCCGCCCTTGAGCTCAGCCCTCAGTGGATGCCATCACTGATAATAATGCTCAAAACTACAATAGTAACTGCTAATGTTTATTTCTTCCTCACTATAGCCCAGGCTTTGTTCTAGCATGTTGTGCATGCACAAACAATATTGCAGAGCAGGTATTATTATTCTTCCCATTTTAGGGGAGAGGAGACTGAGGATCAGAAAGGAGAAAGGGTTTTCCCAAGGTCACATACTTGGGGAGGAATAAACTGGGAAGCTAATCTCTAGTCCTAATCTCACTGTCCCAAGAGCTCACTGCTTTGGTGAAGACGCAAGATACACACTCAAGAAAAATGTGATGAATTATGGACACAAAAAAGCCATAGGATTATTGTTTCTGGACTAACAATAACAAGACAGCAAATACTTATTAGGAAATTTATAACGCACCAGCCTGTGTTCTAAGAACTTTACATACCATATGTCATTAAATTGTTACAAAACCCAAGAAGTAGATAAAAGTGTCATCTTAGTTTACAGATGAGGAAACTGATTTGGAGAGGTAAAATGTTCTACCAAGTTCATAACTAAGTAATCCCAGTGAATGGGCACATGATCCGGCCGTGATGTTTACCCATTGCTTTGGAGGGTTGTTTGGAGGGAGAAGAGACTTTGACTTTCCAGTGGAAAGCACTGAACAACGCAGTGACAGGGAAGCAGGATCTGAGGAAGGGAAGGCAAGCCTGGGTCACCGAATAGTGCATGAACTAGGGTGAGTGAATTGCCATCCCTAACCCAGGCTTCCTCACCTCTCCGGTGGGGATCAAAGGGTACCTTTAACATAGGGTTGTTCTTGTGGGAGTGTGCAATGAACTGAATGTGTCCCCCAAAATTCATATGTTGAAACTAACCCCCACTATGATATTAGGAGGTGGAGTCTCTGGGGGGATTAGAAAGTGGAACCATCAAGGAGGGATTGCTGCACTTATAAGAGACAGGAGAGAGCTTGCTTCCTCTCTCTCTTCACCAAATGGGGACACACAGGAAGGCAGACAGCCATCCACAAAACAGGAGACAAGTCCTCAGGTCCTCAATAGACACCAAATTTGGTAGCACCTTAACCTTAGACTTCCCAGCCTGAAACTGTGAAAAAAAATGTTGTTTTTACTGCCCAGTCTATGCGTGTGTTATTACAGCCTGAGTGCATATGACAGGATGAAGTGAGAGGGTAAGTTCTTAGAAATATGCTTATCACACAGTAGGTCCTCAGAAAATGGCAGCAGCCATAAAACTGGTTTATACATTTCCCCACTCCTCCTACCCCCAAACTGGGATTCTCTAAAGTGTAAAATTAGGGGCCTCTCTGGTGGCTCAGCGGGTAGAGCGCCGCCCTGTGAAGTATCTGCGGCACAGCAGCACAAGTTCAAGCCCCAGACAGGGAGGGGTTACCTGTGGTCCAGCAGATTTCTCCTGTCTCACCTGCTGCTCGCCTCAGCAGTGTGTTTCTGTTCATCTGCCTGTTCTGCTCCCCACTCTGTCTCTGGTGGATCCTCTCACTTCCCACGCGTCTGGCCTGTACCCCAGCTCTTGTATGCATAAATGAATCTTAAAACAAAAATAAGGTATAAAATTAAAAATCAAGAAGCCTACTCTTCATGCGCACTGTTATATCTAACAAAGCCAATTCAGGGTCAAGGGAAACCATGAGATACTCTGGTCTATTGTAAAATAGACATTCCATAGAATAGTGTAAAACCTTTCCTCTCACTGGTCCCTGTCCTTGACTGACATTTTCTAATCCCCATGGTTTTTCAGAGCCAGTTCATCTCTTCTTTCCCCATCCGCAGCCAAGCTACCCAGATGGAATACTGGTCATTTCTTGGAAAACACCCAGGATAAACGCCAGGCTACAGACCCCAAAATTCAGTATCTGCTCTTATGGATGCTGGTAATAACCACACATGCTCACTCGGAGCCGCTTTCCATATATCTGCTCATTGAAGTCCTCACAGCACCCCTCTGTGGTTGATCATATTATTATCTTTCATTTTCTAATTTAAGAAGCTAAGACTCAGAACAAAGACATTTGCTTGAAATCACACCACTCTGAAGTAGCAGAGACAAACCCCAGAATCCACATTCTCGGCCACAGGCCTCTGTTGCCCATTTCCCCCCAAGAGCAAGTGATCTGTTTTGTATGCAGCAACAATTTAGTATGACTTTTAGGAGAACTCACAGAAGAATAGATGTCTAACCCTATGTTTTATAACAAGAAAGAAAACTCCAGTGGGGAAGAACTAGAAAGGAGGCTGATACAAGAGGGGACGAAAAAAAATATACCCCCAATTACAAAAATCACAATGGGGTGTCTGCATAATCAGGGTGTGCAAATGGCAGGAAGGAGACTAGGAGACTAAACAAAGGGCTTCACAAATTAAGATAAAGCTTTGTGCAGTAGCAAAATGTTCTGAAATATCAGTTGTATTTGTTGCCACTGCATTTCCTTATAGTTCATCTCTTCCTCCCATTCAGGCAGCAAATGCCTGGCAGGGCCATTTCTCTGCTGAGAATGAGTTGACACAGAAGAGTGATAAGGCGGTCAGCTTCCAGCTGGTGAGCTTTGAAGTCTTTCTCCTGAAGCAGAATCTCTGGAGTTTTGACCTGCGCAAAGCTGTGGGTTTACTAAGTTCCCCCAGGTGATTCCGATATACACCAAAGTTTGAGAAGGGCCCTTGTGCTGCTGATAAAATATTTGGAAGGATGTTTAGCAAGGACAAGATGTCCCTGTTCTTTGAAAAGCTCCTGCAGAATCAAGAAGAAAGAAAGAGGAGAATCAGTGTGTTGGAATAGCATTCGGCTGATTCTGGGGAGCAGTGAAGATAGGCTGGGAGGCCAGACTGTGTCCTTCCTTGGGGAAAGCAGATGGGAGGATGAAAGAGTGCCCAGGATGGAACGGGATGGACTTCCATGAGTGACTCAGGCATCTGAGATTCCTGTGCAGCGGACCCAAGTGAAAGCAGAACCATCCAGGTGCCTAAGTGGGTCCTTGAGACCATTTCCTAAACCCCAGAGTGGTGTGAGGGCAACACAAGGTCACCACAGGGGCCTGGAGGACCTACTGGTCAGAAATACAGGCCTACTTGTCAATGACCCAGCGGCCGATGCAGCAAGAGCAGATAGGTCAGACGTTATTGCTGGTTGCCAGAGGGAACAGATTAGAATGGAAGAATCTGATCTCCATCTCACTGTCCCCCACTGGAAACGCAATTTGACCTAGTCTGAATGTCTGTCTGAGATAGAATGGGGCCCACAGCAGATGCTGTTAGTGCCCACCTCTTCCCTTGAGTCCTCTATCATGTCCACACACATGTGCTCTGACTGAGGAGCCCCTCAGCCTGCCTACTTCTAGAACCCAAAGGTTACACATGCTCACATTCCTCAGCAGACTTCTTAACTAATGTCTGATGGATGCAGGAGGAGGAGATGCAAGTTCCTCAGCATCTACGCCCCTGACCTGGACCCTGTGGTATGAGATGGTCTCTGTCCCAGCGCCCCAAGCCTTCATAGAGTCTCCCCTCTGTGGGCCCTGGCTTGACCCCATTCCTGGAGGGTTATCTCCCTTACATAGACCTGGGCCAGGTTTGTTTGGGAGCACTTCCTGCTAAGTCATTTTTACGTGGATCTTCTGTTAGGGTCTACTTCTCAAGAAACTGACATAAAATAGGAAGTAAAAATAAAACTGCGGTATAGGGGGGAAATATAAGGTTATTTTATGCCTGCCTGAGTTTATATATTGTGATTTTTAAGGTTACACTTATTAATCAACCCATCATAAAAGAGACTTCTTTTCGGCACTGATATTAGCCCCAGGAGTCAGGAGCCACAGGTATGCCCATTTCACAGATTCTAAGAAGTTAATGACTCTTGGTTGAAAAGTTGCTAGCAAGTCAGAGCCCTGTCCAAGCTGTGGGCTCTCAGCCTTGCTCAGAGCAGAAGCCCAAGTCAGAAACAAGGTCGCTGTGGTGCCATGAGCACCTTCTACGAGAACAGCTCTGAAGCAGAAGCAACAAGAGGAGCCCACCTCACTGGCGGCCTTTGTCACTGACAGGACAGAGCACAGGCTGACAGAAAGGCCCTGAGGATAATTAAATCTCAGCTGCAGCCCCGCCACCCCTCTGTCTGCTCTGGGGCTCTGAGCAGGACGTGTCCTCAACGTTCTGAAACAGGGTTAGTAATTATTAAGAATGTTGGGGCCTCGCTGGTGGCACAGTGGGTTAAGCAACGCACTATGCAGCAAACCACAGCCACCGCAGCACATGTTCGATTCCTGCCTCCGGCCAGGGAGGTGACCCACATGGCACAGCAGACCTCTCCTGCCTTGCCCGCTGCTCCCCTCAGTAGTGTACTTCAGTCAGTCTGTCTGTTCTGCTCCCCACTCTGTCTCTGGTGAATCCTCTCACTGCCCTAGACTCTGGACTGTATCCCAGCTCTTATAAATAAATAAATCTTTTTTTAAAAAAACAACAAAAATAATTAATAAGAATGCAGTTCCCCCAGCTAGTGTGTCAGGGACCTAGCATCTGTGGCCTTAAAAAGCCTTTGCCAAAGTGTGCTGTTGACAAGTAATTTACTTTGAAATGTGTAAGAAAAATAAGATGGGTGGGTTGATAGGTAAGTGATAAAAGCAGAAAAATAAAGTGTTAGTGTTACAGGGCAACCCTAATATAAAATGGGTTTCCCTGACTGGGTCTTCTCAAAAGACTTTTATAATAAGCCCCAAATGCAGGCACACACCACAAATGTTATTAAAGAGTTTTATTTTACAAAAGAAGGGGAATAAAACAGTAATAATACCAAGGGAAAGAGAGGGATACAAATCCGTAAATATCCTACCAGATCTTCTAAGCAATGGCCTGTTGAGAGCTGGCTCCGAGTCAAGTGAGATGGCTCCAAAGGAAGAGAGCGCCCAAGGCTCACCTCTCTGGTTTTATAGGCAGCCTGGCTGCTTAACTCCACCCTCAGGTCCCAGTGACCCACTCTTCTATAATCATCCTGTGGGATTTGTGGTTCTGGAACACTGGTGGTCTGGCGTGGGGGTTGGAGTCCACACACCGATCTGTGTAATCCATTCAGGGCTACCCTTCCCCCGAACATTAGTAGAAAAATAAAGGTGGAATCTTTGCAATAATTTTGAAACTTTTCATAATAAAATCTTGGGGTAAAAACTCCCAACAAGAGATTCTTTTCTGATGCAAATGGCTGCTGCCCGCTGTCTACCTGTCTACGTAGACAAGCACTTGAATCCCAAATCAAAGGAGAGGAAAGGCAGGAGATGGAAGAGACCAGAAAGTGCTTATCTTTCTAGGATTCCCTGTCATGAGTGAAAGGTTTCCGTGTGGCTGGACGGGAGAGCAAGGGAGAGAGAGCGACAGAGGGAGAGAGAAAGAAAGAGCCTATTCATATTTCTGACCAGCAGGAACTTTTTTTTTTTAAAGATTTATTTTTTATTTATGCATACAAGCACTGGGGTACAGGCCAGAGGTGTGGGGGGTGAGAGGATTCACCACAGAGAGCAGGGAGCAGAACAGGCAGATCAACAGAAGTACACTGCTGAGGGGAGCAGCGGGCACAACAGGAGAGGTCTGCCGCACCATGTGGATGTCCCCCCCTGGCCAGCAGCAGGGATCGAACTCGTGCTGCAGTGGCTGCGATTTGCTTCATACTGCGTTGCTTAACCCAGGGCGCCACCAGGGGAGGCCCCCAGCAGGAACTTTTATTGCGCTCAGGGGCCGAGGTTCTCCGATCCCCAGAGTGGGGGTTAGGGAAATCGCACCCAGGTTACAGGCTGCTGAGTTTTTATAGGCGGGGTACTTTGGAGTGGAAAATTTTGAAGTTTCTCCTGGCGGAAGGTTGTGGCGGGAAGAAGTTTTCCGTTGGTGGTGATCCATCTCGAAGCCCCCAGGTTGCATTCAGGTTCCTGGGCCGCGTTCCACTGGGATTGAGCTACATGAGTCACATGTCATCCTGTTCCACATCAAGAGCGACTTGCTGTGGCCATCTTATCTTGGTTACTGCTGGCTTCTTGGAACTGCTGCCCTGGGGGCCTGGGTGAGGGGTTTTGGTAAGGGGTTAGGGTGAGGAGTGAGGGACCTGTGTGACCTTTCAATGAGTAGTTCTGTATCAATTTACATTTTCCTTTTGATTGGGAGTTGTAAGGCTGAGAGAACTGCTCCCTAAACAAGGTGCTGGACTGTGACTGAAAGCTCCTTTTGATAGCAAGATAATGGGTTGGGGCTACAGGTACCAGGGAAAGACAGAGATGGAAGTCACTGGGGGCAAGATGTCTCTCGAAACCACCAGATGTGACTTCACTGTGGGGCCCTGATATTTCCCAGTGCTTTGGAAATCACTCCATTCATCACCCATTATGCTTCTGATCTTACCTTGCAGGCAAGACAAGTCATTTTACACTGAAGCCAAAAGGATTCCTTTTATAGCTCTCTGAATCAGTGGTTTATTCTTTCTCCAAAGGCTTCTGTCAGTTCCTGCTAGATCTGTAGGGTTCATCCTAAAGTGGTTCCCTCCACAAGCTGCTACCAACCTTGTTGGTAATTCACCAGATGCAGAGAAATGGCCTTACCAGAGCCAAAATGACTGGGGTCACAGGTAACAAGATATTCTTTTCATCAGAGATGCAGAGAATGACAAGGATGTCAGGCATCCATCAGGGCTGAAGGGTAGAGGACCAGCATCTGTTCTGAAATGTACTTGTTCCCTTCTCATGACAGAAAATTAACTCAGCTTCCTGGTAGCACTTTGATGTCCAACACACCAAACCTAGCCCCTATTTGAACATAGTGCCTGGCCCGTTATTAATACTCAATAAATCTGAGAGTTAATAAATGAGTGGATTTTTGGGAACCAGAGGACTCATCCCATACCTGTCTAGGTTCTTCTAGGCTGCCAAATAATCAAAACAGCATCAGATAGACTAGCAAAGGGAAAATCAACCCAGTTCATAAGATATAACATTTAAAACATAAATAACCCATTTAAAAGCACTTACATGGTGGTAAATTGCAAAGAAAAATGGAATGGATTTGGGAATATAATCTTGCTTTTAGGGAACTGAGGCGCAACTGAGGAGAGGAGAAGCAATGTTCAGAGGATCCTCACTCTGAGCCTAGAGATGAGGTTCTTAGATAGAGGACATGTTTATGATAAACCTACAGCTGGATAAGACACCTCCCCAACGACAATCTTCTAGGTCATGAAAGGGGAAGCAATGGTTTCCTCTTTTATTAGGAAAAGGGCAGAGGCTTAATGTTTTAACAATCTCTTCTTTTATTAGGGAAGGGTGAAGGACTCAGGTAGAAGCTGACAGAAGCTTCTCCTCAGCCTTCACGGCTCACTGTTCTCCCTTCAAAACAGTCTACATTCCCTCCGTAACAGTAACAGACTTCCCAAGGCTCACAAGACCTCAAATAACCTCTATTTCCCATCCAAGGGGACAAGAGGTCTATTGGGAACATTGGATAGAAAAAACCTACATGACCTTTTTGGGAAGACTGATCCCCTAGGACAATATAGAAAAAGACATGTGCCTTCATACATTCATGATATCATAGCAAACACTACTTAGTGAATACACTGTGTGCCAGATTATGGCAGATTGCTTGCAAAAATGTCTCTAATCATTCCCTTCCCAGGAGCTATACCCTTGTCAGTGTGACTTTGCCTCTCCTCCCACCAAGGGATGGAGCCTATTTTCCTGCCCCTGAAACTTGATGGGCCCTGTGAATTTTTTGGTCAACAGCAGGTGACTGAAGTGATTGGGTGCCAACCCTAAACCCCAAAAGTGCTGTATAATTCCTAACTAACTTGAAACACTGTCACTAGCCCGTTGAAGGATGAGAAATTAAGCAGAGACAAGATGGTCTGGGTGGGGCCACCTAGATCA
The DNA here is from genome assembly GCA_019455555.1 of Galemys pyrenaicus. Classification (NCBI taxonomy): domain Eukaryota; kingdom Metazoa; phylum Chordata; class Mammalia; order Eulipotyphla; family Talpidae; genus Galemys; species Galemys pyrenaicus. Next base: position 730,146 of record JAGFMF010011509.1, read on the forward strand.
GCCAGCTCGACCCCACACCATCCCCACTCACCCATCCAACAGTCCAAAAAATGACACCATGGAGTGGAAATCTGCTCAGACTAGAATACGCAAGGGAATTCAGCCCAAATTATGAGCTAAACTGGTTATTGTTCCAGGATCCAAGTGTTCTAAGACACTTAAGTGTGAGAGTTGTTTTTCTTCACACAGCAAATGTTAACTGACACAGAAACATTGCATTTCATACAGAACGCCATTTATACCCTACAACAACTCCCAAAGTGGGTGTGATGGATCCCGTTATCTGTCCTTCAAAATGCATTCTATGGTCAGGCCTGAGCCGAGGTCCATGACATAACTCCTTCCTTGGTCTGTGATCTAGAAGTCTAGTTGAATGCACTGTATCCCCTTCCTCAGGGCCTTGGTAAAGGCTTTCTTAATGTGTAATGAGATATTTTGTTTCTTCTGGGGATTCTGATAACATCAATACTTGACACACACTCTGGGCTATTTTACACTGTAAGTGCAGAAGAGAGCAAATATCCAGGAAGCTCATCAATAACCCACGACTGACTCCTCTCAGAGCCCAGGGCCCTCCTGGACCTGAGAACAAAGAAACCTTCCCCACACCCTACATGTCCAGCACATCCTCAGATTCTTTCTTTCCTGTATAATATTATATATTATTTCTTCACTCACCACTCAGAGGAAAGGTGTCTTTTGGGTTTTTTTGTTTGTTTCTTTCTTTTTTTTGGTACTAACTACTTTTCTCCCAATATGACACCACTTGCTAATAAAAAGCTTCCTTTGTAGACACGATCTCTGTGTTCAGTCTGTCTGAGTAGTGAGCAATAAAACCTGGGTAGGTTGGTAACAGTTCTTTCCTTATCCCAACACAAGATAGTTTTAATTGGGATGTGAATTCTTGGAGACTAAATTTCTCAGCTCCTTTTGTATTGATGGAGATGGATGATTATATAAAGCAAGGATTGGAAGAGCAGAAATAATATTGCGACATCAGTCTCAGCCATTCAAGAGAAAATTCTTAGCTTCGAATTTCTGCTATTTTTCTCTTTCCTGCTGACTACCTTAGAGATAATTAAGTGAATATATGTTGGAGATAGCAGAGCCCATCAACCTGACTGTCCCCTTGAAAGAGACAGTCTCCAGATGGTTATATGAACAAACAGAAGTTATAAGAACAAACTTCTGACTTGGAGTCTCATGCCGTGGGGAGTCTGTATTAGAGTAGCTAGTGTTGATCCGATGCCATAGAGATGACCATCCACAATTTTTTTTTAGTAAAACTGGGGTGTAGGCAAGAGTTTCAGGGGGTGAGAGGATTCACCAGAGACAGAGTGGGGAGCAGAATGGGAGGATCTACTGAAATACACTGCTGAGGGGAGCACGGGGCGACACAGGAGAGGTCTGCTACGGGTTACCTCCTGGCTGGGGATTGAACTCAGCCCAGGGCCATGATAGCACTGAGACTTGACTCCTAGGCCACCAGGGAAATCCCCCACCCACATTTTATAGGGAAGCAGAGACTCAGGAAGGTAACATGTGGCTCTTGTCCAGGATGTGCTGTCCAGGATGGTAGCAACTAGCTACATGTCTCTACTTAGATGTAAATTAACTAAAACTAAAATTAATTAAAAATCCAGTTCCTCAGTCTCATTAATAATTTTAATTTGGGGGCAATGGGTTAAGCAATGCACTGTGAAGCAAACTGCAGCCACTGCAGCACGAGTTCGATCCCTGCTGCCGGCCAGGGAGGGGACCCACATGGTGTGACAGACTTCTCCTGCCTTGCCCGCTGCACCCCTCAGCAGTGTGTTTCAGTCAGTCTGCTGGTTCTGCTCCCCACTCTGTCTCTGGTGAATCCTCTCACCTCCCTGGACTCTGGCCTGTGCCCCAGCTCTTGTATGCATAAATAAATAAATCTTTAAAAAAATAATTTGAATTTGGAATCATGATCTGATTCCAAATTATCAATAGCCACATGTGGCTACTGGCTATCCTACTGGCCAGCATGGAACCAGGACACCACCGTCATCACAAAATGCCCTAGGAAGGCACTGGTCTAGAAAGTGGAGAACCATGAGTCTAGCAATGGGTCTGCACGGCTTCAGTGCCCTACTTGCCTGCCTGCCTCCCGCCACACAGAGCTCTCAACAGTTGCTCCCTTGGTGCACGTACACATTTGTTTATAGATCATTATTATCTATTTGTCAGAGAGGCTGGGGAGGGGGAGGAGATTCGAGGCTTATAATTAAAGGGTGATGGTAGCTGGCAAGACGATCAATGGGATAAACAGAAGTCATTTCTGCATGTTCACAGGAGGTCATTAAGAAAATACCACTTAATCTGCCAGTGCTGGACATAAAACAATATAGATGTTCACCCCATCCGGTACGAGATGAACTGCTGCGTCCTTGCCACCGTTACGGAAGGACCTATATCGATCTGTCTAGGATGGTTATAGTTGGGGAGCCGGTAGCAGGGCTGATGAGCTAATGGAGGATGATAGGGTGACCAGCTAAAGAAGAGAAAACCTCTGGACAATGTCCTAGAGGACAAGATGGGCCTGGTTGTGTGGCCCAGAGCAGCATCCCAAGGTTTCCCCACTGTAGGTCAGCTCAAGCTCAGTGTAGGTGGGTTTTCCTGCTTTGTCCCATTACTTCATTGTGAAAATGGCCAAGGTGACAAATAGAGTCATGAGCCTGATAAATATTTGTCAAGCACTCACTGTGTACCAGGCAGTGAGGATACAGTTGTGGAAAAGCCTAGTTCCTACCCTCACAGGCATACAGTCTAGTTGGGGAGAAAAACGTCTTTACAGTGGAGAGAAGAGGGTGTGCAGGAGAGGGCTGCGGGAGCAAAGGAAAGGTAACTGATACATTAGGGGCTGAATTGTGTCCTCCTCAAAATCCTCTGTTGAACTCCTAACCCCTTATATTTCAGAATGGGACTGTATTTAGAGAGCGTCTTTAAAAAGGTGATAAAGGCAAAAATGAAGCCAGAGGGTAGGCTCCACTCCCACATGGTGGGGGTTTCTTACAAAAAGAGATTAGGACGCAGACACACATAGGCCAATGGGGTGAAGAAACCAGACACTTTGACACATTGATCTTGGACTTCCAGGCTCTGAGGCTGTTTGAAATTGCATTTCTGTTATTGGAGCCACCCAGTCTGTGGCAATCTGTTATGGTAATGGAGCTGATTCATACAGTCACCTAATTCACTTTAGGTTGGGAAGACAAGTCATAGGAGGCTTCCCAGAAGGGGTGACTACTGAGGTACAGCACAAACAGAAGAGTCTGACAAAGGGAGTGGCAGACATAGTAGGGAGACTCCAAGCACAGGGAAGGCCATTCCCCTGGATGGTGAAAAGGCCTTAGGACAGAGCTTGGAAAACGTTGTGAGTCAAATTAGAAAACTTTTTTGTTTCCTAAAGGCATTGAGGAGCCATTGAGGGGAGGCTTCGTTTCAAAAAGGTCACCTCACCTGCACCCCTATAATGGACTTCTGGGGGAGTGGTCCACATCAGAGATGTGGAGACTTGAACCAAACCGGTAGCAACAAAAGGAAGAAAAGAGGTCAGATGGGAGAGATGTTTAGGGAGACAGGCATTGAAGACGATGGACATGGGAGCTCAAAGGGACAAGGGGGGGGTACCTTAATTTGGTCCCCAGGGTTAGGTCTTCAAAGATTCAATAGTGAGAATCTCATTTAGGTCAAGTTGGAGGACTGGGCAAATGAAAGAAGAGAAGAGAGCCAATAAAGGATGGGTTATCTGGTCAACTACCACTTGGGGCAAATGCAACTTAATCCTGATGAGGCCTTCTGGGGACAATCTGAGGACTCCCACTGGGCCAGCAAGAAGCTGGGATATTTGTAGATCAGCTCCTGCAGCATTAGCTCAGGCTACTTTTGGAGGCTAAGCATCACTTTCTACTCAAATCTGAGCTACCATATGGGTCCCACAGAGGGCACTAGTGACTACAGAAAATCTTATGCTACAAACCACAAGTGCTGGCAGATGAAGCCAGCCTGGTATACCCTGATAGTCAAGGTGAGCGATATGGTCAGGGCACAGTGCCTGGCTCGGGAATCTGGGATGCCCCATCACTCTGGCTTGGGTGTCCATATCCAGTACCTCATTCACTGAATTAGGGAGTGGAAAGGGAACAGGAAGAGGAAGAAGGGGAGGTCATTTTACACCCATTGCTGCTATGGTGGTCCCCAGTGGACAGTGGGATGTGGCTCTTGATATCATGGGAGCATCCAGGTTGTGTAGCCAACAGAGTGGCCACAGCACGTGGCCAGGACCTAAAGGACAGAGAGGACGCTAGAACCAGGGGAGACACACAGATATGGGACTCCAGGATGGAGCCCTGAAGAACGTTCACCCCCATCTAATACACACATTCCCAACGTCCCCCTGGTTCTGTGTATCTGCAGACACCAAAACCAACCATTAGAGGAGCTGCAGATAAAGTTTCAGGGCAACACAGGGGAAAGTGATTACTAAGAAGTATCTGAATTAATGAAATAATTCTCTAGCATTTTTTAATTAAAACCATCAACCCAAGAAGCTTGTTAATTTTAACTTCAGCAAGTGGTTCTGCTGCCACTTGGCATCCTGCTGCCTTCGCACTGTCTGAAGTGGCTGCCTCTGATTTCCCTAATTTGTGCGGTGCTCACACTTTGGGTGGCAAGTGGGTGATTATAGCCAGATGGGAAGCCAGCCCCTCCAGAAGCAGATTCCCGCTGGATTTACACAGACAGCAGGAGGCCAGAGGAAATCCTAGGGATGTCTCACCTTGTTCCTCTGCTCTCCTCCCTTATCAGGTTATGTACATTTGAGGGGCAAAAGGGAAAACTCCCAGTTGCAGAATGATTGACAAAAAGAAATTATTTTTTTTAAAGCTTCCATATTTATTTTTTTATATTAACTTTTTTATTTATATATATTTGTCATCAGTTGTAATCCCCATGTATACCCCATCACCCTATCACCAGTGCACCATCACCTAAGTCCCCTGTGCTCCCATCTGCCCTCAACCCTCCCCCTCCCCCCTTCCCACCAAGTGTCCCCAATTTGTCCTTGTCTTTTCATTTTTGGTTTGACAAAAAGAAATTCTTATCAAGACAAGCTGGATCAGTATTTCCCACATGTGCAAATAAAAGAATAATGTTAATTCCTGATTCATTCCATGAACAGACTAATAAAAGTGGCTAATATATTGCATTCTTTCCATATTCCAAGCATTGTGTTCTTTGCTGGTGCTATACATTTAATCCTTACAACAACCCTATAAATTAGGTTATCCCCATTTTACAGGTAATGAAATCAAGAGCTGCTTAAGCTCACACACTAGCAGGTGACAAAGCCAGCAATCCAAGGTCCCAAGAACCTACCACGAACAAGCAAAGGTGGAATGGAATCTAGAGACAGAAAAGCTAGTTTGGTGTCTTGCCAAAACTGGGTTTGAGAAGACAACCAGCTCAGACACACAGAAATGTGAGCCAAGATTCACGTTCAAGGAGGTTTATCCCAGAATTATGTATTCATAACCATGAAAAGTGGGAGCCAACCTGGATTCCCAAAGAGGGGGAATTGATGTAATAGATTATGGTGGATCCATACAGTGGGAAAGTATGTATGTATCAGAAATCATGTGTAGATAAATGATTGATGACATGACAAGATGCTCAGAACATATCATCAAGTTTGGGGATTCTGTGAAAGCAAGTTACCAACAGCGTAATACATTTTGGATAAAAAAAAAATTTGAAAAATACATACTCATATATATATTTGAAAACTAAAAAGACACGAAACCAGTTTTCTTATGATTAACAATGGTTTTAATTATTTGTGTTATCCTGTTTTCTATAATGAACATAGATTATTTTGCAGTGAGAAAAAATAACCCTGAGTTTATTATTATGTTTTTAATTTCTACATACTCTAATTTATCTCATAATCTCTTGTTCTTGTTTTGTAATGCAATATCCCATTTTATCATTTCAAACAGATTAAACACATTTAATCTGTCATCTTCTGTTTGCTCAATTATCTCTGCTTCTTTGTACATTCATTTTTCCCTTTCAGGAGTGGTTTATCAAATACTTAGAAATTCTTGGCAGTGGTCCTTCTCCCCACCCGTGACTATGAAGGTGCTTCTCTTCACCAACTCTCTCCTCTGCAGGCTGGGGCTTCTCTGCACTGACCTCCCTCAGTGGAGGCAGCTCTGCTTAAGGCTGCTGCATGCAACCATGCAGGTCTCTCTCAGCAAACCTGTCCCTTTCAGGGCAGCCCGCTTGTGTCTATGCAAGTGTCCTTTACTTTTCTGTCCCTTTCTCTAATGAACCTACTTTTTAAATGTAAAAACAAACAAACAGACCCCCAAACCCCAAATGCTTAGAGATTCTTGGCTTATGCTCATGGCTGTGTCTCAGGTACAATCAGCCTAACAGTAATATTTCCATTTCCCATTGCTTGCCTTTGAGAAGAGTGGGAGTGACATGTGCTGAAGGTGGGGGTTGCTGGTGACTTGTCTGCTGGTGTGGGAGGTCCCGTCACTCATAGGACAGTCACTCCCAGGATTGTCACTCCCTGAGCCCAGCCTAAACTCAAGTTCCAGTGTCCAACTTCAACAGCTTCTCAAGTAAAGAAAGCAAAGAACTCACTCAGCCTCATTGGACAGAGCATAGCCCATAAATAATCCCCCATCAACACCCCAAAATCTTCCTACTCCTTTTACCTGATGTCTCTAAGCTTGGAGGTGGATTATCAACTGATTTTTCTCTAGAGTTCCTTCTCTATAAATCAGCTAGTGCCTAATTTACATCTTCCTGAAGTTATGTTAAATTCCTGAAATTATGTTATATTCCTGAAGTTATATTAAATTCCCGAAGTTATGTTCAAAAAATGCCTGGGCTCTGAATAGTACCTCCTTTCCCTCCCAGAAAGTTGTAGGTAGATGGGCCCAAAACATTGTTTCACTTATTCTTACAGACTTTGGGTTAGAGTATTAGGAAATGTGTAAGTATTCCATTTTAGTCCATTCTCTAAATGTTTGGAAATAAGTTGTTTTAATTTCAACCAAAGAAATAAAAATGATTTTGTAGATGCTGCCTCTTTTCTGCTGAAACTTAACTGAGAGAAAGTTAACAAAAATATCTCTTTATTTATTTATTTATTTATTTATTTTTAATTAAAATATTTTAAAATTTACATATACTTGCCATCAATTGTAATCCCCATGTATTCCCCATCACCATCTCACCAGTGCACCATCACCTCAGT
>JAGFMF010011509.1:743141-791153 GCA_019455555.1 Galemys pyrenaicus
CCGCTCTCTGTGGTGAATCCTCTCACCCCCCACACCTCTGGTCTGTGCCCCAGTGCTTGTATGCATAAATAAATAAATCTTTAAAAAAAAAAAAAGAAATTGGAAGTGAAGAGGTTGGAGGTTGGAGGTGCTGTTGAAGGGCTGAAGGACTGTCTGGGGATCTAGAGCAAACCTAGAGCAGGTGTAGATGACAGTTGAAAGGGGAAAGATAAAAGAGTGGGAAAACTGTGGTGAGACTATAGATTTGAATAAATGTGCCAAGGGGAGGAAGGGGTGTGAGGAGGGGGAGAGAGAGAGGAAGAAAGAGAAGAGGAGGGAGAGAGGGAGGAAGGGAGAATGGGTACAGGGAGAGCGGGAGGGAGGAGAGTGAGAGAGACAGAGAGAGAGAGACAGAGACAGAGACAGAGAGAAGAGTCAGATAGAGAAAGAAACTGAACAGAAGAAGATGCCCCAAGTTACCTATCCCCGTGCCCTTCCTGGATCCACCTCCACTCCACATACGTCTTTGCTTTTTTCCTAAGACACCTGAGTGTGTCTCTGTTCACACCAGAAATCTAAAGTAAATTTATATTTAGAAAAGAATTGCATTGTGAAGATGCTTGGGCACAAGCCAGCACATTAAGCCTACCGTAACAGGCAATGGGAGCTATTAAGGGTTCTTGACCAAGAGGCAAAGAAGAACCAGTGTGAGGTACCTAGGGAAAAGTTTAAGGAGTGATAAACTCACAAGCTCAGATATCAAATTCCATCAGGAGCTGCATCCTATAGCTTTTTTTGGAACTCAGGGGGACTTACAAATCAAAAAGAATATCAGCAACGTGTGAATCCTACTCTATCCAAACCATGGATTTTCTTCTCTGCACTTTGCTACTCTGGGAACAAACGGAAAGAACCAGTTGGTATATAAATTCTTTTAATGTGTATTTACTGTCTGCAACCAATTATCACCAATCAATGTAACAGTTATTACTTAATGGGTGAAAACTGCAATTCCAGTGTCCCAGATTGGCATGGGGTGCTGCAGCTAATTGGAATAGAACTTATTCAGGAGCGTAATGAAAATGTAAATTCTCACACATTAATCAAACAATTATTTCTATAGCCACAAGACAGCTGACCTTAAACCTAATTGGGAAATAAACAAAGTTAATCAGTAAGCAGACAGCATTTACTAATCATATATGTATCTCACGAAAAGAAATATTACCTGCTTTAGAGTTCAAGAGATGCCAGAGAGCTAAGAAACATATCATGTACAATAAATATTTGCACCACTTTAAATAATGGAAGCAAGAACTGGAAATATGCTTATGTGACTGAGTAGACAGTGTCCAGCTCACTTTGAGCTTAATTATCAGAGTTTAGTTCTCTTTAAGTGAGAGAGGAGGGAAAAAGTTAATTCCAATGCCGACATAAAAATTGTAAGACAGCATCAACCAAAGCCAATTGTTTTTTTCTCTCCACTTCACTTGCTCAGCTTCTTGTCAAAACTGCTGTCTTTTTTTGAGCCCAAATTTTGAGCCCAAATGTGAATTCTTCTTTGCAACTTGCCTTGGCTGCTGATTGGTTCCTAGGATTTTTTATTGTCCTTGGTGGCTCCATGAGGCTCTGCCCAACCATCATGCAGATCTGATGATGGTGCAGAGGGTCCCAAAGGGACGTTTGCTTTTTATTCCTGAAGGTAGCAAATGCATAGAAGAAGAGATATGGGAGGAGGTTAGGGGAGGAATGCTTGATGCAAAAGTTTTCCTAACCAAGGTCAAAGTACTCACCCGAACACAACAGATAAGCTCTGCAGAGCCTGGCCAAGGAGCTGTGCTCACATGATATGTTGCTGTGGTCTGCATGGTCATGTTCCCCAAATTTGTATGTTGAAATCTTAACCTTCCAAATGTTATGAGAAGATGGGAATTTGGGGGGGTGATAGTTATCATGAATGGGATGAGTCCTCTTATAAAAGAGATCCAGAGAGACTCTAGTTCCTTCCACCACATGGAGAGATGTCTACAACCCAGAAGAGGGTCTTCTTCAGACCATACTGATCTCAAACTTTCAGCATCCAGAAATGTGAGAAATAAGCGTGTGCTGTCCATAAGGCCCCCCCAAGACTGTTACCAAGTGGATTAGGGCATATGAGTGCAGTGACCCTCACCCCCACAATGACCCTATGAGATGGGTGCCATTATTACCATCTCTGTATGTGCTCAAGAGGAAACTGAGGTACGGAGATGCCACAGCACAGCTCTGGCAATGAACCAGGGTCCCCACAGGATGAGACAGTGTCGGCAGACAAATGTATAGGGAGAGGGAAGGAGAAAACACAGACACTCCTTCTAGAGTGCCAACATCTTACACTGAGAGGCTCAGCAGGTCTTTATTTATATTTTACACACAAGAAGCAGGAAAGCAGGGAAACATCATTTGTAACATTTTCTTAGGAAAAACAGGGGACCTTCAGGCCCCAACCCTGTGCAAAAACATGTTTTTAAAAACATGTTTTTGAAAACATCAGAACAACATTTGTTACCTTTTCTTAGGCCTGGTGGAAAACAACATGTATCTATCTGTATACTAAACATTGAGGCAGATGGAATAACCCAGCTCCATCACAATCAACTAGGCTGTTCCTCCACAGGCCCCAAGCAAAAAGGAAATATTAAAATTAAACCCCAAACTATATCTATTCCTTACCATTCCATCCCCAAAAGGAGCCAATAACCCCAAACTATCCGGAACCCAGAACTTAGCCAGCGGTGTTTAAAGACACCAAGGAGTCCCTCTATTCACAACCAGGGCTCAGCTGTTACAATATTGGTTTTCTTGAATTTACCTTACAACACTTTGCCAGTCAATAGTTTGTCATCAAAATTGCCCAACAACTGGTTATTTTGTTTAGTGAAACAGCTAATCTTACAATTCTCCCCCCCCCCATGGGAAATTTCCAATTAGCACTTAATATGCCTTTACAAGATGGTGACAGTAATATCAGCCAAAACAGGAGAGATCCAGCAGGGGCCCGCTTTGGAGCTCCTGATTTTTCAGGGGTGTCCCTCATGCCGGACTTTCGTCACTCAGCATGAGTAGCATGGCCCCCGGCACAGAGAGTTCAAGAAACCTCATCACTCAACTCACAAGCAACAGAGCCAGGATTTTAACTCATATAGCTAGGTTCCAGAGTCCTGGGCTTCCTGGGTTCCTTGATTGAGTTTGGGTTTTTCTGGATGGGTTTCCCCAATTATCATTTATCAGTTGGTATCATTGGAAGTTATTTTTTTCAATAGGTACTATTTCCTACAGTACACATTTCAAAAGATACCAAAGGTTTCATGATGAAAATCTCTCTTGCCACTACTACCCTCAATCACCCAGCCCCCTTCCCAGAGCTGCCGATCTACATCATGCAATGACATTGTCTGAGTTTGGGTGTCCTCAAAGCAAACCTCAAGGTCAAAATTTGGGTACAAGTAGTTCATTTAGGAAATTATCCCAGGTGGCATGGTGGAAGAGTAGAGAAGTGAATCAGAAAAAGGAGGAAATGCATGTGTGTGAATGACCAGTTTACCACCATGGGTAAATGAGAATCAGTCTTTCTAGACTTTGGCTGTGTGGACACATTTCTCGGTTGTCTTTGCTGAGGGACAGGGGAGCTCTTAGTTGACAGTACTTCAAGGTTTTAACTTTTGAAAAAGTCTCCAAGTATTAGAGTAGTCTGTAGACAAATGTTATTTCTCTTTCAGTGAAGTTGGTTAAGTCAGTGTTCTGTATCCTTCTTTAATCCCGATCTTAGCGATCTTTTGGAATTAACCACGAAATAATTAAAAATAAAAAATTGAAGTGACATCACAAACAGGGTGGTGAAGGGACGGCAGGATTAAATTCTTCTACAGAGACAGCCAAAGAGGGAGAAATTACAGCAAGCTCCTGGCAGGAATTTGTAAGTTTTATACAGGGCAGGTGGTGACCCAACAGAAGCAGGGGAAAGGAGAGAGTGCCAGGGAAAGGGAGGAAAGGCCAATATCCTTCCTGCATCAATTTTCCCTCCCCATCCCCCCAAACCTGGAATGCCTCCCCCATGAAAGGAAAAGAAAACAAAGCCTGGAAAAAAACCAGGAAAACACTTAGCCATCTAAAAACTCCAAAAGGCGAAACAAACAAAAGTCAGCAGGCTAATTTGCATGGAGGGGAGTGGGGCTCTCGCAGGTCCCAAGTCCACTTGGATGTGAACTGACCACCCAGCAGGTAAGCAGGGGTGAGGTCCAGCAATGGGCAGGGGCAGGTCCTGGGGTATGAGGGCACACACCCTCCTACAATTCCCCCTCCATGATCAGAGGTCGGGAGAATTTCCATAGCAGCCAGAGGTCAAGCAGAGGTGGGCTATGCCCAGCACTGAAGGTGTTCAACCCCCAACCACAGCACAGCTGAGCAGGGGCTGGACACGCCCACCTAGGAAGATGCACAAACTTAGGTACAGCGAGGGTGAGCAAGGGTTGGACTTCCCCACCGCCAAAGGTCTGTGACCCCTTGGCCCCAGTTGGAGGCCCAACAAGAGTGGAGCACACCACCACTGAGAACACGGAGTTCTGTCTGATCACAAATGCTTGTTACCAGCTAAAGCTGATAGGCGACCGCAGGCTCTGAAGGACCCTGAACCACAGGCCTCCCTGGAAGTTATGGAAGAGTCTTTCCTGACATATGTACATAGGTACCTACAGAACTCTGGACCCATTTACCTTCTGCATAGACCAGCATCCAGGTCTCTGTGGGCATAGCACCATCAAGCTCCCTTTCTAGCACTTAAGCTCCTGACTTGATGGCCTCTGTGTGCAATCTGTTCACTGAAATTCCTCACTGGCATTCTTTTGGTTGATGAGTTGGTAGATTCTGTCTTTTTTTTTTTTTTTTTTTAATTTTAGCTCTGTGGCATTTGTGAGTTTTTTCTATACCATCATGGTGGCCTCAGCGGCAGACTTCAGGAGCGGGATCAATTTCTTTGTTTGAAGCTGATATTTCCTGTCTTTGTTGCAGCTGCCAGGCCTCCCCTCTCACCCACCAGTGAGGTTCAGCAAATGGCAATCCTGAAAGACAGGGTGTGGGGCCAGAACCCCACAGGTGCTGGTAAACCATACAGAAAAAAAAGAAAGAAACACCCTCCCCTCCCCTCCTCTCCCCCCACCCCCACCGCCACCCCAAATCTAAAAGCCTCTAGAAAATTCAGAAGAGCTTTGCTTAACCAGCTGTACTCAGAAGAGTAGTTAATTCATGGCTTTTCCTGAAACAGTTGGCACACACTTGCTTTGCTCTTGTGTAGTTAAAGGGCCGATTGATGGTTTTTCCAAAGCAGAGGAACAGCTTGCCCCACAGAATGTTTACGTTTCCACTGCTTGCTGAGCAGAAAGTGCTTGCAGGTATGCAACGAGACTGCTAATCCCACTGAGGTTTCTGTGCCTTTGTGAGCGTCAGAAACGCTCCCTGCCCTAACTTGGAAGGTATAATGGTGCAATCTACCATTTTTTGATCAACTGGCTTTTCTAACGCATTCAAAATGGGATTTTGAGTACCAAAAGCAAACATACATACATGAAATCAGAAGATAGATTTATCTCTCATTCTCCAGAATAATTTCCCCAGAACTTGATTATTCATTCAGTGTGGATTAAATGAATGATGCCAACTTCTCAAGAGTGCTATATGTAAGAGAAAGATTTGGGGATCAGTTACTCAATAACGACTGAAGTGTGCACATATTTGTGGAAAGAGAAAGGTAGGGAGGGTAGGTAGAGGGAGGGAAAGGAGGAAGGAAGGAGAGAAAGAGAGAAATGAATGCGAGGAAGGAATAAAGATGGATGCATGAATGGATGAAAGATTGAATAGAAGGATGGAAGGAAAAAGAGAAGGAAGTCAGGAAGGGAAAGAGGAAGGAATGGAGGGATGGAGGAAGATTAATAGAATACCCTTTAGCAAGTGTATGTTTATATATAAGTATATGTATGTAATAAATTTGTATACATACATTTTACAGATTTAACTCTTGATTCTGTTTCTCTGGAGAACCCAAGCAAATATATATACATATAGTTATCAGTGTACCCATTTTGAAGATGGAAAAACTGAAATGTGTATAGTTAGAGTAATTTTTTGCAGGATCTTAAGGAAAGAAAAGCAGATAGGAGGGAGGAAATAATTTTTCAAAGTCTCATCTGATTTAACAACAACTGACTATTCAGAGAGGGTAGACTAAAGAGAGCTGGATTCAGGCATGACAACAAAGAGAAAGATACAGCCCTCTCCATTGCTGGGTGACCTTAGGTGACCTTCAAAATGAAGATCCCTCTACAGAGTCTTCTGATGCACTAATCACAGGATTTAGCACCAAGTAAATCACTATCAATATAAACTGTTAAAAAAATGATTTCACTAAATCCAAGGTGCCATTGGTAGTAAGACACACATTTCATGAACCACTAGAAATGAAAAAAATGATACCAATTACCGTCGACACAGCACTTTAGATGCAGGAGAGTGGATGTGCCTTCTACTAAGGCCTAGGCTGTGCAATCCTCCAGCCTCTGCCTTTGTGTTTATAAACCTGGACAGCCAGCAGGGCTTTGATATTCATCCTAGGGGGTTCAGACCCGTTTCCATCAGGAAAGAATCCAGCTTTACAAAACACTCAGAAGCTGACCCCACTCTCTGTGATCTTGGGCAGCTTCCCAGGGTCTGGATTTTAACCTCCCTGGAAAACCATGATGCATGTCTTTCTCAGCACGTGACATCAGCCTCCCAGAATCCGCTGCATCTTCTCCAACAAGCAATCAAAGTGTGGGGGGCAGGGGTGAGGGTGGAGGCCAGGCTCCCCAGCAAGGAGATGTGGATGCACGCATTCTAGCCATCATTCTGAATGAGCCATGAGTACAACCCAAAAGTAACTGGTTTGGATTAATGAGTTCCATCCAAGAAAACGGAGGATAATTATCAGTTACTACTTGTTGGAAAAGTATTGACTATGTGCTCGGTAGTACTGACAAGTATTGCCTCATTTAAAACTCATACCATTTTGAGGGAGGGGATCCCAGGTTCACTTTACACGAAATCACAAACCCTGAGTTGGAATTGCAAGTGGTGGCACGAACACTTACCCAGACCCCAAGCGAGATGGGAGTGACCTGAGATTAGGCTGAAGAGGTGTCCTTAGAGTCTGGGGAATTGGCAAGGGTGATACTCCCCACTTAGCTTAGCAGCAGATGGGTTTCAAAAGACTTCCAAGCACTGGGGCCTGGAGGTGGTGAAGCACTCCGGCTGCCCCTAAGTATTTATTTCTCACTCCTAGTGTGTGCGTCTGTTGGGCTTTGCTGAGCTCAGCTTGGCTGTGCTGAGTCTGGCTCCGCTTGGGTTGGGTCCACATCTGCTCCCCCAGCAGCATGACCCAAGAGGCATCTCAAGTGCATTTCAAGTCTCTGGATCCTGTTCACTGAGGACCTATTGGCCAAAGCAAATCACATGGCCAAGCTCAAGGCAAAGGGCAGGATACACAGGCCTCCACAGATGGGCAAGGGCGCGAACATTTGCTGAACATTATCTAACACCATGTCATCTAAGTACCTGGTTATCATGTGACCAGCTGGGATCACACCATCTCCCTGGCACAGAGGTCAGGGCGTGGTTTCACTTTAAGTTCTTAGATTTTGAGTCACCTGCAGCTCTAAGCTGAGCGCCTCTGAAGGTTGCCCCTCTGTACCCCCCACATTTGAACAGAAGGCCTCCTTTCTGACAAAGGAGTCTGCGCTCCTGGGAAGCAACATTCACTCTCAGCTGCTGCTGACGCGGTGTCGGCGCTGGCCACCTTGGTATGGGACTGACTAGTTGCTCACACCGCGAGCCTGGCCAGTGACCCCGGGGATCCGGCCTCTCTCTCTAGCCTGTGGCCCGGGATAGCCTCTAGGCCTCCATTTTCTGGCTTAAAAAAATGCCATTAATTGGCTACTCCCTGCAGATCAGTGGTGTGGTTCAACCTCTCTCAAGCCCTTGAAAGTGCTTCTCTCTGGCTCTGCTGGCTGTCCACGTCTTTGAGCCACCCAACCTGTGTCCCCATGGACAAGTGCGCGCCTGCTTCGAAGGGCTTCTTCCTCTTTCTTTTTCCTTCCTTCCTGAGCTTAATCAAATATCAGAGTCACTGGACTTCACCCACCCCTCTCAGCAATCCAGGGTGACTGGGTGAGAGTTAGTGTGCCCCAAATCTCCCCCCGCCAGACATGGCATCTCCCTTAGATCGCCGCACTGGGTGTTACTGAGACCAGACACCGTTCCTGTCTTCTGCAGGCATCATCTCCCCCACTTGCCCTAGGAGACTGTCCTAATGAGCTGAACTTCCTGTGCAGACTCTGCCTTCGCCGAGGATGAAGAGCAGGACTGGGGTGTCGGAGGAGGAGGCTCTCCCCTTTGTGTTGCACTGGATCAGAGGGTCTCAGTGCTGCCAGGGCAACACGTTTTGAGAAGCTGCTCCTTTGCTGCTCCCTCCAGCACGTGTATTCAGGAGACTGGCCTAGATAAGGATGGTTCTGAGCAACACTTGAAATAGAACAATCTTCCCCTCTGAATTCTCATGCCCCTGTGACTGCTCAGCTCTGCTGCCGGGACAGTGTCATCACCAGGGTTACCTCTGCCTTTGGGTGAGCTGTCTCCCTGGGGGATCCTGAGTTATGAACGACAGGGTCACCTTGCAGATTCAAGTGCACATCCTTACTTGTCAAATAAAGTCCACGTTTCCAAGAAAATAAGTTACAAAGCAATTCAAAGTATGGCCAAGGAGAGTAGATGTCAGGGAATTCGATCTGGAAAGAGAAGTGTTTTCGCTCAAGTCAGACCCTTAGCACTTCCGCAGTGGAGGTGAAAAGTCCATCTTTCAAGGCTTCAAGATTAGATTTCTGTTTGTTAACATCTTTCTGACTGCTGAGATCTCAAGCAGTCCTCTGGCCCCTCTGGCCCAAGCAACAGGAAAGCAGGTGAACGATCAGCATCATTGTTGATACCCTACATGTGATTTCAGGAATTAGGGTGTGGAAGGAGGGGGGCTACACCTATCCAAATGCCCATGTCCTCTGCAAATGGCCACGATTGGAAGAGTTATGGCCCTAGTTTGAAGGTGTACAAGGCACACCCCTCTCCTCTGCAACCAATTATCTTCCTGCCTGCAAGATCTAAGGGTGCATTAAGAAGAAACCAAAATGACAAGTACAAAATTGAAATGTCCCTTCAGGAACAGGAGCAAAAACTGCAATTTAACCATATGTAATGGAGGCCAACCTGAACTCCTCTGACCTTTCACCTGCGACTACATCCACCCCACCCAGCGTACCTGATCACTGAGGCATAAATACTATTCTCTTGTATCTGGCCAGAAGTCCTAGGGAAGGCATGGAGTTCTTGATGCGGAGTTCAGAAGGGGAGCAGGGACATAACAGTGAACCATGACCGAAAGCAGGCAGCATCCCATGGTTGGACAGAACTTGCTAGAAACCCTCTGTCACCTAGCCAGCATTTCTCAACATGCTGTGCTCATTGCTAGGTGGTTTGAGGGTGGGTCAGTCCATCACATTGAGAGAAAGCCATTCCCTTTTGGGTCTTAAACAGCAACAAGAAAATCATTCCCTTTTCCATTCCCTTTCATGCATCTGATCAAGCCAAGGAGGAAGTGGTTCTGGCAATAGCAGGGCTCTAACACTTGGCAGCTGCTAATCTCTCCTGTCTTAACCTAGGGCCATCGAGCCCCAGGGAAGACCCTCAGGCAGACAAACCTCCAGCCAGAATTCAACAACTCACTTTCGCTTAAGACTTACAGCTCATTTCTGCCATAGACTGTTGGTTAACACCAGCCCCTAGACTGGCCAGAGTTGTAACAGGGAGGTCCCCAGGAAAAGGAGAAGTTCCAAGATCCCTGCCCCACCCTAAGTAGGGTGGAGCTGAGCAGGGATGAGAAGAAGCTAGAGAAAAGAAAGAAGGAAGGAGAGAGAGAGAGAGAGAGAGAGAGAGAGAGAGAGAGAGAGAGAGAGAGAGAGAGAGAGAGAGAGAGAAAGAAAAATAGAAAACNGAGAGAGAGAGAGAGAGAGAGAGAGAGAGAGAGAGAGAGAGAGAGAGAGAGAGAGAGAGAGAGAGAGAAAGCAAAATAGAAAACCTAGAGAAAGCACATAAACAAACAAACAAACAAAAAAAAAACGTGAAAAAACTGCACTTGCTTCTTTGTCCTAAACTAATTAAAACAAACATGGGTTAAAAAAAAAACCTGTAAAAAAACAATAACAGTTTTTATCTTAATTTTAGTTTGACTCTTTTGCTCCCAAATTTGTCTCTTTCTAATCCTTTTCTCTAAGTCTCCACCAAAAAATACTTTAAACTTGTGGCAGGCTTTTAAACTTTGCTTTGAGCCAATCCTATTTAGCTAAACTTTTACCCTCAAAAAAAGTAAGTAACTTTAAAAACTTAGTAACTATATTCTTTGTCTTTTCTATATTATTTATTTATTATATTAAAGTTCCTTTCCATTAAAAGTCTTATATGTATGTCTTAATCCAACAAAATAAAAACCCATTTAAAAAGGGCAGGTTGGGGGGTTCTAAAATGCCCCCTCCCTGCCCTGTAACAGAATGAGGAGGACTGGAGTGGGAGCCAGGGGGAGGAGGGGGAGGATGGGTAGATGAGAGTGGTGGTGAGGGCACCCCACACATAACCTAATTATTGGCAGGCCTGGTTCTTTGGGAGCATAGCCCTGTGTTCAAGTGTGAGAAGATGAGTGGGGGCCCTCCTGCAATGGCTACACATGCATCACCCCCAAGTGACCTGTCAAAGGGGTGGCCAGCTTCCTGCTGGAGCCAGCTAGAGGACTTGGAGGCACCTGATATGAGCTGGTGAATGAATGACCGCATGAGCGAGTGGGTGAATGTATCCAGCACCTGCCCCATACCCAGCACTGGGCAGAGAGCAAGCAGCCATGGAGTTGAGGGATTAAGACCTTAAACTCTGGAGTCTGACCCTCCGTGGTTGAATCCCAGTCCTGCCACTCACTCACTGCAAGACCCATTCTAGGTCCCTGTTCCCTCATCTGTAAAGTGGAAACTAGGAGCGCACCATCTGCCTGCGTTCCACGTCAGCTCTCATGAGGGACCCAAGGCCCAGTAAGTTCTGCACGGAGCAGAGGGGAGATGGCCTGAGCCCGTTTCCTGGCTACCAAGGTGCTGGCTTGCAGAGGCTGTGACCCCAGTTGTCTTGGCAGCGACTAATTCTGGCTTGTCTCCAGGAGTCAGACCCCACAAGAGAATCTGCAGAGGAGACCTCTGGTAAATCACAGCCGATCTCTCTAATCAGCCGTCTTGTGCCACTTTCAGTTCCAATAAAGCCAAGCTTGTCACCCGACCATGGCCACCCCTCGCCATGACCAGAGACCCTGGAAGGGACATGGTTCCAATGCTAATGTTCTGAGACCACATCTCTGTAAATGAGTTGTGAAGAACTCGCAGGTCTCCACGCCAGTGTGAGTCCACCTCTGCCTTCCCTGTCCACTTAGGCCATTTGACTCATCTCCCAGGCGCCCGCCAAGACCCGAGACAGGCAGGAAGCCCTCCAAAGTTTAAACCAGGCCAGCCCTTAATTAGTTGGCAACATCAATATCACTTTTTCCGTGATTAGCATTTCAAAGTAAATTCCACATCTAGGGCTGTCAGCATCCAGGAGCCTGGCAGAAGCTGTTATGTGTAGCAGGGAAAAAATCACATCACAGAATGCCTGGGATTTTGGAAACTCAGCAGCTTTGCTGAGGCCCCTTCGTCTCAGCTACTGACTTGTGCCAAGGCTCCTGACTGGCTCCATTTCCCCCTTTGGCCTGTGGGGCTGATCTTCGTGCTTTGAGGCTGGATCAAAAATGGGTGTTAATATCACTGTGAGGGTGTCACCGAGGGCCCTGGGCTAACTCTCCAAGCAGAGGTGTGGGCTTTCTAAATAGGGATTTGTACCACAAAAGCACTACTCCTGCCTTCTGAAAAAGCAAGATCTGGCCACACTGAGCCCACCTGTGGCCGCATCAGTGAGAGTCGAATGGCTTCTAGACACACACAGATTCTCTGGTTTGCCACAGTCCCCAGCATTCCCTGCTGTTTGCACCTGGCTGTCTTATTTGTTATGAGCATGACTCCTGTGAAAATTTGAGTTTTTGTTTCGAATTGGAGGAGGCAGGACTTGTTACAAGAGGTGTTGGAGGGAGAGGCAGGAAATGAACTAATAGTCCAGGAACCTTCATAGGTGAGATCAAAGTGGGAATGCTGCAGGTAGGGAAAGGAAGGCCTGGGGGGCGGGGGATGGCCTGGCAGAGGGCATGGGACACACACAAGCTGTCCCGCTGCTTTACCCACCCCCACCTTTGTATCTCTCCTGGGTAACACACATAAAAGCTTCTGAGAGTGGAGATGGGGCTGGATGAGCACCCAGAGGAGTGACAGGGTAAATGGTTTCTGCTGGGATTGACTATTAACCTGAGAGGTCACCATGGGCAAGTTTCTCTGTGTCTGGGCTACCCCTTCTTAAAATGCAGTTGTTGTTCTGGGTCACTGACCTATGAACTTCTAGCAATTTGTCATTTGTCCCCAGGAGGATGTTGCATATACAGGGTCTCTGAGCTCTGGGGAGACATTGACCATCTTCAGTGTATTGAGATTCAACCCCCAAGTCCCCTCCCTTCCATAATTTCCAATCTTTACCTCCATTTGTCAAAATAAATTAACATTTTGTTACTCTAAGGTACAGAACTTTGTCCACTGTACCCCTTCAAGTTAAGTCCCAGAACCACATGGTTCTAAGCAAGTTGCAGCCCTAAGTCTCTCCCAGAGAGAAAGTGAAGCATTAACACTGAGCCCCTACTGAGGACCTGGACCCTTGGTCTGTTCTGCTCTTCTACCAACAACTCTTAACTTTTCACCCAGCACACTCATGAAATTTGTTTTAAGCTCCTTTTATGGCCAAAAATGTGCAAGGCTTCAGTGACTAAAGAGTGATGCTGGCCCCCACTGCCCTCTGGCACCCCCACCCACCACCACAACTCCCCTCAAAGGAGGAAAGGAGAAGGGAATGGTCACTTATTGATTGCTTGTGTGCCAGACATGTGTCCCATTTATTCTTCCTCATGATTTTTCACAACGAATCTACATCGATCCTCTCTTCATCCCCATTTTACAGATGAAGAAATTAAGGCTCAGATAGGTAAAGTTCCTTCACTGAAAGTCACCTAACTAAAAAGCAGTAGATGAATCAAATCTTTAGCCCTAAAGCCCACACTCCTGAGCACAAACCACATTGGCACTGCAACAGGGTGGCCCCCAGAAAAGGGGGAAGGTCCAGAATCCTGGTCCCACCCTAAGTGGGATAGAGCTAAGCAGGGATAAGAAGATGCTGGAGAGGAGAGGAAAAGACAGAAGGAAGGGAGGAAGAAGGAAGCAGGATGCAGAGCAGCAAGGAGACCTGGAGGAGGCACGGGGAGCAGAGGGACATGTGAAGAAACTGCGCTGGCTTCTTGGTCTTGGTTGGACTGGTTGGAACAGATGTGGGTGAGAGACCCGTGGAGAGGTGAACAATGGCAGCTTTCATCTTGATTTTGATTTTGCTCTTTTCCTCCCGGATTTGTCTGACTCTATATGACCCTTTTCCATGGGTCTCTACTGAAAGGTCCTTTAGACGTGTGGCAGGCTTTTGGACCTTGCTTTGGGCCAATCCTATCTGGCTGGACTTTTACTCTCAAGGAGATGGGTGACTTTGGATGCTTAACTTAGTAACTATATTCTTTGTCCTTTCTGTATTGTACCCTAATTGTATTAAAGTTCCTTTCCATTAAAGGCCTTATATGTTTGTCTTAATGCGGAGGATGGCAGAATCCATTTAGAGAAGGCAGGTTTGGGGGTCCTGGGGTGCCCCTCTCCCTGCCCTGTAACAGCACCATCATAGTAAAAAGAAAAATCTGAATGTAGGTGCTGTCTGCATTTGGAACATAAGCTCATTTATCACATTGATGGGCACTTATCCATCTCTGAATCCCAAAAACTTAGTAAAATGGCGACTATTTAGTAGGTGCTCAAAATGAGTTGGATGAATCAAATTGAACTGAACTGACTTCCTGCCAGGTCAGTACAGGCTAAGATTCTGAGTCAGAGAGGCCACATAAAATGTTATAACCGCTCGGATATTGGGGTTATATTAGTCAGGATTCTTTGATTTTGCAGTCATAGAGACCCAGCTTTAAGGGAAACTGATATGTATTGGCTGATGAAATGGGACCCCCACCCTCCTCAGCCCCACTGTCCTCCAGTAGAAGAATCTTAGGAAGGTTCCGATTGCCCAGCTTGTCTCAGGAATCCATAACGGGCCCAGTCACTGTGGGCCGAGGAGAAACTATTCTGATTGATCCTTAAAGCTACCTGCCAATAGTTATGGCTGATCAGTCAGGTCCACTGGACCAAAGTATGTGTAATGGGACCCCCCAGGACAGAAGGGCTTGGCCCCCAAGCAAGAGGACTACCCATTTCCAACAGCAATACGTATCAATCTCCACTCCTCAGCTCTCTCCCAGGCAGATGTCATTATGCCCAATGAACACCTCACAAGTCACTTGAAATATAAACTCTGCTCTCCCAGACCTTGCCAAGTCTAGCCCTCTGTGAGGCTGCTGCCCTCCACCCAGGAGCCACGCTGGGTGGATCCTGAACAGAGAGTAAGGAGTCTCTTCCTCCTTGAGCAGGTGCCCCATGAAGATGACTTATTTTCATTCATCTCAAGGCCCAAACCAGGAAACTGCTTCTGACCCAGTTCTTCAGAGGCAGCAGAAGGAGACAAGACTCAGTCTCTCTGGAGGTGAGGCCCATGGTCAGGCAAGGGACCTTGGATTTTTCCAGAGTTCTTTCTCTAGTTCACAACCAGAGGGGGTTCCTGACATTTTGATACGCAGCCATGGGAATGCAGGTTGGCATCGGTTGCCTGAAAGGAACTTTGTGCAAAAATCACAAAGCTTTAAAAATATAAGTGTGCTGGAAAAGGGAAAAATCATGACATTTGATTGTTTACATCTTTTTACCCTCCTCCACCTGCTAAAAATAATTCTGAGATTCTATGTTCAGCATTTCCTCCTCTCCCCCAGGAGGAAGAAGTCTTAACCATGGGGGCTCCTGAGCTTTTATGATGCAAAACTGAGTCTAAAAAGAGCTGTATGGTGAAGAAAGGAGATTATTCTTATTCTTGTAAGAGAGAAAGAATAAAAAGGGAAGGGAAGGGAGGAAAGGCATGAACCCAAGATGACATCTAAGTCAGTGGAGAGGGAGTGACCCTGAGATAAATATCAAGAAGTTGCTGGGGTGTGAGCAAACAGAAGGAGGGGAGAGGACTTTTGGACTTTTGCTAAGGGTTACAGAGTTGCGTCCCCTTTGTTGTTCTTTGGGAGATTCAAATGAAGATTTGTATTGTTTCTGAGATATAAAGAGAGAGAATAGGATCAGGCACAGCATTTAGCTTTCTCTTGTTCCTCCATTTTTTAACCAGTACCCTATTGGTGGTTATTTAAGTTCTTTTCCATGCATTGGCATTACAAACAACTTGTGATGAAAAACCTCTTAAATAAATCTCTGTACACATTCAAGATAATTTCCTTAGGATCAATGGTTGGGTCCACATTTACATATGTAAACTACATAAAAGCCAAGACCTAAAGAATTCAACTCCAATATTTCCTAAGAATGTAACTTTATGATATCTCTTTAATGTCTCTGAGCCTTTTTACAGATTTTCCTATCTGTAAAATGGGATTATTGATTGCTACTTCACAAGGTTGCTATGAGGAGCAAATAAAATAACATACAGGATTGCTTGGTAATCTGAAGCAAGTTCTATAGCACCAAGCACCTCTTCCTCCTATTCCTGGATTTTTATGTTCATTTTTTTATGTTTGTGTTTATTATCTTGTTGAAAATCAAAATATATATGTAAAGTCTGAACATGTATATTATCTACTCAAAAGGATAAGTTTAAAATTTAAGCCACGTTTCACTCTCCATCAAATCTTCTTGTTATAGTCTGTCTTAACAGAGTCTTTATCAATACCTGTTTTTTATTACTTTCTTGATTGTTGAGTATTTCACTCTAGAATATCAGGTCTTTGAGGGCAGGGGCTTGTTTAGGGAATATTTTCTGCCATATTCCCAACGCCTGTCATACACTTGGCACATGAGAGAGGTTCCATAAACATCAGGTGAATATATGTACAAAGATAGAAACACACACAAATTCACAAGGAAGAATGAGTAGGTACAGAGGAGTAGAGGGTTTTGCGGATGGATGGCAGGATGGATGGGTGAATGGATGGAAGAATAGAAGAATGAATCAAAGGAAGAGTGGATGAGTGGAGAATGGATGAGTAGATGGATGGGTGGGTGGATGGATCGAGGAAGGAAGGGACTCCACACATCAGGTTCTTACTACCTCGTTGGCCTTCATGATAGTTCCTTTCCTCTTGCTCTATCATTGCCCTCATATTCTATTTTTTTTTAAGATTTATCTATTTATGCATGCGAGAGCTGGGGTACATGCCAGAGTCCTGGGAAGTGAGAGGATTCACCAGAGACAGAGCGGGGAGCAGAACAGGTAGACTGACTGAAACACACTGCTGAGGGAAGCTACGGACTAAGCAGAAGTCTGCTTCGCCCCCCCTTCCTGGCTGGAGGCAGGGATCAATTTTGTGCTGCAGTGGCTGCGGTTTGCTTCATAGTGCGCTGCTTAACCCACTGCGCCACCAGGGAGGCCCATCACACAAAATGTTTCTGAGGCACAAAATGTGTCTTCCCTCCAAGCTGTTACCTAGCCACGGAGGTAGAATCCACTCCATCCTCACAATATCTCTGAGGGCTTGGAAGTTTTATACCTATTTTTTACTGTTTACTAAGGTTAATATAGGTTACTGAGACTCAGAGAGGTTATAAAAATTTGCCCAAGGTCACACAACTAAGAAATCAGGATCAATCCTACTCTAAGGAGAGAAACTCAAAATGTGAAATGATTTAAACAAGATTTTGATTCTCTCACAGAATCAAAAGCCCAAGCTATTGATTTCCAGGGCCCAAGCTCCTTCTATCTTGTTGTCTGACACTTCAACATAAAATTCCTCCTCATGATTCAAAATGGATGCTGGAGCACCAGCCATCAGGCCCATCTCCCTAGCACTCAGCAAGGGGGGAAAAAGAAGGTGCTTCCTAGAAATTTTAGATACCAGTGCCTTTTATACCTCCTTACTCATATAACCATCTCCATCTACAAGAGTAATTAGGAAATTCAGTTCTTAGTCCCAATTTCAAAATCAAGAGCAGGAATTTAAACTACCATGACATATGGCTTATATTGCTCATTTTAATTTTAACAATACCCAGTGAGACCGGTGGTATTGTAACAGAGTAGTTCCTGAAAAAAATAAAGTTCCAGGATCCCTGCCCCACCCTAAGTAGGGTAGGGCTAAGCAAAAATTAAAAAATGCTAAAAAAGAAAAAAGAAACAAAATGCAGCAAGGAGAGCTGGAGGAGACACAGTGCAAAAAAAAAAAAAAAAGTGAAAAAACTGCGATTACTTTTTGATCCTAAACTGGTTAAAACAGATGTAAGTGAGAGACCTGTGGGGAGCTTAACAATAGCAGCTTTTATCTTAATTTTAATTTTGCTCTTTTCCTCCTAAATTTGTCTGACCCTTTCTGACCCTTTTCTCTGAGTCTCCACCAAAAGGTGCTTTAAACTTGTGGCGGGTTTTCAGTCCTTGCTTTGAACCAATCCTGTTGAGTTAAACTTTTACCCACAAGGAAATGGGTAACTTTAAATGCTTAATTTAATAACTATATTCTTTTTCTTTTCTATATTGCTTACTAGTTATATTAAAGTTCCTTCCATTAAAGGTCCTGTATATTTTGTCTTAGTGCAGCAAATGGCAAAACCCATTTAGAGAGGGCAGGTTTAGGGGTCCCATGATACCCAGTCCCAGGGGTCGTGATTGTCACCTACTTCCACAAAGGACCAATGAGAGAAGAGAGATGTTCATGTCTAGTGCAAGGTTGTGCAAATTTTATCCATCCAGGGTGAGATAGAAAATATTTTACAATTTCCAGCTCATGAGTTTGCTGGTAAAATGACTCAGCCCTCCAGAGTAAAATGAAGCAGCCACAGACAAAAATGCAAAATATGACTGCATTTACAAAAAAAAAAAAATAGGTGAAGTTTTAATTGGATCCACAGGTCATAGTTTGCTTGTTCCTGGCCAGGTGGTTGTGCACAGACTAGTGTCCATCAACTATTCCTGCAAATCCCATCTTCTAGCATGGGTAGAAATGACCTGCGAAATCCCCATGATCCCTCAGATGGTGATACTTGCTCCCACGATTATGATAACATCAGCTCTTTGCCAAACAAGCCCAGCTTGCTCTGACCTCAGGGCCTTTGCACTTGCCTTGCTCGCCTTTCAACCTGTTCTGTCATGTTGGCTCCGTCCCATCATTAATTATCTTAAACCACCTCTCAGAGGCTTCCCTGGCCCTCCTGTTTGAAATAGTGACCCTCCCAGCTTGGCACAGGGCAGATGTGGAAACCGACCTGTTTAAAGGGGATCGAGAGTTTTCTAAAGAAGGAAAGATGTAATTTCTGCATCCCAGGAACTTACTGCCCTGGGAATGCTGTCTTCTTTCTTTTGCCAGAATCTGCAGAGCAAGACTAGAACCTAACACTAAAGGGGAAGCGAATCAACACACATTTTCCTGGCTGGTACTTTTCAACCTTGGGTACCTTATGCTTCAATCAGAGTCACTGTTATGGTGGTGGATAGGAGAAAATGAAGGGGCGAACTTAAAGGCCTGTGGACCACGCCAAGAGTGCAGAGTTTTACTGTGGGGTCACCTATCCCCACCCTGCTGACAGGCCTTCTCTGAGTCGCCTAGAATTTTCCACCTCGATTTATGAAAACCATTTTCCCCGAGAGAGACTAAGCAGTTTATACAGAGCCAATATCATTAGGTTAATGATTTCCTATAAATTATTACCCACACAGCCCAGTTAATCCCACAAATGGAGCATTAATGGTGGAGGGTCAATAACTGGCCCTCATACTCCTGGGGTGGCTTTGGCTCAGGCAAATCGTGCTCCCTAGTTGGTTGGGGGTTGAATCCCCACACCATATTAATCCCCCATCAGTTACTCATGGCAGCCACTGCAGCTGGGTGTGATACCCCCAAGTGAGCACTACAGCTGGAATGATTTTCTGTCCCATTCTCTTCTTGGTCATGACTTCATTTGCCACTGACATCTGATTTATTTTTCTGTTTATGAAGCGACTGTTTGACTTGAAACGACAGAATAAGCATTTGATCAAATAGAGTTGCAAATTTCATCTTCCACGATCCTGAATTTTTATTCCATCAGTACTTAACAAAATAGAATTAAGTTGGGGAGAAAGCGGGCTCTTGCATTATGCATTGGCCTAATTTCATTGGTCTCCAAGCACTTTGTGGGGGTGCAGTTTTTCCATACAGTCAAGCTCGCCGGGAGGAAGCAGCTCCATCTCCGATGCTACAGGAATCTCATTCTCCACTGATTTGTCTGGGTTCAGCATATGGCAAACCTATGCCAGCATCACAGATTTGGGGAGTACCAAGTCATCTTTAACCAAGGTGGTACCTTTGGGGCAACTCTCTAGAAGGATTTCTAAAGTGCAGTGAAAATTTAGGATTTTCCCCAGGCTAGTGGAATTCCCCAGAGTCTAACTCTTTAGAATTATGTCTGTGTTTCCACTTCACCTGGTAAGCCCTGGCATTCCTCACCAAGAAGACATGGAGTGATTCAGAGCAGAAAATATTAGTTCATCATCACTATGAAAATTATCAGAAATTGCCAATATTCTTGCCAAGCGCCAGGCACTATACTAAATGGTTTTGCATATTTACACCCATTGTATAGATAAACAAACTAAGTCAGAGACAGGGTTCGTTTCACATCTGTCTACCTTCAGAGCCAAATTCTTAACAACTGTGGGATTCTGTTCACAAGGAGTTTTTTCTTTCTTGCCAAAGAGGGAGATAAGTAGTTATCTTACCTAGTTCTTGTGTTCGAGGCACCTTTTCACACTATCTCATTTAATTCTCAAAGTGTCTTCCCTTCCCCCTCAACCTCCACTCCCTACCCCCACCTCCACTCCTGGATGGATGTATGAATCCATCAGACAGGCAGGAAATCTGGGACTTTAAAAGACTAAGATAAACTGGATGGAAATCCAGGCTAGCAATGACAGCCAAGCAGGCAAATAGGGGTCTTCAGAGAAAAAGCCTTGCCATACAGTTTCTGCAGCAGGGGTTCCTGATACAAGGGTCTGAGATGGTCTTGGGGCAGTCACAAATTCTTACTGTGTGAAACACAGTGTACTTGGTAATCATTTGTAAGGAAAAATCTCCATAGCATTGATCAGACATTTGAAGGGATTCAAAGCCCAAATAAATTAAGAGGTAGAAGATGAGAAGCTAACACAAACGAGCTTACAAAGCCTTGTGACTTCAGGCAATCAGCCATCAGCATATCTGCAACACTCACACTGCATGGAATACCATGAAGAATGCAAAGATCGATACTGTGTATGTTTGCAAGGAGACAAGTAGCTGGAGGAACAAGATCAGATCTTATCATTTCCTGACTTAAACTGGTTTTCCAACTGACTGAAAATAAAATCCAGACTTTACTGTGACCTACAAGTAAAGCTTCACATAGCTGTTTTCTTTTCACGCTTCAAGGCTCAGAATGAAGGTCAACTCATAAAGACCCTCCTTGATCTCAGGTGGCCCTAACCTATGTTGGGTTCGTTTTTAACTTCCATCACAACTAATGATCATTTTGTCCGTGTGCTTAATTATTAATCTGTCTGTCTCTCCAGATAGATTGTTTATGAGGGCAAGGGCTGACCATCCCATTCACCATCCTCAGGACCTGGCACAGTGCCTGGCATAGAGCTGTTGATGAACAACAGTGAATGAATGAAAGCATTTCTTTTCTTCTCTCTGCCTCTTAGTTTCCTCATCTACAAAATAAAAGCTAACTATGTATGCCTTCCAAATTCTGTACCCCAGGTCCCATGTGCATCCCCAAAGTGCCTCAAAATCTCATAGGGGAAAACTGTTTCTTAGTCCCAGCTTACCTATGTATTCAAAATATTGCCACTTGAAATAGAATTTTATTTGAATGAAGAAAATCTTCAGTTTAAAGATAAAAGTTTTAAACTGTTGGATTTTGAGCATCTTTCCAGCTCTGACCTGTAACTAACAACCACGAGTGGCACAGAGAAGGAGGGATTGCAGGGAATGGAAAAGGTGCCACCAGCTGGGCTAGTTCTGGAAGATCTGAAGCAGGGAAGGTTTGGAGAGGACCTTGAAGGACATATTAGGAAAACAAGAACTGGGTGGAGCCCTCCCTGGTGGCGCAGTGGGTCAAGCAACGCACTATGAAGCAAACCGCAGCCACTGCAGCACGAGTTCGATCCCTGCCGCCAGCCAGGGAGGGGACCCACATGACGCAGCAGAACGCTCCTGCCGTGCCCGCTGCTCCCCTCAGCAGTGTGTTTCGTCAGTCTGCCTGTTCTGCCCCACTCTGTCTCTGGTGAACCCTCTCACTGCCCTGGACTCTGGCCTGTACCCCAGCTCTTGTGTGCACTAAAAAAAAAAAAAAAAGAACTGGGTGGTTTGGTGTTCTAAATCGTGGCAGCAAACAGCACATAGAGGCTCCACAGCATCAGCTGGAACTTATTAAAAATACAGGTTTTCAGGCTCCATCCAGACCTATTAACTTTGGGGGTGGGACGGTAGTGTAGAATCTAGAAACCAGTTTTTAAAGAAGTCTCCACATGATACTCTCAAGGACTAAGGTTATGAGGGTAAGGCAAGATCAAGATATCTATCCCAATCCACCTATATACCCATCATGATAAAATCCTGGGGATAACATCTTAGTTTTCTCAACCCTGGCTCTCCATTAAAATCAGCTAGAGAGCTTTACAAATTTTTAATAGCTGGGCTGCATGCAGACCAATTAAACCAGAATCTCTAGGAAGTATTTTAAATTTCCCTGTGCTATTCCATTGCACAGACATGGTCGAGAATCACGGTTCTGTACTTTTTTGTAGAATGAGTTGCAGGCATAGTCAGTACCCAGTACACTTGGAAATTCTGCCTGATAGGGTAGCCTGCTGGGGGTTACCCAGATGCTGCAGAAGTTGATGGTGCTTGCTCAGTATGGGGAATGAACATAGGGAGAACACTTTGAGTTAGGTAGTAAATGGACCTTATAAGGTGTGTGTGTGTGTGTGTGTGTGTGTGTGTGTGAGAGTGAGAGAGAGAGAGAGAGACAGACAGACAGACAGAAACAGACAGGTAGACAGAGAAAAGATGAGAGAGTAGTACATGTACAATTATGTGGCTGTTTAAATTATCTCTTGTTGCTAGAAATAAAATGTATTGACTGAATAGAATTGGGTGAAAAGATTTAATGATAGAGACTGGGGGCTTCCCTGGTGGCACAAGGGGTTGCGCGCCGTACTTCAGGGCTTCTCTAGTCACTGCAGCTCGAGTTTGATCCCCGGCCAGGGAGGGGACCCACATGATACAGCAGACCTCTCCTGCCTCGCCCACTTCAGCAGTGTATTTCAGTAGATCCACCTGTTCTGCTCCCCACTCTTTCTCTAGTAAATTCTCTTACTGACCCCCCACACCTCTGGCCTGTACCTCAGTTCTTATATGTATAATAAATCTTTTTTTTTTTAAAAGAGTGTCAAATCAGCCCTGAGTGTGCAGAAAGAGATCAGCGACTTCCAGCCAATATAGTAGCTGAGCTGACATCAGAGCCCTCTCAGTACTCCAAGCACATAGGAATGCTGGCTAAAATAAGCCATCAAAAACTTCAAATACATCACTTAGATTAAAAATAAAAACAAAGGAAAATGGAATGCCAAGTGTCATAAAGAGCAAACTCAATGAAACAAGCAGACCACATGGTTATCAGAGCTATAGACTCCTTAAGAGGCAGAACACCAAAGCCTGGAGAGCAGAGTTGCAGCCACGTGATGGGTGCTTGTAAAGCCCAGAGCAGGCATCACGAAGACCCTCCCATCCATAAAAGGGGCAAACACTCTACCCACTGGCTTAAGCTCCTGTCATGTGAATGAGGTGACATCACAGACCACAGTGGGAAAAGATTCACTGGGAGACATTTAAATATCAAGGTTGTGCCATGAACTTGCCCAATCTTGGCCCCCTGGTAATCTCAAGGAAAAAAAATTCCCACTGAAGATGAACTCACAGTTAAAAATTAGCAAGTTCATAAAGAAAACAAGCCCTTGTGAGAGTCAGAGAATGCAACTAATAAATTCAGACCATAGAAACTATATGCACAAGACCTGTTTAAAAGTCTCTCTGAGCATGAATCACAAGGCAAAACTAGCATTGGGAAGATTTATGGAGGACAGGGGGTGGGAGTGTGAACTAGCAGTTTCTACCTGCTAGTTTTCAGAATGTGATGCAGGGGAGTGAGAGAAGGACACTCATGCCTTTGGAGGCTGACAGTTTTTCTAGTCTTTATAGAAAAGGCAAATTACTTTTATGTATCAGAAGTCTTAAATTTTTTTAGACACTTTAGAGAAATCACTTGGGGGGGTATTCTAAATAAATAATAATGAATACAAGTCAAGATTATCTACAGGGACATTATTTTCACTGCTGAAAATTTGGAATCTCCTCAATGTCCAGCAGCAATGGATTTGTCAAATACATGAGGATATATCCAGATGTTGACATTCTAGGCAGGCATTAAAATGGCTGCTGTAGAAGAATGATTAATGGTTTGGAAAGTTATTCATAACATCCTACATAAAAATCAGACTTTAATTGCATAGGCAATACATTTCCAGCTTTATAAATATAGGATAGTTATTGTGGTTTAACATTTAATTGTGGAAACTCAATTATGGAAAAGAAATGTAATACTGGAAACGAAAGTCACAAACAGGATTACCTTTGAATGGTAATACATTATATGTCACTGAAGAAAGACACCAATGGCCCCATTGAAAAATGAACATTGTTTTTAATGGGAAAAGATACAGAGACTCTTGGAGAAAGTCACATGAAGCAGAAAATAACACAGCCCCTCACAAGCAGACATGGATTTTGATTCTTTGTCAGTTTCTCCATGAGAATAACTCTTAGTAACTATGACCATGCCCATGAAGAGTGAAGGCTGAACCAAACTTCTCCCCTCTTCTACCACTTTGAACACTCAGACCACATTTCTCCTGGAAATCACGTGAAAGTCAGATGCAAAAGAACCTAGAAAATTCCTAAAAGTAAACTGCAAGATTAGGTGAACAAGTACATCTTCAAGAGGATCACCCAACAGTATGTCTTGGTCTTCTGAGTTCCAATAATGCAGGAGGAACTACAGGAGAGTTTTTTTCCCTGCTTATTAATATTTTCCAAATATATTACTCTACATATTAGACACTGCAAAATATAGGAAAACAAAATAGTATCTAAATAAGTACATGTTACAGGATAAGGAGAAGGGCACCCCCGGACCACCAAAACAGCCTGCACAAATAGGTTCTGCTATCCTATGCAGTAAGACAAAACATAAGGCCTCCAATGGAAGCAAACTTTAGTTACAATTAGTAAACAATGTAGAAAAGACAAAGAATATAGCAACTAAGTCAAAACCAAAGTTTCTCATCCCCTGGTTGGTAAATCTAGCCAAACAGGATTGGCCCAATGCCAGGCCCAAAAGCCTGCCACAAGATTAAAGCGCCTTTTGGTGGAGACCCATAAAAAAAGGTCAGACAAATTTGGGAGGAAAAGAGCAAAATCAAACTCAAGACAAAGATGCCATTGTTAATCTCCCCATGAGTTATTCACCCGCGTGCATTCCAACCAACCAGGACCAAGAAGCAAGCTTCTTCACGTGTCTCACTGCTCCATGTGCCTCCTCCAGATCTCCTCCATCCTGCTTCCTTCCTTCTCCAGTCTCCTCTCCAGCTTCTTCTCCTCCTGGATTAGCTCTACCTTGCTTTGTGTGGGGCAGGGAACCTGGAACTGCCCCTGTCCTCGGGGAACATCCTGTTACAATCCCCCTTCCTAATCCTTATTCCACCATCTCTATGGTGGCACAGATTTGCCTTAGGAGACAGTCTCTTTCAGGGTTTCAATTTGGAAGAGAAGCCACAACTAGTCAGCAGCATTGTCCATGAATGGCCAGTATCACAGTCGGTCTCCAGGTATCATTAAGTGTGTTAAACAAAAAAGTTGTCCAGTTTTAGAAGAGTTTGTCAGTTCATGCAAAGAGAGAAAACATCTAGAGGCCTGAGGAAAACCAAACAGCAAATATAGCAGGAAGACAAAATATCTTAAAAACTGGTTTTGTTATGGAAATTACTCTGGCTCATAACCCAGGCGATGGGATGATAAACCAGGTGGTACTCAAGGATTTCTGGAGACCAGGTGCTAGATTCATATGCACATGGACCCAGACACAGACCTTTCTCCAAAAATCTGGGCCCCGAACAAAGGCTGGGAGTTCCTTTTATACTTTGCTATCTCTACATTGCTACATGGGTAACAAAAAACATACAAACCATATGTTTGAAGGCTAGACACAGAGGAAAGGGGGAGTTTTGCAGGGAGGTAACTGTCTGAGGACACAGAACAGCCTGACCTGTTATCTGCAGCTCTGTTTAGGAGTGCTGAGACTGGGCTGCTGCAGCCCAGCTCCAGCAACAAACCAGGGTCCCCACAGGAGGAGACAGCATTGGCGGACAAATGTATAGGGAAAGAGAGGGGACGAGAAAACACAGGCACTCCTTCTAGGGTGCCAACATCTCACACTGAGAGTCTCAGCAGGTCTTTATTTATACTTTACACACAAGAAGCAGGAAAGCAGGGAAACATCATTTGTAACATTTTCTTAGGAGAAACGGGATCTTCAGGCTCCAGCCTTGTGCAAAAACATGTTTTTGAGAAAAACAGAACATTTCTTACATTTTCTTAGGACTGGTGCAAAACAATATGTATCTATCTGTATACTAAACATTGAGGCAGATGGAATAACCCAGCTCTATCATAATCAACTAGCCCTTTCCACCACAGGCCCCAAGCAAAAAAGGAAATATTAAAATTAAACTCCAAACTATATCTATTCCTTACCATTCAATCCCCAAATGGAGTCACTAACTTCATCCTATCCTGAACCCAATAGTTCATCATGAAAATTGCTCAGCTGGGCCTCCCTGGTGGCGCAGTGGGTTAAGCATGCACTATGAAGCAAACCACAGCCACTGCAGCACAAGTTTGATCCCTGCTGCTGGCCAGAGAGGGGACCCACATGGCGTAGCAGACCTCTCCTGCCTCGCCCACTGTTCCCCTCAGCAGTGTGTTTCAATGGAGCTGCCTGTTCTGTTCCCCACTCTGTCTCTGGTGGATCCTCTCACCTCTGGACTCTGGCCTGTACCCAGCTCTTCTATGTATAAATAAATAAATATTTTTAAAAAATTGCTCAGCAACCAGTTATTCTGTTTGTTTAGTAAAACAGCCGGTCTTACAACTGCACCCCATGTGGGAAATTTCCAATTAGCACTTAATATGCCTTTACAAGATGGTGACAGTAATAGTCAAAGCAGTGGAGATCTGGCAGGGGGCTCAGCTTTGGAGCTCCTGATTTTTCAGGGGTGTCCCTCATGCTGGACTTTTGTCATTCAGCATGAGTAGCATGGCCCCAGCCCAGGACCATGAATCTGACTTGCTAACTGTGCCTGCATTGTTATGTTAATTGTACTTAGGCTAAACTCTGTTGGGAAGGCATCTCCAGTCCACTGTCCAGCAACATTTCTCCCACAGTTTCACTTACCTAAAATCTAGTTCTTTCCACCTTGATCCCAACTTTATCCAAGAGTATAGCAAAATACTTGCAAACTTAATCTACTTTTAGACCATTTAGTCTATTTTTATATACTATACAAGGCCAGAATATCCAAAAAGCAATTTTACCTGACTTAGGTGGAATATTCCAGAGTGGAGCAGATTGAACTCATGCCATGTGGCCTGTAGGGGCTTCACGAACAAATTCGGTCTTGCCAGACTCCACCAGGAGTTTCCCTTTGTCGAGGTTACTGGGACTTTGTCTTTTTTTGGGTTGTTCAGCCTGCCAGTGTAGGTCAGCTTCCTCACCTTATTTGGAGGTATTTGGAACCCCACAAAAAAGCATTGGGTTCTCCTCTTCTTGGTTCAGCTCTATTTCAACTTCCTGGAATAATTCTGATCAGGCCATACAATGAAACACATTTCCACTTCTCTAGTTTACACAAAATTCCCTACAATTTATGAAAAAATAGATTCTGCCTGTATACTCAAATTCACTATCTTACCATTGGTACCACATTGCGATCCAGGAGAGAGAAAACACAATCATAAGTTAGTTCTGCTGGGAGAAAATACAACATACCACAGTTCATGGTCAATCAAAACAAGAACTGTCTTTGAAACAAAACAAAAGGGAGAAAATTATCATTAGTGTTACTTGAAATAAAACTTATCAAGAATCATGTTTATCTCCAATGGCCTGTTCAGTCCTTTGCAGGAAATCTTCACTGTTAAAAGTTCCATCTAGGGCCTCCCTGGTGGCACAGTGAGTTAAGCACGCACTATGAAGCAAACCACAGCCACTGCAGCACGAGTTCGATCCCTGCCGCCAGCCAGGGAGGGGACCCACATGGCGCAGTAGACCTCTCCTGCCTTGCCTGCTGCTCCTCTCAGCAGTATGTTTCAGTAGATCTGCTTGTTCTGCTCCCCACTCTGTCTCTGGTGAATCCTCTCACCTCCCTGGACTCTGGTCTGTGCCCCACCTCTTGTATGCATAAATAAATAAATATTTTTTAAAAAATAAATCTCCCAACAATCAACTCTAAAAAAAAAAAAAAAAAGTTCTATCTATTGGAATTAGTCGCGGGTCATTTTCCTTATTTTCTCCAGAAGCAACTTCTGCAGATATCAAACCACCAAAGTATATAATATCACAGGACAATAATCAAAATTTACAATTTTTACACATATCAGACACTGAATGGATATATATCTATGTTCACATTTTACAACATGCCAAAGTTTTGCTTTTTTGTTTCAAGTAGCAATGCTTCCCTGTCTGTTTTACTTCACCTGATAAGTCAAATAGGACCAATTCATCTCATGCCTTTCCCAGGAAGAAAGCGAGAAATTTTGTGAAGTGTCTCAGGAGCTCTAGTGAGGTGCCACAAGATTTTCTTTGATCAAACAAATGACAGACTACCAAATTTTTACTTGAATAAGATTTCTGGGAAGGTTTGCCATAAATATTAGAAAATAGCAGAATAACCATATTTAATCTCTATAAAAACTCCTGCTCAGTTCAATAATATAATGTTGACACAACATAACCTTCAATATTTAACTCTGAAATCACAGGTTCCAGTTGACAGCCTACAAACTGAAGATTTTGGAAATAGAAAAAAAATTATTATTTACAAGTGTTTAAGCATTTCCATTAGAAGTTAATCCTGGGGTATGCTGTATGGCAACTTGAAAGACCAGAATCAACAGTTACCTTTCCAGCAAAAGGAATTCATCTTCTGTTCCACCAAGTTTGTATCCTTGGGTATTCTGGAACAGAACCTGAGAAAGCAAAATTAAATATCAGCAGGCAACTTTCAATTAAAGGGAGTCATCTCCTTACTTCTGTTAGCTACTCTGGGTCAGTAGCCGAACGAGCAGATTTAACATCAAACTACAGATTTTACCTCCCCCACACTAGTGAGAAACAGCAATCCAGGTATGACAACTTGGTACAATTACATCATGTCCCATAGTCTGCTTTTTACAATTTACCTTCCTCACTAGTAAAGAGAATCTCAGAATTTTGTCTTACACCAGCAATGGTACAGATTCAGAATTCAAATGGTAAACATTCCCAAGACAAATTATTTTGAGAAAATTTACAGCAGCAAATCTCTTCAGACTCAGACAAAATCTTTTTAATTTTTGACAAAGATTTTGAAAAAAATTCAAGTTACTTCCAGGAACCCATTAAATATACATTTGCTCAAGTCTTCTTTTTCTTTAACAACGAGGCATACTTTTTCTACCTTAAGCACCACTTCTCCATTGTTGGCTTGCAAAACCCCTGGGCAAAGACCAGAAAGTAGTCAGTCAAAACCAAAGTCAGAGCAACTTATTACTGAAGAACTATTATATCTTTAGGAGAGTTAATGAGACTTGTAAGTTAGCAAGAATCACAATAAAAGTCCAAAGTCCCAGCAACTTAACTTTAGCTAACAAAGGCTGTCACAAACATAAAGCAAAAATCTTAGTAAAAGATCAAAATAACAAGAACTCCAGAGTTTCCGGGAAGCCTGCCTAGTGGCTTCAGACACCATCTTGCTTCTGGCCACAGGATCCAAACTACAACCATCTTCTGAGTAAAAATGCTAAGCAGAACAATTTCCACAAGATCAAAAGTAAGTGAATACAAACAAATTACACACATACACACAGAATTTCAACAAAGCCCAAGCCAGTTGTTTCAATAGCAAATTGACACATATCTGAAACAAACCTAGAAAAACCAAAAACCACAGTTGCGCTTA
Organism: Galemys pyrenaicus; assembly: GCA_019455555.1. NCBI lineage: Eukaryota > Metazoa > Chordata > Mammalia > Eulipotyphla > Talpidae > Galemys > Galemys pyrenaicus. The sequence continues at coordinate 772,875 of JAGFMF010011509.1, forward strand.
TGGTAGCCAGTTCCATGGGGAAGCCATTAAGACGGGAAACCTGGCTCACGCAGGAGGTGGGGGTAGGCGGGGTTAACAGCCATTAACCCAACTATAGGAACAAAGACCCTTAGGTGCCAATGACTGTGACAGGCAGTGTCAGACCAAAAGTAAAGATAGGAGAGTGTGCTCTATCTCCAGAACCCATTGTAGACTCTTTGGGGTGAGAGTCACACCCCAAAATGTGAGTGTGGGTCTTTATAGGGTTAAGCTACTGCTGGAATTTTCTTTGTCTCTTTCAATTTCTACATAGTTGATTCAAAGTCAATAGGCAAGCCACTCCATGAAGCAGTGAGCCTCTCTCAAAGAGAAGACTGTTTCAGTGCAGTCTCTGCACTGGCTCGGGGCAGAAATTCTGCCCACCTCTTGTATGCATAAATAAATAAATCTTTAAAAAAAATAAATCTTCCAACAACCAACTCTAAAAAAAATTTCTATCTATTGGAATTGGTAGAGGGTCATATTCCTTATTTTCTCCAGAAGCACCTTCTGCAGATATGAAACCACTACAGTATATAATATCACAGGACAACAATCAAAATTTACAATTTTTACACATATCAGACACTGAATGGATTTATATCTACGTTCACATTTTACTACATGCCGAAGTTTTGCTTTGCCCACCTGTGACTATGCAGGTGATTTTCTTCACCAACTGTCTCCTCTGCGGGGCAGCACCCTCCTGGCTGCCTGTGACCTGCACCATGCTGGGGCTTCTCTTCACTGACTTCTCTCAGTGGAGGCAGCTCTCCTCAAGGCCACCCACCTGCAACCATGCAGCCTCTCTCAGCACATCTGTCCCTTTCAGGGCAGCTCTTCCTACCTACTTGGGTCTATGCAAGTGTCTTTTACTTTCCTATCGCTTTTCCCAAAAAACCTATTCTTTAAAATAACTAACATCTCTGCCTTGTGGAGAAACTCTCCTGGGAATTCACCATGTGCTGCTGAACAGGGAGCTCTGGTGAAACCTTTCCCAGAGTGAACCCAAGATCCCCGCTCTCCAAACCCATGACTCCAAAAACTGACATCATTGGGTGCTTAGAATCAGAGAAAAACTAGATACAGCCCCTGCCCTCAATGAATTTTTGGCCTAATAGAACTGGTCATGTAACAGGGTGGTCCCCAGGAAAGGGGGAAGTTCCAGAAGCCCAGTTCCACCCTAAGTGGGTGAAGCTGAGCAGGGATAAGAAAATTCTGCACAGAGGAGATAGGAGGACAGAAGGAAGGAAGGAAGGAAGCAAGAAGCAGGATGCAGAGCAGCAAGGAGACCTGGAGGAGGCACGGGGAGCAGGGGGACATGTGAAGAAACTGCGCTGGCTTCTTGGTCTTGGTTGGACTGGTTGGAACAGATGTGGGTGAGAGACCCGTGGAGAGGTGAACAATGGCAGCTTTCATCTTGATTTTGATTTTGCTCTTTTCCTCCCAGATTTGTCTGACTCGTTCTGACCCTTTTCTATGGGTCTCTACTGAAAGGTCCTTTAGACGTGTGGCAGCTTTGGGTCTTGCTTTGGGCCAATCCTGTTTGGCTGGACTTTTACCCTCAAAGAGATGGGTCACTTTGGATGCTTAACTTAGTAACTATATTCTTTGTCCTTTCTGTATTGTACCCTAATTGTATTAAAGTTCCTTTCCATTAAAGGCCTTATATATTTGTCTTAAAGCGGGGGATGGCAGAACCCATTCAGAGAGGGCAGGTTTGGGGGCTCTGGGATGCCCCTCTCCCTGCCCTGTAACAGTCAGATATCAATCATATCAGATTGGTTAGGTGCACAAATCAATGTCTAGACTATGTATGAAAGCATGGATGAGAGACATGAAGGCAATCATGGAAGACTTTTCAAGGAGGTGCCATTTATAAGATTGAATTTAAAGGCTGAGAAGGAGTTCACTACTTAGACAATGTGGACAGAGTAGTTCATGAAAGTCAGAAGTGAACAAATACATGAGTGAATGAATGAAAAAAACAACATAAAATCCTTTAAGGAAAAACATGCCGGGTAAGAAAAGAGAGCATCAGCTCTGGAGGTCCTAACCTGGAAGGCTTTGAGAAAGTCAAGAGGCGTCTGACAAGTTGTAGTACCTGTGATTATATGCACTGCCGACTGCCTAACTTCACAGCAATTGCAGGGAAAGAAAATGAAGTGCATTCAAGTATAGGAAGACACCTTCAGCAGAAGTAATAAATCTGAAAACCCTTCCAGACACAGACCTTTATGGGCATGAAGTATCTCAGGAGCAGTCAAAATCACGCACAATGGAGCAAGGCATTCTAATGTGGTGGAACTTAGAAACACCTTCCCTCCTGTCTCAGTTTGTTCCAATGAGTTAACTCTTCAGTGGCCATTCCTCTTTGTGGTTAGGAAGGAGATCTGGGAGGTTCAGTACAAGCAAATGGGAATGTTAGTGGGCAGCCTGAGGGACCCTCTGGGACCCCCAAGCTAGCCTATCTACTCTAAATGGGTTCTGTCACCCACCACATAAAGATGAAACATAATCTTAGTAAGACCTTTAATAGAAAACAGCTTTAACAGAATTAGTGTGCAATAGAGAAGAGAAAGGATATAACTAAAATATTTTCCAATTAAACACCCGGTGTTACCCACCTCCTTATGGGTGAATGTTCAGCCAAATAGGGTTGGCCCAAAATGGGGCTACTGAGCCCTCAAAACTTGCCACAAGTCTAAGGCACTCCTGGTGGGGACCCATAGGAAAGGGTCAGAAGGGGCCCAGCACACCTGGGAAAGAAGGAGCAAAATCATAATGAAGTCAAATGCTGCCATTGTTAACCTCCCCATGGGCCTCTCACTCATGTCTGTTTCAAGTGTCTCCTCCCACGTCCCCCAAGTCCCTGGTACTGTAAGGAGCTGGCGTCAAAAGCATTATTACAGCTGGTACTTCTGGACGGTGGCTGGTGAGGATGAATAGCCCAAGCGAAACACAGACGATGTATTAGTGGGTGTAGAGACTGGTAGAAAATGTAAGAGATTGTAGAAGCAGCCCCCGGGATTCAGGCATCACCCACAGCTGATTTTAAGAGACTCACTCGCCTTCTTGAACAGACTTAGGCTGCTTACCAGCCGCTCAGGGCTTCCCAATCTTAGCACCAGGTTTTGCCTTCTCTAGTTGGCTTTTTGATATCTCTCCTCTGCCTGGCTGGAGAGAACTTGGTGAGGGCTTCCTCCCTCAGCCAGTCTTGGGCTCTTTTCGTGCCTGCCTCTTCCTCTACTCTGGCCATTGCCTCTTTGGGCTGTGGCCCTGGGAGTGCTGGGCAGTGACCAGGCTGCTTTTGGCCACCAAAGCCTACTGACCATGCCTTGATTCTCATCTCTTGAGGTTTACAAGTAATACCATTCACCCCAGGATCTCATAAACATAGCATCAGCATACCAAAGTTCCCAGCCTTCTGGCGGGATTGTCAAAGTCCATCAATCCTTTCCTTGTGTCAGCAATGAGCAAGCTCCAAATGACGAATCACGGTCCTTTCTCCTACGAGTCTGCTGCCTCACAGGTCGTGGGCCAGTCCTCACGGGCCATCCCCTCCTCCACTCGAGGTCTTGCCCTGTGGCTCCTGGACATTGTCCATCTCCTGTACTCCTGCAGCATCTTTGGCTCTTTCTGCAGCTCCTGGACTTTGGTCACCTCCTGTGCTGCCACAGTGTCTCCAGCGTTGTCACAAGCTCATGGTCTTCCACCTCTCAGTCCCTCCTGAAGTCTTTGGAGGGCTCCACACCCGTCTACATCACATCATCCTGCCGATTATGCCAGTTGTGGTGGCAGGAGGGACAGAGCAAGTTCCGATAATTCCAGCAGATGGGTAGAGGAGTCCTGGAGCCTTTAGTAGCTTTTTAGGGTTTTTTGCTTCATTATATCAGAGGTGACCAGGTACATGGCAGGCAGGGGTTTGGGGTGGGGGCAGGAGGCTGGCAGGCCTCCTAGTCCCTGGCACATCCTCACTCTCTGGGCTGCAGCTGCTTACTGCCTGTAGGGTAAATGGAAAGGTTATCCCGCCATTGGTGTGATGATGGACACCTGAGGTCCTACACACATGCCTAAGTGGGCATGCGTGTGAATGCACCTGGGTTGAGACATGGGGCATATAAGGGTAATGTCACAAGGATGCCAGCAGAGACACAGAAAGAGCAAAAGAGTGGCTGAGGGAGGAAGCACTAGTAGTAGCAGAGAGTGAAGATGTGCCAGGTACTAGGAGCCTGCCTTCCCTCTACCTGGTGGTCTCTGATAATAAAAGCCTGAAAAAGCCACTGAGGGCTCCAGGACTCCTCCTTGATCCATCTGCCGGAATCATCGAGAACTTGCTCTGTGTCCTCGCTGGCACCGCACTGCTTATGCTTCCTGTTGCCTTCTCTGTGTCTTTCTGCTGCCCTTTGCTTTGCCAGCGTCTTTGTGACGCCACTGTCCTATGTTCTGTGTCTCAACCCAGGTGCGTCCACTTGCGCGTGCCCACTTAGGCATGTGTGCAGGCCCGCAGGTGTCCCTGGTCGACACCAATGTCGGGAGGGTGGAAAAGTCCAATAATTTTTCCATTTACCCTGCACCTACCCAAGGAAGAGTGGAGCTGAGGAGTTAAGGGTAAAGACTGAAGACGGGATAAAGGAAGAAAGGGGAGTCAAGAAGAGACTTGGAGGAGGCACTCAGAACAGAGAGACAGGTGAGGACGCTACCCTGACTTCTTGGCCTTGGACTTTGTAGTGGCAGGAAAGGCGGCACACTGGGCAGGTTCGGGATGGTTCTTAGTAAATGGGTCAAGGAAAGGGCGTCTTGGAGCCCTCGGTGACTTTTTATGCTTTTACTGACCTCTACATCAGAGATGGCATCAGGTACATGGCAGGCATGGGTGCCCTCTCTGCTGGTTTTCTGTTCTCCTACTGCTCTCGCTGCTGGTTGGTCTTGTTGGTCCTGTTGGTTCTCTCACTGCTGGCATCCTCATGACGCCGCCCATTTAAGCCCGTGTCAAACTCAGGTGTGCCCACTTGCGCATGCCCACCTTGGAATGCTCCCAGCACCGCAGGTGTCCATCATCACAGTGGTGGGAGGGTGGAAAGACCTGATTTCTCTAACCCTATAGACTTGTATTAGGACCTGGAGGGACATGGAAGGAGACACTTGAATGAAAGAGAGACATGGGAGAGAGGCCCGAGGGGAGGATAACAATGGCAGTCTTTATCTTGACTTGGATTTTGGTTTTGTTCTTTTCCTTCCAGATTTTCCTGGCCCCTTGTGACCCTTTCCTGTGGGTCCCACCAGGAGGGACCTGAGGCTTATGGCAAATTTTCAGATCTCAGTGGTCTTTCTTTGGGCCAGTTCTGTTTGGTTGGGCATTTGCTTATGAGGGGATGAGTAACTGGGCGTTTTGGTAACTTTGGGCATTTTAGCTATGTTCTTTCCATTCTTGTCTCCATAACACACCTATTATATTGAAGTGCCTTTCCATTGATGGTCTTACACCCTAGAGTATGTGTTGTCTTGATAGGGCGTATGACAGAACCTATTTAGATCAGGCAATTTTGGTGGTCCTGGGGTACTCCTCACCTTGCCCTGTCACAAAGGGAAGTCATAGAAACCTCCAAATTTGTCACAGAAGTGTGGGTGCCTGGGACACAGCTGCCCAGTGTCACATCAGAACTGGATTGAACTGTAAGACATACAGCTGGTGTTAGTGCATTATTGGAATATAGGGAATGGCGATGATGGTTGATATTTATTGGGTACACATTGTGTGGCGTGTGCATATGTGGTGCCAGTAAGGGCACAGAGCACGTTCTCGATGATGCCCACAGACAGGGTAAGGAAGAGTCCTGGAGCCCTCGGTGGCTTTTAATGCTTTTATTATCAGAAGTGACCAGGTACATGGCAGGCAGGGGTCTCAGGGGGCCAGGAGGCTGGCAGGCTCCTAGCCCTCGTGCACCTTCACTCTCTGGGCTCTCTGGCCTCTCGTCTCTGCTTCTGCTGCTGCTGCTCTTGTTCTCTATTCTTCTGCTCTGCTGCTCTCGTTCTGCTCTCCTGGTGTCCTTGTGATGTTACAGGGCAGGGAGAAGGGCAACCCAGAGCCCCCAAACCTGCCCTCTCTGAATGGGTTCTGCCATCCCCCGCTTTAAGACAAATATATAAGGCCTTTAATGGAAAGGAACTTTAATACAATTAGGGTACAATACAGAAAGGACAAAGAATATAGTTACTAAGTTAAGCATCCAAAGTGACCCATCTCTTTGAGGGTAAAAGTCCAGCCAAACAGGATTGGCCCAAAGCAAGACCCAAAGCTGCCACACGTCTAAAGGACCTTTCAGTAGAGACCCATAGAAAAGGGTCAGAACGAGTCAGACAAATCTGGGAGGAAAAGAGCAAAATCAAAATCAAGATGAAAGCTGCCATTGTTCACCTCTCCACGGGTCTCTCACCCACATCTGTTCCAACCAGTCCAACCAAGACCAAGAAGCCAGCGCAGTTTCTTCACATGTCCCCCTGCTCCCCGTGCCTCCTCCAGGTCTCCTTGCTGCTCTGCATCCTGCTTCTTGCTTCCTTCCTTCCTTCCTTCTGTCCTCCTATCTCCTCTGTGCAGAATTTTCTTATCCCTGCTCAGCTTCACCCACTTAGGGTGGAACTGGGCTTCTGGAACTTCTCCTATTCCTGGGGACCACCCTGTTAAAGTGATACTAACCCCACATGCCTGTGTCTAAACCCAGGTGCACCCTCTTGTGTATGCCCACTTAGGCATGCATGCAGAGGCTCAGGTGTCCATCATTACACCAATGGCGGGAGGGCAGAAAAGCCTGATACTTTTCCATTTACCCTTCAGCATATTAAATCATTCTAATGCATTCTCTTATTTTTTTTAAAAAATGATTTTTTTCTACTTTTATTCATTTTAGTCTATGAATATGCTATTTACATTATAGATAACAGAAAGCTTAATGTCTAAGACTGGATATTAACAGCCTCTTAAGTATTGACTGATTTTTTCTTTTTTTAAAAAATGATTTATTTATTTATGCATACAAGAGCTGGAGTACAGGCCAGAGTCACAGGAGGTGAGTCACAGAGTCACAGAATGGGGAGCAGAACAGGTAGACTGACTGAAACACACTGCTGAGGGCAGCAGTGAGCGAGGCAGGAGAGGTCTGCTGCACCATGTGGGTCACCTCCCTGGCCGGCAGCAGGGATCGAACTTGTGCTACAGTGGCTGCGGTTTGCTTCATAGTGCATTTCTTACCCCACTGCACCACCAGGTCAGGCCCTTGACTGATTTATTTTTCATCTTATAACCATTTCCTAGCTGATTTCAACTTTTTAAAATTAGATTTATTTAATTATATTTGACATCATTTGTAGTCCCCAGGGCATTCCAACCACCATGTCACCTGAGCACCATCCCCTCAGTCCCTTGTGCGCTTTCTGCCTCCATCCCAGTCTCTTCCCCACCCCTATCCCAATGACCCTTTTGGTTTATCTTTGACCTTTTGCTCTTGTTGTGTTTATTATTTGGCTGTAATTGCTCATTTCCTTGAGCTCTCTTTTTTAAAAAAGATTTATTTATGCATACAAGAACTGGAGTATAGGCCAGAGGTGTGGGGGAGGGATGAGAGGATTCACCAGAGGCAGAACCTGGAGTAGAATAGGCAGATTGAAACATACTGCTGAGGGAGCAGCAGGCGAGGCAGGAGAGATCTGCTGCACCATGTGAGTCCCCTCCCTGGCCAGCGGCAGGTATCAAACTCATGCTGCAGTGTCTTTGGATGCTTCATAGTGCATTGCCTAACCCATTGCACTACCAAGGAGGCCCAAGAATCCAGATCCCAACTGCCCTCAGTCTTAATGTTCTGTGTGCTGCTCTTCACATCTTGAGTAGGTCCCTCCCTCTCTAGAGCTTTAAATTTTACATATTTAAGTTTACATATTCCTTAGAATGGGCTTCAATTGGCCAGAGATTCTACATTTGCTTTTGGTTCCCCTTCCCCTTTGCAGACCTTCCAACAAACAGCTACAGATTTGTAAACACTCCAAGGATGCTATTTAAAGACAACCCTTTGTAAATCAAAGAGTGCTTCTGAAACACAAATTGATGTAATCACCCCCTAATTTGCCTGGTTTGTGGGTTTGGATTTGTTTGCTTGCTTTATTTAGACTGTGTTGAACCCTGTGGCAGGCTGAGAATCAGCATCCTCAGCCATCCTGTGCAGGTTGTTTTGTTTTGTGTAACACCAGGTGTGATGGCAACTGAATCATGTTCATTTTTTTCTCCATTGCTATAAGTCACACATCCAAGTGAACTATTGTCCTTCCAAGTTCTCACCTTGAGAAGGTAATGATTTATTTGCCAGTCTACCTTAAGTCCCTGGAGCATTGCCGCAGCCTCCCTCCCCCCAAAATCTTCCCATACAGGGGCCTTCTTAGTGGCATAAGGGGTTAAACACCACACTATGAAGCTATCTGCAGCCACTGCAGCATGAATTCGATCCCTGGCCAGGGAGGTGACCCACATGGTGCAGCAGACCTCTCCTGCCTCGCCCGCTGCTCCCCTCAGCAGTGTGTTTTCAGTTGGTTCATGTGTTCTGTTCCCTGCTCTGTCTCTGGTGAATTCTCTCAGCTCCCACTCCTCTGGCCTGTACCCCAGTTCTTGTAAGCATAAATCTTTTTAAAAAAAGTAAGTCTTGCCATACACAGGTTTGATTTTATATCCTTATACATAGCATATGTCTGAGTTCACTCACTCCCCACCATGCTTCCCTCCAAGTGTCTTCCCACGTTAGCTATTTAGCTATTTGTCCATCTAGACAAAAATGGAAGCAAAGAAGAAAGAGAGTTGAAGGGTTTCAGGTAGGAAATGAAGAGGACTTGAACTGGATTGGTAAATGTCAACTGATTTTTGAGTCCATCACTTAGATTGTGAGCTCCAGGAGGATAATGGGTAGCAGAAGGCTTAACACAGAGGAAGGGTCAATAAATACTTGTGGGATGAATAATGGAACGAACATCTTCTCCAGCTATCTGTATACAAACACAAATTTGTTGCATCCAGGGCTTGGGCCTGTAATTTGGTGCAGGAATTTGAAAGATAGAAATACTCACAGGCCCCCTCAGCTGTCATCCTGAGCAGGCCAGGCACAGAAACATAGCTCCTCAGGCCCACAGAAAACACCAGAATTATGACATGATTTAGGACTGACCTGAGACTTACCAATTGTCTAGTGTAGTTTTCCAGCTCTGGACATCATGGGTACTTTGAGAAGCGGGGAGCCCTACTCAAAGCTCTCTCTTTCATCAAACATACATATCTACAGAAATTTGCACAGTATTTCAGGGACTTCACTGACCACACATGGGTCACAGTTCTTGGTTAAGAATTTTTCATCTTTAACCCAAGGTTTTAGTTTTACAAATTAATCCAGAGAGGAATTAATTTAGCCAAGATTAGGAAGGAAGGAGGGAGGGAGGTAAGGTCTTCTTTGTGCTGTTAACAGTCAGGATTTCTTTTTTTTCTTCTTTTTTCCTTTATTTTAATTATTATAAATATATTTCACATTATTTTTATCGCCATGAAATTCCTATCACCAATACACACGTGCACCATCACCATAGTCCCTTGTGCTTTTTCCACTCAATTTGTTCCTTCTCCCTCCTCCTCCCCTCAGAATGTCTCAGATTTACAGCTGTCTGTTGGTTTTGATTTATTTATTGCAATTGATTTTTTTTCCTTAGTCCGTTGTTTTCCTTTATGTTCCTCCTATAAGAGACACCATCTGATATTTTTTCTTTTCTCTCTGGCTTATTTCACTCAGCATAATCCCTTCTAGCTCCATTCATGTTGCAGCGAATTGCATGAGTTTATCCTTCTTGATTGCGGGTAATATTCCAGTCATCTATTTTGGGGCTTGAGGTGTTTCCATAGCTTGCCTATTGTGAAAAATGCTGCGATAAACATAGGTGTGCAGATGTTCTTTTGAATTACTGTTTTTGTGTCCTTTGTGTAAATTCATAGGAGTAGGATTGCTGGGTCATATGGAAGCTCCATTTTTAGTAGTTTGAGGAACCTCCACACAGCTTTCCATAGTGGTTGGACCAGTTTGCATTCCCACCAGCAGTGGAGTTCCTTTTTTCCAAATCCTTGCCAACATTTGTTGTTGCTAATTTTTTTGATATGTGCCATTTTCACTGGTGTGAGGTGGTATCTCATAGTGGTTTTGATTTGCATTTCTCTGATGACAAGAGATGTTGAGCATTTTTTCATATGTCTGTTGGCCATTTGCTTTTCCTCTTTGGAGAAATGTCGTCTTAGCTCTCCTTCCCACATTTTGACTGGATTGTTTACTTTGTTTTTATTTAGTCTGGTCAGCTCTTTGTAGATCTTTGTGATAAGTCCCTTGTCAGTCATTTCTCCCAGTTGGTGGGTTGTCGCTTTGTTTTGGTTAGCGTGTCCTTTGTTGTACAGAAGCTTTTAAGTTTGATGTAGTCCCAGTTGTTTATCTTTTCCTTTACTATCTTTTCTTTGGGTGCTGTGTCTATAAAGATGTTACTGAGGTGTATGTCATGTAGAATTTTGCCAACTTTTTCTTGTAAATATTTATGGCTTCAGCCATAAATATGCCTAAGTCCTTAATCCATTTTGAGTTGGTTTTGTGCGTGTTGAAAGGCAGTTGCTAGTTTCATTCTTTTGCATTTGGCAATCCAATTTTCCCAGCACCATTTTTTGAAAAAGCTGTTTTTGTTCCATTGCGTATTCTTTGCTCCTTTGTCAAAGATTAGTTGTTTTTAAGTCTGTATTTCTTGGCTTTCTAATAGGTTCCATTGGTCTGTGTGTCTGTTTTTGTTCTAATACCATGCAGTTTTAATTATTATGGCTTTGTAGTATAGTTTGAAGCCTGCAAGTGTGATACCGTCATTCCCCTTCTTTTTAGTCAGGAGGGCTTTGGCTATTTGAGTTTTTTGTGTCTCCATATGAATTTTGTCAATATTTTCTCTATTTCTTCAAATAATTTCATTGAAATTTTTATTGGAATAGCATTGACTCGGTAGATTGCTTTTGGTAGGATGGCCATTTTGATGATGTTAATTCTTCCAATCCATGAGCAAGGGATGACTTTCCATTTCTTTGTTTCTTCCTCTATTTCTTTTAACAATATTTTGTAATTTTCTTTGTAGAGGTCCTTCACTTCTTTTGTTAGGTTTATTCCCAAGTATTTGAATTTTTTGTCTCAATTATAAAAGGAATGGTTTTCTTGATTTCTTTTTCTTCAAATTGGTTGTTTATATTTAGAAAGGCTACTGGATTTTGCAATTTGATTTTGTATCCTGCTACTTTACTAAGCTTGCTGAATATTTGATTAGGTTTTCTATAGAGTTTTTGGAATTCTCTATGTATATTATCATATCAACTGCAAATAGTGATAGTTTTACTTCTTTCTCTATTTAGATTCCTTGTATATCTTTTTCTTGTCTTATTGCTCTGGCCAAGACTTCCAGTATTATATTGAAGAGCAGTGGTGAGAGTGGGTATCCTTGTCTTGTTCCAGATTTTAAGGTAAAGGTTTTTAGCTTGTCACCAGTGAGAATGATATTGGCTATGGGATTGTAATATATGGCCTTTATTATGTTAAGGTATGGTCCTTCTATCCTGAGACATTCTAGGGCCTTCATCATGAATGGATGCTGAACTTTGTTGAATGTTTTCTTAGCATCTATTGATATGATAATATGGTTTTTATTCTCTTTATTAATGTGTTAGATTACATTTATTGATTTTCAGATGTTGAACCACCCTTGTGTCCCTGGAATAAATTCTACTTGGTCATAGTGAATTATCTTGTTGATGTATTGTTGGATTCTGTTGGTGAAGATTTTATTGAGAATTTTTGCATCAGTGTTCATTAGAGAGATTGGTCTATAGATTTTTTTTGTGTTTGTGTTGCCCTTGTTTGGCTTTGGTATTCATGAAATTTTGGCTTCATAGAACTTGTGTGGTTTTTTCTCTTCTTTTTCATTTTTTTGAAAGAATCTATGTAGGATGGAGATGGACACTAGTTCATTTCTGAATGTTTCATAGAATTCATTTGTAAAACCATCTGGTCTTGGACCTTTATTTTGGGGGAGGGTTTTAATTACTGTTTCAGTTTCGCTACTTGTAATTGGTCTGTTTAATGTTCTATTTCTTCTTTGTTTAGCTTTGGATGGTTATATTGTTCTAGGAACTTGTCCATCTCTTCTAGATTGCTGAACTTGTTTCCCTTAATTTTTCATAGTAGTCTCTGATTATTCTTTTGAATTCTGCTGTGTCTGTTGTGATCTCACCTCTTTTATTTGTGATCCTATTTATTTGTGTTTTCTCTCATTTTTTCCTTATTAGCCTGGCTAGGGGTTTATCTATTTTGTTTATTTTCTTGGAGAACAAACTTTTGGTTTCACTGATCCTTTGTATCATTTTCTAAACTTCTATTTCATTTATTTCTGCTTTGGCACAGAATGTAGATATGATGATAAACAAGGATTATATGCATCTTTTCCTTTCATTGTGGTACTTTGGTGTTTTCTAGCTTCTTGTATGTCTATTTTCATTTCCTTTTTCATACTTGGGAAGTTCTCTTCAATTATCTACTTTAATAAGGAGACTTTTTCTCTCTCCTCATCTTCTGGTATACCTATGACTCTTGTATTTCCTCTCCTCATAGTACCAGAAGTAGTAGAAGTGTATCTTCATCCTTTTTTGTTTTTATTTCTCTTTCCTTGTCTTTTTTGGTTCTTTTTATGTATGTGTCTTCAAGAGTGCTGATTTGTTCTTCCATTTCTTCTATTCTGTTTTCCTGGCTTTTCCCAGAATTCTTGAGTTTCTCCAGTATTCTCTGAGTTCTTTCTTTTTCTTTCACTGTCCTCTATTCCTTTCATTTTTTTTTTCTGTAGGGATTCTACCTCATTCCTCAGTTCCTTTATTGTATTCTTATCCCTTTCTGTGTTTTCTCCTAACTCTTTGATTATTCTCACCATGGCCTTTTGGAATTCTTTGTCTGTTAGTGTGGATATTCTTCTGTGTTCAGATTATCAGGTTCTGCATGTTGACTTTCTTTCTGTGGTGTATTGTTTCCAGGTGGGCCTGCTTGCTCATTGGTATTTTTCTTTCTTCCCATGCCTACCTTTGACTTTGGTTTGTTATGCTCCAGTACTGCTGGTGCTGGTAGGCATGATTTCTGATTTCTCTTCCTGGGGTTTGGGTGTGTCTGCCTAGTATCGCTGCCTCTATGGCTCAAGTACTCTTCTGTTATGCTAGATATTGTTCTGATCTGTATATTGCTCCAGGAGCCCTTGCTTCTCCCCCTCCCCTCCACTGCTTAAGATGGCTCTGATGTCACAGTTAGTGGTATTCCAGTGTCTCCTGTAGAGTCCTGCACTTCCAGAAATATGTTGAGGCTAAGTCCATAGGTAGGTGCCTACAATCTGGGTGGGATATAGTTCTCTGATGCTAGTGTTACCAGGTTGCAGCCGGCAGGAGGAGTGGTCTCTGGCTCCCCTGCAAGTTAGTGTGGCATTCCTTCCTCAGAGACCTTTTATGTAGCAGTGTGCTGCCTGGATCATGGAATGGACCAATCGGGTGTGAGCCTTGGCTTGATTGGCACCAGGACTCCGCCTAGTACAAGTTAGTGATAGCTGAGCCCGCTACACTTCCTGAATTCTGGAACAGGCCAAAATGGACCAATCAGGTGCAGGCAAAATGGACCAATCAGACTGTGGGGGGGGGGCACCTGAAGTGCATGTAAGGCCTGGTTGAAGCCAGTTAGAGGGGCAGTTCACTGAGAGTGGCAGTTTGTTTGGAGAGGAGCAGTTCCCTTGGAGAGCAGTTCATTGGAAGCAGCAGCAGAGGAAGAAGAGCTCCAGCAGAGGAAGAGGAGAAGACGGTTCCAGCCTTCGAAGGAAGGAGGGAAGCCTCCAGCCGCCGCCCTCTAAGGAGAGAGAGAGACTGAGACTCAGTCCTGGCTGTGACACTGACTGCAAGGAGCACCAAAGGCCCTGGGCCTGGTGTCTCAAAGAGCTGTCTGTTGGTGACATAAACCAACAACTCAGAAGAGCTGTGACACTGGGTGTCCACTGGAACACCGCCTCTGCAGGCCCGTAGTGGTCATTGCCCCTGGACAGTGCTGCCTAGAACTGGTGACCGGTGACTGCCAACGCTGATGCTGTCTGGATGAAGCAGCCAGCCTCTTGTGGATACGTAAGCGCCCTCGTTTCCCCCAGTTTGTAAATAAACCCCATGACTGTTGTTCTTGTAGCCTGAAGTCCCTTGCAATTGTGCGTGCGGGTGAGAACCCACAGACAGTGACCTGTATCGGGCACTGTCCTTTGATAGGCTATAGCCCCTGTTGCTATAGCCCTTGACTCTGGTTTGTGGCCTTTTGGCCTTTGGGGCCTTTTTTTGGGGCCTCTGACCCCTGTCTCGGTCAGAGCATCCTCCTCCTCCTCCTCTGTCTGTGCCCCCTGTTTCACTAGGTCCCTTGAGGCTTGTCTCCAATGATTACTGGGATTGAAAGAAAATAAAAGGAGCAAGAGAAGGGATAAGAGGAAAGAGGAAAATGGTACAGAACTGTAAAAGGGATGAAAGTAAGAGATAAAAGCAAGGATTGTATAGAGGGAAAAGGAAAGAGGAGGAGGAAGAGGAGAATGTGATTAAAAGTGAAAGTAGTGTAGGTTATGTTAGGGGAAGTAAGGAATGGACCTAGGGGAATTAGATACCTGCACTAGAATAGACAGGAAGGGTAGCAGATTAACAGCCTCCAGTAGACAAACAAATACATAAACAGAGGGGGGAAGTGAAAGGTTTCAGTGTGGTTGGACAGGAGAGCAAGGGAGAGAGAGAGATAGAGGGAGAGAGAAAGAAAGAGCCAGGCCATGTTTCTGACCAGCAGGAACTTTTATTGCACTCCCAGGGGATGGGGAAGTCGCACCCAGGTTACAGGCTGCTGGGTTTTTATAGGCGGGGTACTTTGGAGTGGAAAATTTTGAAGTTTCTCCTGGCGGAAGATTGTGGCGGGAAGAAGTCATCCGTTGGTGGTGATCCATATTGAAGCCCCCAGGTTGCATTCAGGTCTCACGGCATTCCCGGGCCACATTCCACTGGGATTGAGGTACCGTGTTCACATGTCATTCTGTTGCACATCAAGAGCGACTTGCTGGACTTGTTGTTGCCATCCTATCTTGGTTACTGCTGGCTTCTTGGAACTGCTGCCCTGGGGGCCTGGGTGAGGGGCCTGTGTGACCTTTCGGGAAGAACTGCTTTTCAGGATTCTAGTAGCTCCCTGTGGTCTCTACTGGGGATGGCTATCTTCCTTGTGGAGTTTTAGCAGAGGGGAGAGAAAGAAAGGAAAGTGAGAAAGAAAGGAAAGAGAAAAAGAAGTGGGGATGCAAAAAGCGATGCTGATTGAACTGTAGTGGCAGGTATGGGAGTTATTCACGTCCCATGTGGTAGCTGGGAGGGTGATGTGGCACCTGAGGATTGCTTCCACCTGAGGGCTTTGGTACCAAGAGGTCCCCTATGTAGAGACTAACTCTGTGAGGCTCCCCCTAGTGTCTTTCCATAATTAGAGGCGATAAAGAGAAAAAAGGAAAAGAAGGGGGAGAAAAATTCTCGCCAGTTTCCAGAAGGGGGTTGGGAAGAAGGGGCGGTCACAGAGTGGTTGACACCCTGGCTGTGCCTGTCCTAGGCTCTGTTTGCCCACCTGACCTTGTCTAGATGTCTCAGGATTCAGAATCCAGATGTCTCAGGCTTCTCTTCCATGCGAACTCTCCAGCTTCATTTTCCTTTCTGCTGGTTGGGGTGTGCCAACTTTGTGGGTGGGAGGGCGGTTGAAGGGTTCTGCTGGTTTGGGAGCAGCTCCCACCACATTGATATCATGTCCCATCACCTTGTCTCCCCCCACCCCCCTTTCTGCCGGGGCACCAACTCTGTCCAAAATGCCTGGATCATGTCAGAGAGATGCTGTAATTTCTCCCTTATTCATGTCCTTTAGGGGAGTCTTTAATCCTAGCGTTTCTTCTCTGCCATGTTGGTGACGTCACCCTCAAACTTTAGTTTTAAATAAAGAATATCCCTGCATACAAAGTGGCAGGGTAGGAAGACCTGATTCTCATCCCTGTGGGGACTCCCTGTGGAGGGTGAGGGTCGGGTGGCTGTGGTTGAGGCTGTGCCTGGATGTGTGCAGCTCAGTGGTCCTGTTCCTGCAGCACTGGGTAGGCAGGCATGCAGGGCTGGCAGAGCACTTCCCCAGCCCCCACCCACTCCGGCTGTGAGCTACCTGCACCACCCTCCACTAATACTTTTATTTCAGCCATAATTAGTTGGTGATTTTGTTTTGATCAGTAGATGGCACCAGCTATCACTCTTAAAACTATCAGAGCTTTCAGTGCTGTGCTTGCTGTGTTTATTCTCACAGGACTCTGGGGGAAAGGTAGGTGGGGGCAGAGGAACTCTTCACCTGAACACGGGGGAGGGGGAGAGGGAAGGGGAGGAGAGGGGGAGGGAGAGGGTAGAGAGAGGGATAGGGTGGAGGGTGGGGGGGAGGCTCTCCATCTACCCCTGTAACTGGGCCTTTGTTTTCAACCCCACTGCCCCTGCCTGTCCACCTGGTTCTCCATGAAGTCTTCTGATTGTCTATGGTATCTTAAGGCATTCAAGCTTTCTCTCCTTCTTTCCTCCCAGGGAAAGTGTGCTGGCTTTGTGGATGGGGGCAGGGAGCAGGGAGCTGGCCTTATACTTCTCTTCTTCTTCCTTCCTTGCCCTGGTTTTTCTGCCTTTTTTCTAATTGTATCGCTAACTTCTAAGTTTATCTTTGGCCAATCAGGGAGTCTCCAGAATTTCATTGCTACTGTCCCTATTGATTGGTTCTGTGGGAGAGTTCAATCCTACCATCCCTTCACCACCATGTTGGTCTCAATAGTCAGCATTTCATAATTTTTCCAGATTCCTTGCTTTTACTGGGTAGAGTCAGCCAGCACACTTCATCCAAAGCTGGACCTTGCATCTTAAGTTTCTTTGTTTGACTTGGAAATTTCACCTCATAAATTTCTTTTTGACCAAAATCTCCCCAGATAAGAAGTGAAGATTTTAGGAGAGAAAAGTTGCACGCTGATATATGTATCAGTGGAACTTGGGGAGAGTAGTTTCTGTTCTTAGTTGGGGAAAGCATTTTTCCTCTTTCATTCTCTTTTACTGTTTTCCCAAGTGTTTTTCTGACTCAGCAGTGAACTAGACCTCTGTTCTGCTCCATAGGATTAGTTAACAATCTTTGACAGTGCTGCATTCTCAATGAAGTCAGAACGCTTGCAAAACAGTAAATTATTCACACCAAACTTACACTTGCTGATGGAGTAAGTAGAACCCTGTATATCAGAGAAAGACTCATTTAACTGAGTGTGTCAGTCAGCAAGCACTACTGGGGTCTCATTTGTTGGTGTTGACATCTGCCTCCCAAAAGGGATGGTGGCTGCCTCCACCACATGGGAAAGCCCATTTCTACTTGTACCCAGGACACATGTCTCATGAGGGTCCACCCCAAGCTCTGCCCTTCATCCATGCTTTCAGCCTTTGTATCTTGGAGCCTTCCATGCCCAAAGTTCTGGGGAGCAGAAAAACAATGACTGATCACTTTGGGTGGGAGCCTCTATTCAATAATGTTTCTTAATCAAGAACCATTTTGTTACAAAGGATGAAAACCCCTTTCACTGATCAGGTTAAATGAGCTTGACTGAGTGTCTAAAGGGTAATCTTGTGAATCTCAGTGATGGAGAAAACCACTGGACATTTTTGATAATCAGAAGTCAATAGATAACTATGCTTTCCATCCTCCCTCTCCCCGCTTTCTTTCTCCTCCTCAATATGGCTCAATGGATGGATGGATGATGAATTAAGTGAATGGTCATATAAGAAACTAAGTGCATAACTTATGGCAGGTAGCCCACAGCTGCTTCTTCATTATGGCTCCTGACACCTTGGATGTAACCTAACTTTAGTTGCAGGAGCAAGTACAACTAAATATATGTTGCTGTCATGGTCCCAAACAACCATGGGACTCATTCTCCTCTCCCTACTGCCCCCTGAAATAGGACCTCAGTGACATTATCCAAACTGGCTCTGGACATCTTTTTTTTTTCAAGATTTATTTATTTATGCATACAAGCACTGGGGTACAGGCCAGAGGTGTAGGGGCGGTGAAAGGATTCACCACAGAGAGCGGGGAGCAGAACAGGCAG
>JAGFMF010011509.1:791203-829700 GCA_019455555.1 Galemys pyrenaicus
TCCCCCTCCTGGCCGGCGGCAGGGATTGAACTCATGCTGCAGCGGCTGCGGTTTGCTTCATAGTGTGTTGCTTAACCCACTGCGCCACCAGGGAGGCCCGGCTCTGGACATCTTAATCAGATTTTGAAAGACATGTGAAGGGAGAAAAGATTAAATAGGTGGGGGGAGGGGGGAAGAGAAGAAACCACTAGGGTCAGACATTCAGGGCCACAGTCCACAGTCCTCTAGAGAAGAAAGAATGTCAGACACTTTATACCAATGCATTCACAGGTTATTTTGCTGTTATAGGTTGTTTTATCTTTCATACATATATATATACATATATACACATATTTATCTTTGATATATATGAACATATATGTGAAAAAAATTGGCATTTGTTTTGCAAGTGGAGGACAAATAGAAGTACTGATCCTGCTCCATTCTGAAGCTATAGCTGGAAAAATCAGGGAGCTCACCACTTTATAATATCTGGGCCTATTGGTATAAGCATCTCAGTTTTCACTCCATGACATAAACCTCAGAAATGTATTTGAGGATTCTTCTGCAGAAGCAAGGAAAACAAAAGAGAAGACAAACATCTGGGACTAAAAGCCACACTACAGCAAAAGAGACAGTAATCGAAATGAAGAGACCTTCTACTGAATGGGAGCAAATACTTGCACACCAGATGACAGATAGGGAACTGATATCAAAGTTCTACAAAAAACTTATACAACTCAACAACAAAAAAAAAGCAAACAATAAAAAAAAATAGGTGGAAGAACTAAAAAGACACTTCTCCAAAGAGGAAATGGCCAACAGGCATATAAAAAATGCAAATCACAACACAGTGAATTACCACCTCACACTGGTGAGAATAGTTCACACTAAAAAAAACTAGAAACAATAAATGCTGAAAAATGATGTGGCCATAAAGGACCCTCCTACACTGCTGGTGGGAATGTAAACTAGTCCAGCCACTGGAAAACCATGGAGATTTCTCAGAACACTAAAAATGGATCTATAATAGTATCCAGAGATTCTGTTCCTAGGAATCTACACAAAGAACATGACAACACTACTTCAAAAGGCAACCTGCACCCCTGTGTATTGCAGCACTCTTTACAAATAGCCAAGATGTGGGAGCAACCCAAATGCTCCCAAATAGATCAAATGAGTCAAAAGGTTGTGGTATATTTACACAATAAATATTACTCAGCACTCCAAAAAGACAAACTTGTGCCATTTGCAGTAACATGGATGGAGTTAGAGGGGGTTATGCTAAACAAAATAAGCTAGAGGGGAAAAAAAGAAATAGCAGATAGTTTCACTTCTATGTAGCATATAAGGAAATCGAACAAAAGGTCAAGAAAAAGACATAACTTTCAAGCTGACCATAGATCAGAGGGGAGGGGAGGTGGATAAAAACGGGGGTGGGGGAGAGCATAGGGATTGTGGTGATAGATCACAGGTGCTATGGTGGTGGGAGAACTATGGCATCTTTGGTTGAGAAGAGAAACCAATCATTGTACAAAAATGAACAAAGATGTAAGAAAATTTACAAAAGAATTAAAATTACAAAAGAAAAATAAAGACAGTTTGCATAAAACATTTCTTGGTCTGAGTCAACCTACTCTTGTAACTTTATTCCCAGTTCTGCTGCCTCTTGCACTGGACAATCTTTCAGACAATTAAAATCCACTCTCATCTCCCAGGTCACCCTCTCTCCCCATGCCCACTCAGCGGCTCCCTGGCTGACCTGGGGCCTCTGTGCTGCACCAGCACCTCCTGCCTGAGCTTCAGGTGGCCCATAGAGATTGGAGTGAAACTTGAGTGGGGACTCTGGCCAAATGGCAACATCTGGATGTTAGCCCCAAGTTCTGTCCTGTTAGTGTGATAAGGTGCCCTGCATAAGCCCAAGGGAGCAGATGACCCAATTAATGTGCTTTCATCTCAGTGTAATGTTCTGAGTTTTATGTGCATGTGCTCAGCACCTAGCTGTTCAGAGGGCAGCCTGCTGTTGCTGTCAGTTTGTCTGCAGACAGAACACTCCCACTTCCTTGGAGCACACATCCTAACTCACAAGGAATAAGCTGAAAAGACTTGAAAGCCAGTGCGTGGCTCTCACTTGATGGGGTAATCGTGTTTCTGGGTAGATCTAAGTAGGTCTCTTAGGTAGATCTAAGTAGGGTGATGTTCAGTGGCTATTCTAGACTACAAGCTTTGGCTGTTGAGTACTCAGTGATAAGCCACAGCAAACACTTGGAAGGCATTGGCCTCGCTATCGGTATCCTGTCCCAGCACTGCAGCCGGGACCATGCTGACGCTGGGCACTACGCCCCTCCCCTGCGGCAGCTGCCGGGCCAGGCAGGTGAACCTGATGACAGGAGCACCAGTGAGGCTGTCCATCCCAGAAGGTTGGAACAAGGAGAGAGAACTGCCAGGCCGGCTGCTATGTGAGGTGACAGGATGTAAATCAGGCAGCCAGGACTGCTGTGGAAAACAGGGGTGTCTTCCCCTGGGTAGTCAGCCTGATGACACACTGAAAGAGACATGAACAAAACAGAAAATAGTGTAGGGGCCAGAGAGGCATATGAGAGAGAGACAGAGAGACAGAGACCTCATATAGCAGGGTCCCTGCCCAGGCAGGCCTGATACCTCAGGAGAACTTGTGCCTTAGAGTGCGTTCCTGATTTCCTAGAAACCTTCTAAGTCCCCTCTCTAGAGCCTGGAAGCTGCTAAGGCTGTACTGCCATCCAGGAAGGGTCCTCTAAATCCCAGATGAGCACCCATATAAGCCCCAGTCTCTACTCCTCCCTTGCAGGGAACCTTTACCCCATGTGTTGGGTTGACCAGAGACTCCAGAGATTGGGGTTGTTCTGGGCCCATGGCCTTTGAGTTAGTGTTTACACCAGTGTGGGGTTCCTCAGTGGCAGCACTGCATGCAGCTGATCTACAAAATAGTGTGACTTGCTGGAACAGATTAACTCATGTCGTTGATATAGAAAGAAGAGCCACAGAAGACACTGGTTTGGTGCCTACACCCCTTAGTGATAGTTCTAGCCAATGGGCCCTCACAGTCTCCCATTTCTTCCTCCCAGGCCTTCTGCAACTATACATTTCTACAAATTAAGCTGTTTCCTTCAGCTGTTTGGAAAAAAAAATCTGCTTCCTAAAGTCCTAACAGCTCAGTTATCTTGACTAAAAAGGCAGCTTCAATAACCCTCTCCCTGCTTAGAGCCCCAAATGTCTCATGCAAGAAATAGGATGTTAATAATCCCAGGATCTCCTTCACAGAGCTGTTTGAAGGTCTGGTGAGTGCATATATTCATTAATCAAATATGCCTACTGCATTCCAGCAACTATTTCAGGCACTAGACATACACAAGTGTACACACATGGCCCAAGCTACTGCTCTCATAAACTTTACACCTAGCAGGAGGAGATAGGCAAGAAAGCAAATAAAAATGCATATGTGGTGCCAAATATTATGGGAGAAATTAAGCAGAATAAGAGATAAGAAATTCTTGGGGCTGTGGTATGTACCACTTTATAAAAGATGCATAGGAAAGGCTTTCTGATAAGATAACATTTAAACAAAGGCCAGAAGGAGCTGGGGGTCAGCCTTATGTTCATCTAAAAGAAGATTATCTATGAAGAGGGAATAGTAAGTGCAAAGACCCTGTGGTGGGAGTACGCTTGGTATAATGGAAGGACTGAACAGAATCACTTGTGACTGGAGCAAAATGTTCCCTAGATCCATGGAGATGCTTTTATAACATTCTTCTCTTCCCAGGCTGATACCCATAACTCTCAATAGCTGCTGTCTGGTGACTGTTGTGCTCTCAACTACACAGTGAGCTCCTTAAGAGCAGAATCTGTGCTGCCCAACACAGTGTATGGCATGAGTGGTCTCTCAACAGGTAGAATAAATAAATGTAAAGTTGGTACAGCCAGTTTGCTACACCTTTCCTACCTCCTAAACCCATTGAAGAGGAACTTTTATTGTGGCTTATATTCAGTGCAATAAAGCAGGAATTTTTTTAAAGAAGGAATAATTGCATTAACTTAACCCAGGATCAAATGAAACACAGACTTTAACATGTGTTATTAACAATGCTTGCATCTCCCGCTGGCACTTAGAAGTCAGCTCTCCTTCTGGGCAATTCTCTCCCTTCACTGACTTCTTATCAGGGACGTCAAGGCCATTGGCATTTAGAAAGCACATTATGTTGGCTCTTTTCTCTCCAAACATTGCAAAAGAAACAGACTGACCTTTCATAAGGAAAATGGAACCCTGAGCTTCCCCTACTTGCTTGTGATGTTGGGATTTCTTATCTCCATCCCAGGGGATCTTTTCTCCAACCTGGTAGGAGTGAGCTGGGAGATGGATGGAGCCTATCTGATGCTGTGCTCCTGAGGCAGAATGCTGAGAGAAAGGTTTATTAATAGTGCAGACTAGCCCTGCCAAAGGTGACTGTGAGGAGGAGATGGGGAGAGCATGGGCCTCCAACGTAACAATGCTCTTCACTGTATTTCACTTCTTTGACATCTGTGCAGAGAATCCCAGACTGTTGTCCTGGGAGATGAAAAGGAGAGGATGGGCACAGTCAGATAACTAAAATGGAAAAAATTACCTGACCCAGCAGCCAAAAGAGATAGAGTAAACACCCTCATGGGGAAAAACAGGTCTCACTAAGTGTGCTGTTTGGCTTGGAAAGATAAGAAATAGTTCTATTGCCATCATCTGCTCGTTAGAGTTCTCTTTTGGTTACTTAACATCTGGTAAGAATTAGGAGTATATGAGTTCTCAGAGTAGAATACTAAAATTGTCTTAATTTTTCCTCTGGCTATGCCATGTCCTTTGCAATAAGACTTATGCTTTGCCCACTAAAGAATGGAGCTTACTTCTCCCTTCCTGGGATCTGCACTGAATTTCATGACTACCTTTGGCCAAAGTGTCATTTCTAAACCTAGGTCTCAATGGATTTTTCATATTTCTATTCTCTGGGAATACTTTTGGGCTGCCACATGAACCACCTGGACCCCTGTGTGGGAGAATGAGAGTCTTGTGGGCCAAAATCAATCCAGAACCATTACTCATCTGAGTCCTCAAGCATGTGAAAGTTCAACAAAGATCAATAAAGTTATCTACCCAACCTGTATATGAACACAGATACAAGAATATGTCCAGCAGATATCAGAAGAACCACGCAGCGGAGCCCAGCCTAAATTGCCAATAGGAGAATTTTAAGCTAAATAAAATGGTCGCAAACTTTAAATCACTTGATTTTGAGGACATTTTTTTACACAGCAATTACATACGACTACTCTCCCATTCGCGTTCAGGTACCTGCTAGTGGACAGGAGGATTTGACACTTAGATAAGAAGATACCAGAATGCAAGTTAGAATGTATTGACAAGTCCCATGAAGGCAGGAACCATGTTTTTCTTGTTCAGCACAATTGACACAGAAAGTGACACTGAGTAGGTGATGAATTTATTTTGTGGTACTAAGTTTGAAAATTGTGCAGAAAATTGGGCATTTCAAGAGGATACCCTTACAATAATACTTACTCCTAAAGTATTTGCTACGCTGGTCCAAGTTTCAGAAAGAATGACTGGCAAAGTCAATCGGATTCTTGAATTTAATCTAAAGAGGTTAGGTAGAGCCAACTAAAGGGTCTCCCTGGTGACACAGGGGTTAAGACTCAGTGGGATCACACTATCACCACTGAGGCACTGGGCTAGGGAGCTAGCTCACATGTGGCACAGCCCACTGCTCTCTTTAGCAGTGTATTTTTCAGTAAATCTGCCTGTTCTGCTCCCTACTGTATCTCTGGTAAATCTTTTCAACTACTGCACCTCTGGCCTACACCCCAGTTCTTGTATGCATAAATAAAATTAAACAAAACAAATTTGCCGGCTAAGACTTAAGCATTTCATTCTCTCTATCATAAAATTACTTCTTCCACCAGTGCTGAAAACACTGTTATCAGTCTTAACATTTGTCCTCTCTTTTGTCCACATCATGCTGCTTAGGTCTCTTAAGTACATCCCAATCTATTCACTTTTGGCTACTAATTTCAATTTGAATTACCATAACGTTTTCCTTAATTAGTCTTTTAACTATTATAAGACCTCACAATATTGTGGATAGGTTCTTGGGAACTGTGACCTTAAGGAAACAACAT
Source organism: Galemys pyrenaicus (assembly GCA_019455555.1). NCBI lineage: Eukaryota > Metazoa > Chordata > Mammalia > Eulipotyphla > Talpidae > Galemys > Galemys pyrenaicus. The sequence goes on from JAGFMF010011509.1 coordinate 797,381, forward strand.
ACAATGAAAGGAGGTCCTCAAATAACATCATTTTATTCACTGTCAGTGAGGAAGTTATTTTCTCATCAACGTTATAATGAAAGGGGTTGAATGAATCAATGTTCTGACATTCTGTAGTCTTACAACTCCTTCTCCATAGAAAAACACATGCTCTTTCCAAAGGACCAGTCTGATCATTTTCCCTGCTCGCTCAAAGACTGCTTGGATTTAGAAGTTCAAGTGAGTCTGAATTCAAGAACTGTGCTCTCCAACACCATCACCCATAGCCCATGGAAGAACTTTGGACACCAGAGGGAACATTATTCTGTCTTGCACTGATCCCCACAACATCAACCCCCAAATATGTTTTTGTTTGACCTGCATGTTTCAACTATACAACTTATTTTCATTTTCCAACTTTTAAATTTATGACATTTTACATAAAGATCAAGCCTTTTGATTTTTCTTGGGAAAACAAAAAATTCAATAATTCTGCTGCCATATATGCATCTCTTAAAAATAGAGATATATTGGGGCCTCCCTGGTGGCGCAGTGGGGTAAGCAATTCACTATGAAGCAAACTGCAGCCACTGCAGCATGAGTTCGATCCCTGCACTGGCCAGGGAGGGGACACACATGGCACAGCAGACCTCTCCTGCCTTGCCTGCTGCTCCCCTCAGCAGTGTGTTTCAGTCAGTCTGCCTGTTCTGTTCCCGGTTCTGTCTCTGGTGAATCCTCTCACCTCCCTGGACTCTGGCCTGTACCCCAGCTCTTGTATGCATAAATAAAATCTTTAAAAAAATAGAGATATATTTTGAGAAATATTAGGTGATTTCATCATTGTACAAACACCATATACTATACAAACCTAGATGGCGCAGCACACTGCATACCTGGGAATCACTAGCATATATGAGGTCCACTGTTGACCAAAATGCTGTATAACACATGGCTGTATTCCTCCATGGTTATGATCATCCCAAACTGGGTTGCTGCTTCTTTGGACAAGGTATAGTTGATGCTGGTGGGCCCCTTGCATTTCCACACTCTCTTATCACCAACCATTTCTTTGCCTCCAACTGGTCAACTGACTTCCAGCTGCCCATTCATCTGATTCTTTGGGGGGACTCTCCTGCCACCTATGGAACTTGCTCTGTCTCATTTCAGGGCCGGAAGCACATGGAAATAAACTCTTACTTTCTTCCTTCCAGGAGCAACTGTCAACCGAAGTCTGCAAAAAGTTGGAAAACCTCCCTTGTGTAAATTTCCCAGTGTTCACATCCTGGGGGTTTCTTTGTTCTCTAGGGATTCATCATGATCATCCCCAAAGATAGTGACTTAAAACAATGGATTATCTATCTCTGTCCGGTGACTTAGGAGGTTCTTCTGGATTACAGGTGATGGCTGGTGACTGATTTCATGTGCAGGTCCATTTAGACCATCCAAGAAGAGGGGGTCCATGCTGACAGCTGGGAGCTCAGCTAAGACAGTTTACCATTGAGTACTAGTGACTTCTCCATGTGACTTGGGCTTCTCACCACATAGCGAGACATCTAGAAGTCAGCACTTCCAAGGGACCCAGACAAAATCTACAGGCTGTTTCCTACCTGACTTCAGGAACCACACATGATCCCTTCCACCCCCAAGCCCCCATTTCTTCCTCAGCCCCCTCTTTCCTCCATTTTGAAGGCAAAGGCCAGAGGTTGATGTTACTCACCCTCTCCACCGCGGGGTGGGGCTGGCAAGAGGGTGAGGTAGCCCCATCTCACAGTCCAGGGCCTTGTGAACCCTATATCCTCCTTTGAGATGTCGTCTTCACAGAGGTAACAATTTGAACCATGACAGGTTTTCTACCACTTGTGGCCAAATGCACCTAAACCACTTCACTAAATGATCTGAAATAGGAGAGCCAGATTGGTGTCACATTTAAATGTTCTCCAGGTTTTTATATACAGTTCCTCACATAGTCCCTTGGGGATGTCAGGGATTGAGAGAAAAAACTCAGAGGAAGGCAGTCTTGTAAAATAGCTGGAGGACCCCGAGGCAGAAAGGGACTGCTGAGTGCATCTCCAGAGGTTCCCCCTGGAGGATAAAGCTCTGACTGACCCAGTGTATGGACTATTTATTCTGGCATTAGAGTTCAGAGCAACACAGATCAGTAACCCAGGTGCCCTTAAACCATAGCCCAAGCCTGAGAGCAGGGATCTTCAGTCACACTGGACATTAAAATTGCTTCAGATTCCTGGGTCTCCACCCTAAAATACTTGGATCAAAGGTGGGGACCAAAAACATCTTCAATTTTATTCAGCATTTTGTATGATTTGGGTGGGGGTGATCCACGGACCTCATCTTGCATTGTTTTCAAACTCTGTATTTTATTTTATTATTTTTTTAAGTTGCATTTTTTAAATTTACATGTATTTGACATCAATTGTAATCCCCATGTATTCCCCATCACCGTAACACCAGTGCACCATCACCTCAGTCCCCTGTGCTCCTGTCTGCCCTCCACCCTTCCCCTCCTACTCCCCAACAAGTGTCCCCAGTGTGTCTTTGTCTTTTCATTTTTGTTTTTTGTTTCTTTCTTTCAAACTCTGTATTTTAAAGGAAGTAAATTGTTGGGTAAAGTGTGTTTGTGCTGGTGTTGATTGCATATTTTAAATGTGGATTTTCAATACTCACTCCCCAAAGACTCACTCAGTCTTTATGTCTAAAACTGAGCATCTAGTCCAACCTTGGCTGTTGATTTAAAGGTTTATTTAAAGGCTCATGACAGCCAGAGCTGTTCATTCCTTAGTTAAATTGACTCTACATATGGACTTAAGAATTTAGGTGCAGCATGTTGAAAGCAGAATTTCCTCCATGACTAGGCAGCTGTGGGTTGGTTTTAAAAATATGAGTTGCCTGCTCTCAAAGTTTGGACAGAGCATGTCAGAGCCCCAGCTTAGCAGAAGACTCTGTCTCAAGAAATAGTCATTAAGGCTGCATTTGCAAGAGACTAGAGGGGACTCCTTATGTGAAATGAAGAAAGAGGAAGATCTCTTTCCTCAGACAGAAAAAAACTCTCTCCAGCTGAATGAGAGGCAAGAAGGCTGAAGAGTAAGGGGGAAGAAAAATAAAGCACAATAACTGGAGAGTTGTTATTAAAGGAAGGGGAGGGATGCTAAGTGTGTTTACTCACTGGAAACGAGGTCTCATTATGCTGACTGTGTATAGGATCTTCTTCACCAGTGTCCCTTATGCAGTGCACAATTCATACAACTATACATGACAGCCATGTAGGAGTTAACACAAGTCTTGTTCAGAATTCAAGAGCTGGAAGAGTGCCAAGCTTCAAAATGGAGGTTGTGCATGTTTGTGGAAAATTAAAAACACAACAGCATTACTCTGCTAAATAAGCCAGATGGTCAAGTCCTCTTTTAACAAGGGTGACCACAAGGCAAGAGATTTATGATGACATTTGCTTCATGTGGCCAGATGGGTTCCTTCCAAAGGTCACAGAGCATCAGAGGCAGAGATGATGACCATCTGAGGATGTGTTCTCCATCAGAGAACAGCCTGTGGAGGCCTGTGTCCAGCAGGAGTGGACACACTCAAGATCCGTTCTCCATTCAGGGTAATGACTTGAATTGTCTTTTAAAGAACAGTCTCACTTTTACTTCAGTACTAAGGACTTAGTGTTGCTAATGTGTATTAGCTCCAGATATGACAAAATCATCAGGATTCTGAAGTCAGGATAAATCTTCTACAGACTCTGGAATCACCTGACTGGAAACCATCATGGTAATAGTGTGATCTTTGCAGTGAAACCCCAGCTCAACAAATAGCTACCTGAATTAACTGGAATGTCTTAGCCCATCTGGGACAAACAAAATCTGAGGTGATTTCCATGATCCCTACCTCCTGGTACTCATGCCCTGTGAGATACATGCCCTTGAGTGTGGACAAGACCAATGTCTGGCTTCTAACCAATAAATATTATGAATATGATGGATTACCATCCCTCTTTGGTACTGGTCCATAGGGTTGTATCATGCATCTTGCTTGAAGACTTTGTTTTGTCTCCCTGGCTTTGGAGAAGCAATTGATAATGATGGGAAAGCCAGGCTTCAAAGGAACTGAGGGTGATCTCTGGCCAACAGACAACTAGAAACTGATTCCTCAGTTCTATAGCTCATTAGTCAAGGACTGCTGCCAACAGTCACTTGAGCCTTTCTCAGTTGAGCCTCAGATGAGACTACAGCCCTGGCTGGTGCGGGCCAGCTGCCTGTGCCACCTGACGAAAGTCCAGGTATGAGGGACACTCCTGAGAGATCGGGATGCTCCAAAGGCTGGCCCTTGCCAGATTCCTTTTCTTTCGGCTAAGTTTATAAATTGCAATTCTGGGAGTCTCATGATATGGGCTTACTGAAAAAACATTCACGGGGGTGGTTATACAATTGGCTGTTTTGCTAGACAAAATAATTGGACGGTATGCATTTTGATGATGAACTACTGATTGGCAAATATTGAAACATAGATTCAAACGGCCAATACTGCAAAAACAGGCAATATCAAATGCAATTGGAATGTGGTTGTTTTACAAACTCAAAAGTTAGATTTAGATAATTTCCTAGACCTAAACATTCGCTATGGGAAACTGGCCTTGGGAACCGAAGAAAGACCTCTGTAACTGGGTCCATTGTGGAAGGCTCTGTATCTCCCAGGTGATAAATGAGTCACATACACCCTACCAACCCTCCTCCCCTCTTCTATGCCTCTGTTCTACTTAAACCATAATCATATATAAAAAATCTTCCTAATAACAAAAAATACTGATCTTAGTTTGACTCTAGACCTTGTGGCTAGTAGTCTGTCTTATACTCAGAGTAAAAACAAAATGGTTAATTGTGACTGCGCAAAGTTGCCATGCCTGCCTTAATATTAAAGAACTAGTGTGATGATAGAAACATGCTTTGCTGATAGAAACAATGTTAACATTGAAAAACTAGTATGCTGATAGAAACGTGTCCTCTGGTAGGCTTTACCTTGAAACAGTATATGTCATAAATCTTCACAGGAGGTCATAAAGACCCCAAGCTTCTTCTTAAGAAAAAAAATGTAATGATTGTTATCTTTCTACTCCATGCACATGACGATGTAATCCCACTGCTTGCTTGTAACGTATAAATAGGGCCTGCTGAGACCCTCAGTAGGACGTTTGCTACACTCTGATCAAGTGATAGTGTCTCTTCAATCTCCCCTTATTATCCCACACTGTCTCCTCCTGTGGGAACCTGGCCTTAGTTGGAGCTGGCCTTCGGCACCTGGCCAAAACTTTGCACTATCGGTAGAATTGTCTTCTCAAAGGCGGCATCAATGTTCTTGTAACTATAGTATAGTGCTGATCATACTACTCTCTTGCTCAAACACCATTCACGAATCCCCACTGTACATAAGAGAGTCCACATTCCCTGGCCAGTCTTTACTACATGACATCATCATACATGTTTGGTTTAATTTCTGCAACTCTCTGACATGTGTCCTACACATTAATCATACAACTCTGTAGGCATTTATAGCCCTTTGCCATGTGAGAGGGAAGGAACTTAGATATAAATTAGACTTCCCTGGCTCATGAAACTAATGATTCATTGGATTAAGACAACCCTAGTGAGTGTCCAGAAATGACTCTTAGGCATGGGACCACTTTATATCTAACTGAGTTTGATTCCTGATCCAGGCTGTCCTTGGTGAGCAAGAGAGAAGTCTGTGGGATATCTCCTTGCCTAGGACATTATGTCAGACTCTATATATAACCATCATTCAGTTTGGGGGTCAGACACTTTCTAGACATTTGATGTAGATTACCTCCTCTGTGAATCTCAACTATGATATGTATATGGCTTTGTCCTTAATTGTACAAAGTGAAACCTAGGGCTCAGACAGAGTAAATAACTTGCCTAAAAGTACTCAGTGAGTAAGTAACAGTGTCAAAACAAGTTCAGACATTTTTTATACGAATCTCATAATATTTTCTCTCTTTTTTAAAGATTTATTTATTTATGCATACAAGAGCTGGGGTACAGGCTAGAGTCGTGGAGGTGAAGAAGTCACCAGAGACAGAGTGGGGAGCAGCAGGCAAGGCAGGAGAGGTCTGCTGCGCCATGTGGGTCCCCTCCCTGGCCAGGGATTGAACTCGCACTGCTGTGCAGCAGATGCTTCACAGTGCGGCGCTCCACCCACTGTGCCACCAGGGAGGCCCTCTCATAATACTTTCAAGATCACTGGAATAGTATTCAAGTTCAGGTTAACTGACATTCACAAGACATGAGAGACTTACCAAGCACAAAGTTTACTTCTTCTTATGAATGGATACAAAATGAGCAGAGTAGCATGTGGGCTAGCAGCCTGAGATAGCCTTGGACATGACATCCAGAGTCAATGTGTGATATCTCAAGCGCCATTTTGACTGTGGGTCATACCACATAATTCACAAAGGGAAGACTCAGGATTTCTGGCCCCTCAGTTTGACTACCTTGCTCCATGTGAGTGGCTGGAGGGTGCATGTCACCCTTCCATTTTGCAGCAGAGCTTCACTCCATAGACTATGGGTCACACAAAAAAACCTTGACAACCAAGTTCCAGTGCGCTTAGTTAGGTCCTAAGTAATCAGCATCTAACTATTCCACTGAGACCATCACTCACCTCTAATAGATACTTTCCGTCTGCTGATATCATGAAAAGTTCAGCTCCCCTTAAGCATTCCTGATACTAGAAGGAAGATTTTACAGTTCATCTGTTAAATCCAACCTCTTCCTTCTGAAGATTGTGATGATGATGATGGCGGTGGTGGTGATGGCGGTGGTGGTGATGCTGCTGCTGGTAGTGGTGATAATGATGGTGATAACCAACACTTTTGATGCCACTATGTGCCAGCCCTGCATTGTTTCAGTTGATCTTCACAATCCACTAAAATAGGTCCAATTATTATTAACCCCACTTTATATGTGAGCAAACTGAAGCTTAAGTGATAAGGTTCAGTAACTTTTCCAGTCACATCTTTAGAAATTAAAGGTGACAGAATTTAACCATATGTGTTTGACTCTCAAACTTGGGGTTCTAATCAGTCTACAAAAGTGGGTAACAGATAATATTGTCTGCTGGAGACCAGCTCCAACTAAGGCCAGGTTCCCACAGGAGGAGACAGTGTGGGATAATAAGGGGAGATTGAAGAGACACTATCACTTGATCAGAGTGTAGCAAACGTCCTACTGAGGGTCTCAGCAGGCCCTATTTATACGTTACAAGCAAGCAGTGGGATTACATCGTCATGTGCATGGAGTAGAAAGATAACAATCATTACATTTTTTTTCTTAAGAAGAAGCTTGGGGTCTTTATGACCTCCTGTGAAGATTTATGACATATACTGTTTCAAGGTAAAGCCTACCAGAGGACACGTTTCTATCAGCATACTAGTTTTTCAATGTTAACATTGTTTCTATCAGCAAAGCATGTTTCTATCATCACACTAGTTCTTTAATATTAAGGCAGGCATGGCAACTTTGCGCAGTCACAATTAACCATTTTGTTTTTACTCTGAGTATAAGACAGACTACTAGCCACAAGGTCTAGAGTCAAACTAAGATCAGTATTTTTTGTTATTAGGAAGATTTTTTATATATGATTATGGTTTAAGTAGAACAGAGGCATAGAAGAGGGGAGGAGGGTTGGTAGGGTGTATGTGACTCATTTATCACCTGGGAGATACAGAGCCTTCCACAATGGACCCAGTTACAGAGGTCTTTCTTCGGTTCCCAAGGCCAGTTTCCCATAGCGAATGTTTAGGTCTAGGAAATTATCTAAATCTAACTTTTGAGTTTGTAAAACAACCACATTCCAATTGCATTTGATATTGCCTGTTTTTGCAGTATTGGCCGTTTGAATCTATGTTTCAATATTTGCCAATCAGTAGTTCATCATCAAAATGCATACCGTCCAATTATTTTGTCTAGCAAAACAGCCAATTGTATAACCACCCCCGTGAATGTTTTTTCAGTAAGCCCATATCATGAGACTCCCAGAATTGCAATTTATAAACTTAGCCGAAAGAAAAGGAATCTGGCAAGGGCCAGCCTTTGGAGCATCCCGATCTCTCAGGAGTGTCCCTCATACCTGGACTTTTGTCAGGCGCCATGAGCAGCTGGCTCACGCCAATCATCCATAAAGTTAAATTCATTACTATAGGTAAGATGGTTATATGCATGGCTCCTAACTCAAACAATAAACCAATTCAAGTTGGACACAAAGCATCTATCAAACTAGTAGACTAATTTGGTCAGCACTTAGCTAAATTGATACTCATTCCATTTCATGTAATTGAGCTCATGATCAGGTGCTGAGATGAAGTTGTGACTTAGTTGCAATGACTCAAAGTTTTGCTCAACTTTATCACTGACAGATGGAGTTCCTGAAGACATTCTTTGTGCAATCAGAGTTTCCTACATGTGTAGTATGGTCAGCAAGTGGTGAAAATAGAGCTAAGTCATGTCAAGGGGATCACTTCACCTCCAAAAGCAAACAAATTTGAACAGGTTCCTACACAATATACAGGGGTCAGGAGTATAAGAGTTTACAAATTCCATTCCCTTTGGCCTCTCAGGTGGAAATACACACTTCTCAGGAGATGTTTGGAAGCACTTCTATTTCTTTCTCCTCTCCATGCTCTTGGTGGTTCTCCTTACAGAATTGGAGCATTTCTTTTTGCCCTCATCTCCAAAGCAGCAGACATGGGGATATAGACTACACTTCTGATTATGTTGGCCCAGACTAACCACAACTGAATCCATCATCTCAAATGACTGATTTACCAGGATACTAGACCAAAAGGAATGTGAGTACACACACACACATACACACCCCTCTATTACTGTTATTGGGTTTCATCCATCAAGATGCCTTTGAAAAGATCTTGTAAACATAAAAAAAATGTTTACAATGGTGAACAATGCACTTTAATATCTCCTGAATATGAGGAGTGCCCACTGCAATATTTTCTCATTTTGGAACTCTCTGTCACTGACCACTCGGAAAGAAATGAGCTTCCAACTGTAGTAATAGCTTTTTTCATTTTCCTGCCTCTGCTCCCTCTAAATGGCTTGCTGTTATCTATTTATGAAATAAATAACTGCTGCCTTTCATGTATCGCCAACTCTCCCTGTGTCTGGTGAGATTAGAGAAATCAATCCAAGGAGCTCTCCAAATTCCCACCTTGAAGGAGGACTTGGTGTGAAGCCAATGGAAGTTGGGCGAGTCTGTGCAACTGAGGGTGGTGGGTTTTCACAGATCTTAGTGTAAGGTGCTTCGGTTTGTATGTATTGACCACCTGAATGAAGCCTTCACTGATTTATAAATCTTGCCATCAAATCCTGTTAGTCATTTGTTTTTCTTTATATATTTCACATCAGTTGTAGTCCCCATGGAATTCCCGCCACCATTTCACCAGTGTACCATCACCTCAGTCCCTTGTGCTTTTTCTCCCTTCATCCAGTCCCTCTCCCTGCCCCTCACCACAAAGTGCCTCTGATTTGTCTTTGTCTTTTTGTTCCTATTGTGATTGTTTTGTTTGTTATTGTTCTTTTCCTCAAACCCTTTCTTGGTTTTTATATTCCTCCTAAAAGTGAAACCATCTGATTTTTTTCTTTTGCCTTCTGACTTATTTCACTAAGCATAATCCCTTCTAGTTCCATTCATGTTTCTATAAATGACTCTAGTTTTTCTTTTTTGATTGCTGAATAGTATTTGATTGTGTACATGTACCACATCTTCTTGATCCAGTCATCTGTTTTTGGGCATTTGGGTTGTTTCCAAGTCTTACCAAGTATAAATAATGCTGCAATGAAGATAGGTGTATGGGTATTCTTTTGAATCAGTGTTTTTGTGTTCTTTGGCTAAATCCCTAGGAGTGGAATGTCTGGGTCATATGGTAGCTCCATATTTAGTAGACTAAGGAATCTCCACAGCTTTCCATAATGGTTGGATTAACTTGCATTCCCACCGGCAGTGTAGTAGAGTTCCTTTTTCTCCACATCCTCACCAACATTTGTTGTTGCTGGTGTTTTTAATATGTGCCATTCTTATGGGTGTAAGGTGATATCTCACTGTGGTTTTAACTTGCATTTCCTTGATTATGAGGGATGTTGAGCATTTTCTCATGTGCCTGTTGGCCATTTGCATGTCCTCGCTGGAGAAATGTGTTTTAATTTCTTCTGCTCATTTTTTTGATTGGATTGTTTATTTTTCTTGAGTCTTTTGAGTTCTTTGTATATCTTTGTGATCAGTCTCTTGTCCATTGTATGGAGTGCAAAATTTTTTTCCCAGAGAGTGGGGTGTCTTTTTGTTTCGGTTGATATTTCTTCTGCTGTACAGAGGTTTTTAGTTTGCTGTAGTCTCAGCTGTTTATCTTCTTTTTCATTTTCTTTGCTTTGGGTTATATGCCTTGAAAGCCATTTTTGAGATGTATGTCATGTAAAGTTTTACCTATGTTTCTTTCTGTATATTTTATGGTTTCGGGTCTTACATTCAGTTCTTTTATCCACTTTGAGCTAATTTCTGTATCTGGTGTGAAGTAGTGGTCTAGTTTCATTTTTTTTGCATGTGGCAGTCCAGTTATGCCAGCACCATTTATTGAATAAGCTGTCCTTGTTCCATTACATATTCTTTGCTCCTTTGTCAGAGATCATTTGTCCATAAACGTGTTTTCACTTCTGGGCTTTCTATTTGGTTCCAATGGGTTCTGGTACCATGTTATTTTAATTATTATGGCTATTTTGTAGTAAAGTTTGAAATCTGGGAGTGTGGTACCTCCATTCTCCTTCTTTTTAATCAGGAGAGCTTTGGCTGATTGAGTTTTTTGTGTCTCCATATGAATTTCATCACTATATGTTCTATTTCTTTGAAGAATTCATTGAGATTTTTACTGGAATAGCATTGAATTTGTAAGTTGCCTTTGGTGGGATGGTCATTTTGATGATGTTGATTCGCCTAACCCACAAACAGGGATGTCTTTCCATTTCTTTGTGTCTTCTTTGATTTCTTTTAACAATATTTTATAATTTTCTCTAAATAGGTCTTTACTTCTTTTGTTATGTTTATTCACAAGTATTTGATTTTTTTGTTTCCATTGCAAAAGGGCTAGTTTTCTTGATTTCTTCTTCTTCAGATTGGTTGTTTGTATAAAGGAAGGCTACAATGAACATTTTTGTGTGTTGACTTTGTAACCTGCTAATTTGCTAAACTGGTTGATTGTTTTAATTAGATTTTCTATAGAGCCTTTAGGGTTTTCCAAGTATATTATCATATCATCTGCAAATAGTGATAGTTTTACTTCTTCTTTCCCTATTTGGAGTCCTTGTATTCCAGTATTATACTGAGTAGCAGTGGTGAGAGTGGACATCCTTGTCTTCTTGTTCCTGATATTAAGGGAAATGCTTCAGTTTTTCACCATTGAGAATAATATTGGCTGAAGTTTGTCATATATAGCTTTTATCATGTTGAGGTATGATCCTTTTATTCCAAGGATTTCTAAGGCTTTCATCATGAATGGATGTTGAACTTTGTCGAACCTGTCTCTGCATCTATTGATATGATCATATGGTTTTTATTCTTTTTGTTGATGTGTTGGATTGCATTGATTGATTTTTGGACATCAAGCCATCCTTGTGCACCTGAGATAAATCCCACTTGATCATGGTATATTACCCTTTTGATATATTGCTGGAATCTGTTGGAAAGGCTTTTATTGAAGAATTTTGCATCAGTGTTCATTGTAGATATTGTTCTGTAGTTCTCTTTTCTGTGTTGTCTGTTTGGTTTTGATATTAGTGTAATGTTGGCTTCATATAATGCATTTGGTCGTATTCTCTTTCTCAATTTTTTGAAAGAGTTTGTGTAAGATAGGTAGTAGTTCATTTCTGAACATTTAGTAGAATTCATTGTAAAGCTGCCTGGTCTTGGGCTTTTGTTTTTGGTGAGTGTTTTTATTACTGCTTCAATTTCACTGCTTGTAACTGGTCTAAGTGTTCTTTATTCTTCTTTGTCTAGCTTTGGATGGTTAAATCATTTTAGGAATTTGTCCATCTCTTCTAGATTGTTGAGCTTGTTAACATATAAATGTTCATAGATTTCCTTAATTATTCTTTGGATTCCACTGAGTCTGTTGTGACTTCTCTTTCATTTGTGATCTTTTTTGTTTGTTTGTGATGTTATTTATTTGTGCTTTCTCCCATTTTGTCTTTGTAAGTATGGATACAGGTTTGTCTATTTTGTTTATTTTTACAAAGAACCAACTTTTGATTTCATTGAGCTTTCAAATTGTTTTTATGATTTTTTTATTTCTGCTTTAATCAAAACAATTTAATCTCTATGAAAGCTTTGGATCAGCTCAGCAGTACAATGTTGACAAAACATAACCTTCAATATTTAACTCATAACTGGAAGGTTTTTTTCCCCCAAAACTTTAAATTTTCTCAAACTCCCATTTTCCTGACACTTAAGAGATTATGTACCCAACATTTACCTGGATAAGAGATAAAATTATACTTAGTATAACCTTGCAAGAACATATTTCAAAACAACACATAAATTAAAAATTAATTACTATTAACCAAAAATTATTTCAGATCATGTGTTTTCAAAACACTTGTACCAGTTTTCATTACAATACATTACATAACAAGTTTCACAATCTCTAGAGGCCAAGACAGATAAGCACAAGGGAAAGACATACAGACCTGGAACCTATAGACTCAGACAGTTTTTTTTTTAAATACCATATGGAATATCTGTAGTGGTATTCCATAGGCTCAGGAGAAATCTCAAAATCAAAACCAAAAAAAAAAATGTGGATTGTTGGGCCTCCCTGGTGGCACAGCAGTTTGTGCGCCACACTATGAAGCATCTGTGGCACAGTGGTACGAGTTTGATCCCTGAACAGGGAGGGGACCCACATGGTGCAACAGACCTCTACTGCCTCGCTTGCTGTTCCCCTCAGCAAGTATTTCCCCTCAGCAAGTATTTCCCCTCAGCAGTGTATTTCAGTCGACCTTCCTGTTCTGCTCAACACTCTGTCTCTGAGGAATCCTCTCACCTCCTGCCACTCTGGCCTGTACCCGAGCTCTTGTGTGCATAAATAAATAAATCTTTTAAAAAGTGTGGATTGTTGCAGGCAGAAATCACAAGTTCCAGTTGTCATCCTACAATCCAAATACTTCAGAAAAAGGAAAATTTTTTATTAATTACAAGTGTTTAAGCCTCTCCATTAGAAGTCAACCCTGGGGTATGCTGTACAGCAGCTGAAAGAGCAAAATCAACAGTTAGCTGCCATTGTAAAGATCCCTAAGTATTGCTCACCCACATGTGTTTCAACCAGCCCAGAACCAAAAAGCAAGCGCAGTTTCTTCATATGTCTCTCTGCTCCAAGTGCCTCCTTCAGGTCTCCTTCATCCTGTTTCTGTCTTTCTCCAATCTCCTCTCCAGCTTCTTCTCCTCCCTGCTCAATTGCATCATCCATTGGGTAAGGCAACAGACTTGGAACTTCACCTTTCCCAGGGGGAACATCCTATTATAATCCCCCCTTCTAATCTTTATTCCACCATCTCTTATGGTGGCAAGATTTGCCTTAGGACACAGTCTCTTTCAGGGTATCAGTTTGGAAGAGAAGCAACAATTAGTCAGCAGCATTGTCCTTGAATGGCCAGTTTCACAGTCAGTCTCCAGGCATTGATTCATAGGGACATGGATGGAGCTGGAAGGGATTATGCTCAGCGAAATAAGTTAAAAGGCAAAAGAAAAATACCAGATGGTTCTTCCCCTAGGAGAAATATAAGGGAACCAAATAAGGATCAAGGAAAGGAATAAGAACAATAATAATAATAACAATAATAATAAAGACACAACAAAAACCAAAAATGAAAAGACAAGGACAAATTGGGGACACTTGGTGGGGATGTGGGAGGGAGAGGGTGGAAGGCAGACGGGAGCACAGGGGACTGAGGTGATGGTGCGCTGGTGATATGGTGATGGGGAATACATTGCGATTACAATTGATGTCAAATATATATAAATAAAGGAAAAATTTAAAAAAAATCTCCAGGCATCGTCCAGTGTGTCAAACAAAAGTCATCCAGTTTTGGAAGAGTTCATCACTCCAAGCAAAGAGAGAAAACATCTGGAGGCACGAGGCAAAACAAAACAGCAATATATCTGGAAGACAAAAAAAATCTTAAAAACAGGTCTCATTTATCTAAAATCAAGTTCTCTCCACCTTGATCCCAACATTATCCAAGAGTACAGCAAAATACTTGCAAACTCAATCTACTTTTAAACCATTTGGCCTATTTTTATATAAAATCCCATGCCAGAATAACAAAGAGCAACTTTAGCTGGCTTTTGATGGAATATTCCAGAGAGAAGCAGAGTGGAACTCATGACATGAAGTCCAAGCCGGCTTCAGAACAAAGTTGGTCTCACCAGACCCCACCCGGTTTCCTCTTCTCGAGGTAACCAGGACATTTCTTCTTCTGGGTCTTCCAGTCCTGCCAATGGAGGCGAGCTATCGCACCTTCTTTGCAGGTGTCTGGAACCCGACAAACAAAGCAGCAGGTTCTCCTCTAATTGGTTCAGCTGTAATTCAACTTTCTGGAAGAACTCTGATCAGGCCATACAATGAAAAATATTTCCACTTCTCTAGTTTATGCAGACAAAATTCCCTACTGAAGTTATGCAAAAATAGACTCTGCCATGAGTACTCAAATTCACTACCATTTCTCTTTGTACCATGTTGCTATCAAGGAGAGAGAAAATGCAAACACAAATTAGCTCTGCTGGAAAAAAATGCAAAATTGCCACAATTTCTGGTCAATCAAAAACAAGAAAACTGTCTGAATCAAAACAAAATGTAGAAAAATTCATGAGTATTTTTTGAAACAAAACTTATCAAGAATCATGTTTATCTCCAAGAGACTGTTCAGGCCTTTGTTGGAAATTTTCACTGTCAAAAGTTCCATCAGTTGGAATAAGTTGAGGTCTCGTCTTCCTTACTTTCTCCAGAAACAACTTCTGCAGATAACAAACCATTGAAGTGTATAATATTTCAGGACAAACAATCAGAATTTACAGTTTGCATACATATGCCTTCATGTTTCACCTAGGAGCTCACAACACACCCACACTCACACAATCAGACTATCTTACTGCATCCAGAGCTAGCCACACTCTCACACTATCAGGCCCTTCTATTCCAATACAAGCATGAACAGGGTCATGAGTTTTTCCTTAACTGCTCCCACAAACAGGCAGTTTCTCCTTTCTTATGACCTCTCTCGGTGACACATCATCCCATCTTCCCACATGTTCTCACACATACACATTGTTCTCTTCTCTTACCTGAAATCTCTCTGGTTCTCTATCTCTCTCACACACAAACACACACACGTGCATGCATGCTCACACATTTACAATGGCCTTTACCCAGTCACTTCCAGACTCAATTTCTTCAACTAAGGAACACTATTTCAATCAAAATGTGTCACACCCATCTCTTCTGAAGACACCTTTGTGCATATCTATCTCAGATTGCACCTCAGGCACACACATGTACACACAGAGTGTGTTCTTACATCCTCCTGTTAGACACTCTCAAATACAACCAAGACCTTCCTTACATACCATCACAGGCGAACACATATTCATGACTTAGCTCCTTAGGTGCTCGCCCACACATGCAGAATCTCATTTCTCACCTTGTCTGGGCAACATGCATACATCACTTGCCCTCACAACACTACTCCCACATATACACATCATAAAATATTCTCACCTGATCCCATTCCTGCTTATTCTGTCTCTCTCTGTCACAAACACACACAGAAAGGGCCCTTCAATTCATACCATCAAAATTTGCAGGATTTTATCTTTTTTCCTTACCGGCTCACACCCACATGCACTTTATTTTTCCCAGCTGTGTCTCCCTTGTATATATATATCATTACATCTTCCTAATAATTTTCTCACACTTGTATCTCCATTCCCTTCTCTCACCCAATCACTCTCTGTCTCTCAGACACCACACATGGGAGTTTTTATGATTTACGTGCTTTCACCTCAAGATTCTAGGCACACTCATGTTAGAACACTCCATGTTATGCCTGTCTCCTCTAGCTCGGCCCTATGTACATGATGTATTCTTTTCTCACCCATGTGCTCACAGCACTACTCACACACACGGACTATCTTACTGTATTTGGAGCTAGCCATACTCCGACACAATATATCCCCACATTCTATTCCATCTCAAGCACACAAAGGGTAATGAGTTTTTCCTTAACTGCTAAAGACACAAGCATATTCTCATTTCTCTCACAAGTACACATCACCTCATCTACCCATCACCACACAACGACACATCACCACACATACATATCATTCTTTTCATCCACCTGACCTCTCATTTTCTCTTTCTCTCACACACACACATTCACACAGTTACAATGGACCTCACCCAGGCTCTTCCAGACTCACTTTCTTCACCTAAGTGGACACATTAACAATCAAAATGTGTCATAGCCATCTTTTCTATACTCTATGCATGTCGTGACTTCATTTATCATCTGCAGCTCACACAATCATACATAGTGTATTATTACATCCCTTTGTTACACACTCACAGCACAATAGAGCCCTTCCTAACATTCCATCAGAGGCAAACAAAGTTGATGACTTTGTTCCTTCAGCGCCCCCCCTCCCACACACATGCAGATTCTCATTTCTCACCTTGTCTCTGCATCATTCACCACATCACTTGTCCTCAGACAGATTCTTCCACATATACACATTGTCAACAATTCTCACCTGATACCATTCCCTCTTCTCATTCTCTCATCTCTTTCTTTCTCTGTCTCTTCTCTGACACACACACACACACAACTCAGAGAATGAGTTATTACAACGCAGAGGTAGCCACACTCACAGAATCTTTCCCTTCATTTCATACCCTGAAATACACAGGGTGTTATCTTTGTTCCTTATTACTCACACACAGTTTCTTTTCTCTCAACTGTGTCTCCCGCATACACAACATCACTTCTTTTCCAAGTAATTCCTAAAAGGAATATACATCTTCATTCCCTTCTCTCATCATATCTCACTCTGTCTCTCAGAAGCCACAGGTACATTTGTTATGTTCGATACACTATCATTTCCAGACAGTAGTCACACTCAGCATCTATGTTATACCTGTCTCCTCTGCCTGATTCCTTGTAGATGAAGCCTTCATGTGTTCCCGAGGAGCTCACAACACACTCACTCTCACACACAGACTATCTTACTGCATCTAGAGATAGCCACACTCTGCCACAATGAGTTCCCTCATTCTGTTTCACTCAAACATGAACAGGATCATGAGTTTTTCTTTGACTGCTCCCATACACATGCCATTTCTCATTATCTCTTTCAATGACATATCACCATGTATTTCCCACATGTTCTCTCTCTCTCGCTCACACACACACATCATCTTCTGACACCTGATCTCTCTCATGCTCTATCTTTCTTACACACACACACACACACACAGTTATAGTGGCCCTGAACCAGTCACTTCCAGATTCACTTTCTTAACCTAAGTGGATACATTATCAATGAAAATGTGTCACACTCATCTCTTGTGAACTCAATCTTATGCATATCATGACTGCATGCTGAGAGATGGTGAGACACCAAGAAAGCATGAGGCACACGTGTACTTGGATAGTCGGGCTGGCTACTTAACTCTCCCCTCAGATGCCAGAAATCCTCCCTTCTGTGAAGAGGACAGGATAGGATGTGTAAATCTTGGTGTCTTGGAACCCATGAAATGTCTTCCCTTTCCCAGCCACCCCGGTAACAGTGCCATCTCAGTCCCTGCAGCTGTTTTTCTAGGAGGCTTTGGACACTGGTGGCACCCAGCTCCCACGCTGCAACCTCCGGCCTCCCCGCAGGGAGGTGGGGGGGAGGGGTCAGGGGGAGTGGCGGTAGAGGGGTAGGTGGGGGCTTCCCAGGATCCCCTGGTACTCCCCTCCAGTCGCCTCAGTGGGCCGTTCCCTTCCCCTTCCTTTCGGTTCCGGTCGCCCCTTGTGTCTGGTTCCCATCCTTGTCTGTAGGCTTCTCAGGGAGTCCGGCGCCCGTGGGGTCTCTGGTCGTAGGCTTTAGCGGCATCGCCTCTCCGCTCTTCCCACGTCTACTCTGTGGGCATTCCTCAGCCTTGGCCTTGTCGGTCGCCGGGCCTCCGCTCCTTACCCTGCCGGAGGAGGCCACTCCCGGCCCAAGGGCTCGGCGCATGCGCAGAAAGCGGGCCTGGGCACCACAGGTCCTGGGCGCAGGGAAGAGTTGCGGCTGGGCCGAGAGTGGGAGCGCAGCGCCACCTGCTGGCCTCGGAGGGGCGGCGCAGCCAGAGAGGACCTGCTGGTCTCTTGGCCCGTGGCGGGGGGAGGGGCTGGATGCGAGGGGTGGGGAGGCCCGCACACACTCTCTGCACTGGTCAGGTCATTGCTCCTGCACAAGCCCTCCTGGCCAGGGGCCTGCATCCCTCTGGGCTTCCCCGCACAAGAACGCCACGTGGACTCTGTTGCTGGCACGTGGGGCCGCGTCAGGATGACACCACGCACGTGATGTTCCCATGGCGGACCCATGTGGGTGACCACGACAGTCACGGAGACTCAGCGGGACCGCCTCGTAACCTCAGGTCCACCGTGCATGGACTGAGTGGCACTACAAGTAGAGCAGGTCAGGCCGTCTCTGACCACAATAAGCCACGGGAGAGTGTTTCAGAGAATCGCTGACAGGCTAAAATCCATTCGGACTGCTCAGCACCATCCCCCCCCCCCCCCCCCCCCCCCCAGGGNAGAATCGCTGACAGGCTAAAATCCATTCGGACTGCTCAGCACCATCCCCCCCCCCCCCCCACACACACAAGGGAATTCGTGGCGACATGTCTTGAGACTCCACCTGACAGCCTCTGCGGGGCCATTGCTCCATGGCCCACAGTGGGGCGGGGAGCCTAGTGTCTTGCGCTTATAGGGTTTAGAACATAAACACCGTCTCTGTGGTGTCTGAAAGACAGAGAGGTCAATCGAGGGAAGGGAATTAATATATACCTGTGTGAGAATTGCTGTGAAGAGGAGTGCTGTGGTGCATGTTGGAGAGACAAAGTGAGATATGAGAAACTGCATATATGTATGTGAGCTGTTTTCCATAAACACAAGAGTTCAATGATAACTGCTCTTAGTGGTTTTCCTGGAACACCCAGGAGGAGTTTTGGTTGAGGCCATTGACAAGTGCCTCTCCGGATCCCTGCCATGGCCCCAGTGGTTGCACCTCTCAATACCTGTGCCTTGGTGGATTCCTCTCGTGGAAGTCCTGGCATCTGATGTGACAGGGATCTCCCGGTCTCCCAGAAAACGTCCCTCATTGCTCTTTCCTGTCGACCTCATTTGCTGAAGTATAACTTCTGGCAGTCTAAGGAAAAGGAAGGACATCCTTCAGGGGATAATGTGGAAGTGAAACGCAAGTGTTAATAAAGCAAGCTCTGCTACCCCCACCAGCGAACTGTCCAGATACCTGAATGAAATGGACAAGCCCACACCTTCCCGTCTCCCTCAGAAGACCCTGCCCACCTGCTATTTTGGACTCCTCTGTCCACAATCCTCTGCTCTCGGCAAGGAGCAGGACAGGGTCTCAGACAGGAATCTACTACCCTCCTCGTTTTGTCGACCTATTAAACTACTCTCCTCTCCTCAAACTGTTTCCTTTTATTGGCTGAGGGAAACTGAGACGACTATTTACCTTTCCTACTCACTTTTTGTTTTACTGATGTGGTATGTGTCTTTTCACTCCTGTGATCATATTTTCTTTGAGAGACTATAAATCCAATCCTTGGACTGCCAGAGAACATGAACTTTTAAAACCATGGAAAACCTCTCTCTACTCCTTTTTGCAAACATTTATTTTTCCTTTATTTGTACTGTTTTTGGAGACACAACATATGTCAATGTCAAGGGCTCAGATCCTAGCAGATCAATAGTTCCAGCAACTATTTGGACATATATTGACCCATCACACAATGTCTCTGGATACTTTGACAGTAATCAACATGTGAAATGCATCAACTACAACATATAAGCCTTCCTTGCTAAATATGCTTTCTCTGCAGAGTGGACATCATTGTATGGCAAGCACAATGTGAAGAATTCTACAAAGCTAACAGAAGACATAGTCAT
Organism: Galemys pyrenaicus; assembly: GCA_019455555.1. NCBI lineage: Eukaryota > Metazoa > Chordata > Mammalia > Eulipotyphla > Talpidae > Galemys > Galemys pyrenaicus. The sequence continues at coordinate 817,651 of JAGFMF010011509.1, forward strand.
TGCCTTTACCCATATTTTCCCAACAGCAATAGCTCACCCTTTGTAGCAGGTACAAATCCAAACCGCTGTGAACAAACTGAACCATGGAGGTCAGTAATGGCATCTACAACACTCTCTCCATACTTTTGGAAACCATTAGAAAAGGAAGCTATACATATCATGCAAATTAATGAAATATATAGGAATGCAACAAACATTGGCAGGATAACCAGTGAAATTAGGGACGCCAGCGACACAAAATTTACTGGAAAATTTAATTGTGAAATGCAATTAATTTTGAATTCAGTGTGGCCTCAGTTCTGTTATCAATTGGACATGACTGATGAGGGGATGAGTACGAATATGAATATGAAAATGGTGAAGAAGAAGAGGAAGATAATGAGGGAACAGAAGAAGGGGAGGACAAAGAGGAGACCTCACCCACCATCCCTCCATTATCTCTACTTCATTTACATCCAAGATTTGCACCATGGAGGCTATACCATTCCCATATGGATAACCATGCATGCCCAGACAAACTCTAAAAGGATATTGACAACCAAACAATGATCCCATGCCTAGTCAATTTTCCAAATTGTCCTTATTTTGGACAACTTAATATAAGGAACCACAAAAATTCATGGGAACCCCAAGGACAAAATATTAGTCAACCTTTAGTTCAGGACTCATGGAATATTAATGCACTTGGGACTCAATATTGGACTTAACCGCTTGTACTCACAGATATCAAACCCAAAATATTTGATTAATTCACTGTTGAATACACACCACCCAGAGCTGATTCACCAAATTGTCTATGAAACTCACTTTCAGAATGCACACATACTTCCCACGTGTGCCACCCAGGACTGGCAATACCCAGTATCATTACTATATTACAGAGTAACTCAGGCAAGACTATAACTAATTTCAAAGCTGAAATTGTTTTGGCGTGATTCCTCACTCCTTATCTTCTGATGTCACAGGATTATTCAACTGCAAGACAGTTGGAAAAGTATTCCTTTCATGCGCTTGCCAATACATGGGGTATAACAGAATAGAACATAAGAGGCCTGACATTGAGGGAAATCATGCCATATAAGATCAAAATTTTTACAAAAATCATGGATACGAGATTAAATGGGGCTTGATTCAAAACTGAGCTTTACTTTTAATTCTGCTGGCTTGTAAGGAGCAAATGCTTCACTTATATATTCCATATATATGTATATAGTCTATCTAAATAGATTCCATCTAAAAGTAAAGGGTATTGGATAACAAACAGACTCATATTGATGAATGCATCCAAAGGTATCCAATCCATCACAGACAAAAATACTAATGGGAAGAGATTTAAAGAGAAATCTGTCAGAATTTACTTTATTATGGACCCTTCTGAGAATATTGCAGACTATTCATAACACCACCAACTGGCCAGATAGAGTATTACTGAGAAACCAGTATCAACTGAAAAAAATGCATTTCCTCAATTTTTTCCAAAAATCCATCTATTTGATGAATCACACCATATTGGATTTCCAGCAATGGTTATTCACGTACCAATGGATATAAAACTCTGTTCTCAGAAATACAGCAACTATATAAATAAAACTACAAAGACATAATAGCACATGCGATGCTGCAATTTTGACATGAATACCACCTAAAGTAGACACTGATGGTTTTCACATTCTTGAACACCCTAAAACTTAGGATAGAACCATGAATGAGATAGGTTATGCAAAACTCTGATATCGTAATAAAGAAGTGGACAATAAAAAAGCTGAGTTGTGGCTAACTGATGGACAACACTTCCTTATTGAACCAGCAACAGATTTAAGTTCCTTGCCATATAATTTGCAAATTATTATGCCCCACCTGGATCAAAGAAAAGTGTCTGAGATGCATTGTAAAGTCCCAGTACTTAACCAATCTTGGCAAAAAGACAGACAACAATAGATTTACCGATTTCCTAGGTCATTAAAAAAATATTTTATCAAAGAGAGGGATGTGAGAGACCATGCATCATAGAAAGAAGTAAATAGAATGAAATGCATACATTAATAATAGCGCACTGGCAACTCTGCTACAAGTATAGCTTCCCTTGGAACACCTAACCTTAATTTTACCTATTTCTATAATAGTTACTCCTAGGGTTACTAAATATAAGATCACTTTTCCGGGGCCTCCCTGGTGGCGCAGTGGGTTAAGCAACACACTATTAAGCAAACCGCAGCCACTGCAGCACGAGTTCCATCCCTGCCGCCGGCCAGAGAGGGAACCCACATGGTGAGGCCGACCTCTCCTGCCTCGCCCACTGCTCCCCTCAGCAGTGTGTTTCAATCAGTCTGCCTGTTCTGCTCCCCGCTCTGTCTGGTGATTCCTTTCACCTCCCATGACTCTGGCTTGTACCCCAGCTCTTGTATGCATAAATAAATAAATCTTTAAAAAAATCACTTTTCCAACAACACTCTTCTTTTTTTCGAGCACGATTCAAGAACTGTGAACATTCCATTGATCCATAGATGACTGTATCCCTATGTTCCTACAAAAGCTGAGACCACCACCACACAAAACATGTCACTGACAAAAGAGAGAAATCTTTGAATGGATTGCTATTGGTGTGTTAGCTATGGGATAAATTGCTCACGCTGCTAGAGTCAGGAAAGGTGGACTTGAACTAACACAATTAAGAAAATTAAGAAATGACCAGAATGGAGCAAGTGATACATTATCAAATTCTCTTGCTGCAGCATCCACTATGACCACAAACCTACAAACACCACATCGTATGTTGAAACCATCCCTTTCTTGAAGCATACCAAAACCAACAAGTAGTTAATGATCATTTTGATAGTTTCCTCGCTAATATGCGCAGATACTACTTGTGCACACATTAAATATTTAATGGGCAGATCTGCTGATGAAGTGCTACAAATTTTTGAAACTGAAGTGGCATCAAGAGCACCAATAGCCCAGTCCTTCTTAGATCTGATTGAAGAATCTGGGTGCAAACTAACATTGCGTGAGATCAGCTTGATAGGAATCAACACAGAAAACAAGCCTGTTGGTTAAAACACTGCACTATACCAAGAAAAGTAACTTAAAAATACAGCGGTTATTACAATTGATAGAACTATATGGATCAATGGACTATTCTCTAAAGAAGATTCTCTATTTTTGATTGCTGAATAGTATTCCATCGTGTATATGGTTACTCCCCTAGGAGGAATATAAAGGAACCAAATAAGGATCAAGGAAAGGAATAAGAACAACAATAGTAATAATAACAACAAGAAAGAAACAAAAACCAAAAATGAAAAGACAAGGACAAACTGGGGACACTTGGTGGGGAGGGAAGAGGGGAAGGGTGGAGGGCAGACGGGAGCACGGGGGACTGAGGTGATGGTGCACTGGTGTTACGGTGATGGGAAATACATGGGGATTACAATTGACGTCAAATATATGTAAATTAAAAATAAATAAATAAATAAAAAAGAAGATTCTCTATGTCAGATCTCACCTTTTTTTAATATTACTGTGGCAGAACTGACAGCGGAATCTATATTACTCAGAACCAGCATTGCCAGCATTTCTAATTATATTTACAATATGGGTAATTTTAGATTTATCATGTAGTGACAGTGCTCAGAATATTAAAAGGTAAACTATAACGATGTTATATTGAAACTATAGAAAGAAATATGTGTAGGCATTATATTAATGTGTGGAAGATAAAATTCATGGAAATAGAATACATTACCAATGTTATCCTCACTAAAGTGTATCTGTACATAGGAAGACTCCAGGAAGCAATTTAGAAAAAAATTATGACTCTATTGTACCTGATTAGGAAAGCAGAAACATAATATATCAAATATGAAATACCTAGATTATACTGAAAAACAAACTGTAAATTTAATCTAGAAACAATCTAAAGATATTGCTAAATTGTGAAATACTGAGTACGTGCTGAATGCTGACAAAGTTGCATTCGAACACTATGTGAAAAACATAAACTCAGAATGGAATGTGCTTATGCTTCTATGGAGAACTGTAACTGACCAGGAGGTTGGAATTTAAGTATTAGTTTACACAGTATGCTACCATCTCAGGAATAAGGACAGGAATGGACCCAGTAATTCCACTATGTCATTGCTCTATGTACTGTATTTTGCTGAAGATACTGCTGAAAATACTTACTTTTAATAATATGTAAGTTGATACGAGCGTCTATAATGATATTTGATCCTTTTATTTTGTGTAATTGTGTGACATTTAGAATATGTAAAAGATGACCCTTGTATTTCTTTTAGGGAACATCTATTTCAGGGGATGGTTTGTAAGAAATACTTGGCAGAAGCTGCAGAGCCCACCAGGTGTGGGGGCGGGCCCTAGGGACAGCTGGTGGGGTGAGGGGGCTGGGGCGGGGTCAGGGGGTGGGCCACGGGCAGAACTTGGGGTCCGGGAACAGGGGGTAGGGGGGTAGAGGGGTAGGGGAGATGTGTCTGCATCAGGAGGCGGCCCCTGGATGAGGCGGTGCTTGCCCTGGCCCAGGCTGTGGCTGTCCCTGCTTTGCCAGGCTGAACTAGGGCTCATGCTTCCACGAAATCTTATGGCTTCTGGGAACCTCGCTGGGGAAGTTGGGGCTACTGGGTCCTCAGTGCGGAGCTCGGGCGCGGGGGTTCCTGTGGGCAGGGGAAGGTGGGGCTGCAGAAGCTCCGCTGCCCACCGCCCTGCCTACCCCCGCGCCAGTGACAGAACCAAGCCAGCACCTGTCTGTGCCGACCTGCGACCAGGCGCCAGTGCACAAGGCCTGGCACACACCCCGTGGTGCACTTGGTGTGCCCCAAGTCCGTCCGCCCCCCCCCTCGCCGCCACCCAGCCATCCCAGGCCTGGCATCTGGAACCCAGCTTCACTCCCATCTACATCCCCTGCCATCCGGGACCCTTCCTCGATCTCCCCGACAGAACCCAGAACTGAGACCTCAGCATCTGCACCCTGGACGCCCAGCTCTGGGCTCTGCCCCACCCCCAGGATGGTCCCCGCTCAATCCTCTGCCCTGCACCTTGGGGTGCCCCCCACTCAGGCCCTGGAAACCCCCATATCAGGGCTCGGCCCCACACCCCAGACACCTAGTTCAGGGCTCTGTTCCCTTACTCCGGACCCCCCAGCTCTGGGCTCTGCTCCCACTGGGTGATAAAGACTAGAGAAGGACACACCACAAGGCCAGAAACTACCACACAAGGACAGGGAGCAGAAGGGATTAGCTAAGCAAACTGGCACCCGGGGACTCCCTGGTGGCGCTAGGGGTTAAGCACTGCACTATGAAGCATCCGCAGCTGCTGCAGCAAGTGTTCGATCCCCAGCCAGCGAGGGGACCCACATGGCACAACAGACCTCTCCTGTCTCGCCCGCTGCTCCCCTCAGCAGTGTGTTTCAGTAGATGCACCTGTTCTGCTCCCCACTGTCTCTGGTGACTCCTCTCACCCTCCCCCATATCTCTGGCCGGTACCCCAGTTCTGGTATGCATAAATAAATACTTAAAAAAAGAAAAGAAAACCAAGACCCTTAAGGGTTGACTTCCAGATCAAGAAGTGCAGCCTCCAAACGCGGGTCAGACCGCTATAGGGAGTGTTAGGAGCACAGATTAGATGGTGAAGATACGGAGATTAAGGAACTAACCATCCACCCAGGAAGATGGCGCCCCTCCCTGCCAAAAGAAGATAAAAAACTAGTATTGCCCCCACAGTAGTGCAGCCATCCTTCTGCTCCCCTGCGAATGTGCAAGTGCATCTCTTCACTGCTCTCTCCTCTGCAGGGCAGCGGCCACCTGCCTGCCCATGCTCTGCACGGGGCCAGAGATTCTCTGCACTGACCTCCCTCAGCAGAGGCTGCTCCCTCAAGGCCGCCTGCCAGTGACCATGCAGCCTCTCTCAGCAGACCTGTCCCTTTCAGGGCAGCTCTTTCTGCCCGTTTGTGTCTATGCAAGTGTCCTTTATTCTTCTGCCCCTTTCCCTAATAAACCTGCTCTTTAAAAATAACTAAAATTGGGCCTTCCTGGTGGCACAAGTTAGCATCAGCAGTCACTGCAGGATGTTTGATCCCGGCCAAGGAGGGGACCCACATGGCACAGCAGATCTCTCCAGCCTTGCCCACTGCTCCCCTCAGCAGAGTACTTTAGTAGATCTGCCTGTTCTGCTCCCCCACTCTGTCTCTGGTGAGTCCTCTCATCCCCTCATGCCTCTGGCCTATATCCCTGTACCCCAGTTCTTGTATGCATAAATAAAATAAATATTAAAAAAATAAATTATGTCTGCCTCACAGAGAAACTCCCCTTAGAAACTTGCCACATGCTGCTGAATGGGGAGCTCTGGTGAAACCTTTTTCCAGAGTGAACCCAAGGACCCCATTCTCCAAACCCACTGACTCCAAAAATGACATTACTCCCACATCCCAGAACCCCACCTCAGGGCTCTGCTTATGCCAGGGCTCTTGTGCCATGTGGGTGTTAGGAGGAAAAGACCCTCCTGTACTTTAGTTGATCTGCACTGCTCATCCCAGTGCCCCCCAGATCAGGGCTCTGCCCTGCACGCTGGACATGCAGCACAGGGCTCTGCCCCACACCCGCCCCCGGGGTGCCACTTGGGCATTGGCCGGCATCTGAGGGAGGGTGGGGCAGGAGCTCAGATGCCTCACACCAGCTCCGGTGGGCCTCCCAGGAGAAGGGCTCCCATAGCCCCTCCACCCTGCAGGCAGACTGGGCTTGCCTCACTCCCCACCTCCCCAACAGCCAGCCCTGCCCAAGCTGAGGGCATGCCCCAACCGCTCCCTCTGTGCTCCTTCAGGATGTTGTGAAAACACCCAGAGCCCTGAAAGCACCCACAGACTCTGAGCAGCGGCCAGGTCCCAAGGCCTCCCTGGAGAAACAGCAGAAGCACCTGAGGGCATCTGGGCCCAGATCCCAGTGAGATTCCATTGGCCTCCACTGTGGTGAGCACAGGGAGCTGCAGGTTGTGCCCACTCTGGGACACTCAGCTGCTCACAAAAGGAGGTATGGTAGGAGGAGAGGCACCCATTAACACAACTGTTGGAAGAAACACCCTGAGTTAGGCTGCTGTAGGGGTGCTAGGAAGCAGAAATGAAGGCAAAGATATGGAGATGGAGTCCACTGTAGATGTCTGGGCCCTTTCACATTCTAGTTATATCTTTAAATTTATTTAATATATTTATAAATAATATATTTATTAACTTATTAATATATTTATAAATAATATATTTATTTAATATATTTGACATCAATTGTAGTCCCCTGGGAATTCCCACCACCATTTCACCTATGCACCTTCATCTCATTTTTACCCGTGCACAGCACTGTCACCTCAGTCCCTTGTGCTCTTTCTACTTTCATCCTGGTCCCTCCTCCCCCATCCTTTCAAGATTCCTTTGGTTTGTCTTTGTCCTTTTGTTCTTGTTGTGTTTTTTGTTTGTATGTTATGCTTGTTTGTTTTTTATTATAATTGCTCTTTTCCTTGAGTCGCTTTTTTTTGTTCCTTTACATTCCTCCTAAATGTGAAACCATTCGATATTTTTCTCTTGCCTTCTGGCTTATTTACTGAGCATGATTTCTTGTAGCTCCATCCATGTTTCTATAAATGACTCTAGTTTATCATTTTTGATTGCTGGATAGTATTCCATTGTGTACATGTACCACATCTTCTTGATCCAGTCCTCTACTTTTGGGCATTTGGGTTGTTCCCAGGTCTTACCAAGTATAAATAATGCTGCTGCAATAAGCATCTAAGGATAAATAAAAGCCAGTATGGTTTAAATAATACTTAGTATATTTGGCTACTTAGATAATATTTTCAAATACTAGTAGATCAAAATTTTACAAAATTCAACTAACATAGTTGCTTAGTGTTTACTGATGAAGGGAAGGAAAGAAGGATATAGGAAAATGGGCAGACAGACATCAACGGGCACAAAGGAAAGGAATAGAGAGTGATTGCTACAATTTGCAGTGTGACAGGCGATCTTTAGTTTATCTCTAGTGGGATCGTATTTTAGTTAAAGACTGGACAGAGGACAATATCAATACCTGCACTCCAACACACACACCGATACTGAAAGACAAAAAAGAAAACAGTGAATCCTAAGATACAACAACATAAAATTCCAAGTAGCAGGCATTTGTACACTGGTAGAAGACATTGTTGATTTTTACTTGTTAAATAACAAGTACTTACTTGTTATTTATTTTATTGTTAAATAACAAGTATATTCTAAATAGAATACCTTATTGTTTGACTTCTAAGACATTGCACTTCCGAATTTCCTGCCTACATTTCTGTCTGTTTCTCTAGTTCCTTCTCATTTTCTGCCTCTAAATGGTGGAAAAGTCATCCCAGGACTCTGACTTTAAATCTTTTATCCTGATTTCTGAGGTATTTTTAATCAGGCCTTTTATAATTAAATATCACTAAAACGGACATCATCAATCTGCAATCACCCAGCCTCTTGTTTTTAAATCTACTCGAATACCTCTCATTATTTCACATTAACATGCCCAATCCTAAGCCTCTGATTCTGTTTTTTCCTACAAGTCCCTCTTCATAGTTCTCCTATTTATTGTAAATGGCAACTATAACTATGAGTCCTCAAAGTTAAAATTTACTATTTCTCTATGTAATTTTTTCAATCAACATTGTTATGTACACGATCTGTTCTCAAATTCCCACTAGTTCTTATGTTGTTTCATTTTTCTTATAGTCACCATAACAAGTTCACTCAGCTTCATAAAAGTTCTGCATATACCACATCACTTTATGGTAAGCATAGTGCAACAATACAATGGAGGGACCTAGATTTTTTAAAAAAATGTAGAAAAGATATCACATCTCTCTGTTATTTGACATTTGATAAAGATCCTCACCAAATTCTAATTTACTAATTTATGAGTCAGTATGTTGGACATTATAATTTCTAAAATGCCTTACACTCCTGTGATTCCAGACCATGTAATTTTGAATAAGAAGTAGACATTTTGGCTTCAACTTAATAATTAATATTATATATTTAATAATTTTTATTTTAATGAGGATTTCATAACTGTCCTGGGAAAAGAATGCTGTGTTCTGGATATAGCTGTGTAGTGGAAATCTATGTCGCACAATTAGCAAATCTGCAATGAACAGAAAGGAAAAGAAAACATACACTTTTAGCAAGAGAAAAGATATTTTGGAATTCAAGAGATAAAAGTCACTGAAATTGGTAAGTATTTTGAATATTACACTTAAAACCTTTAAGAGATGATAACAAATTCTTCCTGGTTGCCATGGAATGGATTTCATGAACACTTACCTTCATAAAATTCCATAAATTCTCAAAAGATTAAAATAATGCTTTTTTTAAAAAAATGATTTTAGTGACATAAAAGTACATGAAATAAGAATATAGTTGTAAAGTATCATCATAGAGAGTTTTAATTGACAAAAAGAACCTTTTAAGAAAAGAAATAGTTACCATATTTACCAGTGTCATTTCCTAAACCTAATTATTCATTGATTCAAAATACTGCAATATTTTCTTTCAAAATGTAAAAATGTGCAAACAGGCAAATAAAAATACATTCTTTGTTTTTTTATAAGCTTTTAGTTAAAAAAAAAAGTGTTAAATGATATCCTAGATAAAACTGCTAAGTATTTTGTGTGTGACCAAAGTGATTAATAAATGATTTTTTTATCAACTCAAAATGGATAAAAGAACTGAATGTAAGACCCAAAGCCATAAAATATATAGAAGAAAGCATAGGTAAAACATACATAGGTACTTTAGGTAAGACATACATCTCAGTAATGTCTTTAAAATGCATCCCCTAAAGCAATTAAATTGAAAGAGAAGATAAACAGCTGGGACTACATCAAGATAAAAAGCTTCTGTACAGCAAAAGAAACACTAACCAAAACAAAGAGACACCCCCACTGACTGGGAAAAAAAATCTTTGCACTCCACACAAGTGACAAGGGACTGATCACAAAGACTTACAAAACTCAAGAAAAACAAAGTAAAAAACCCAGTCAAAAAAAGAGGACATACACATGGCCAATAGGCACATGAGAAAATGTTCAACATCCTTCATAATCAGGGAAATGCAAATTAAAACGACAATGAGAAACCACCTTACAGCAGTAAGAATGGCACATATCAATAAAACCAACAACAACAAATGTTGGCGAGGATGTGGAGAAAAAGGAACTCTACTACATTGCCGGTGGGACTATAAGTTAATCCAACCACTATGCAAAGCTGTATGGAGGTTCCTCAGTCTACTAAAAGTAGAGCTATCATATGACCTAGCAATCCCACTCCTAGGACCTACCCAAAGGACACAAAAACACTGACCCAAAAGAGTACCTGTACCCATACGCTTATTGCAGCAATATTTGTAATTGGCAAGGCCTGGAAACAACCCAAATCAAAAAGATGTGGTATATTTACATGATGGAATACTATTCAGCAATCAAAAATGATAAACTAGAGTCATTTGTAAAAACATGGATGGAACTAAAGGAATTATGCTCAGTGAAATAAGTCAAAAGGCAAAAGGAAAATATTGGATGGTTTCACATTTAGGAGGAATATAAAGGAACAAAAAAAGGGGGGGAAGCTCAAGGAAAAGAACAATAACAATAAAAAAACACGACAAAAACAAAAAGACATAGACAAATCAGGGGTACCTTGAGTGGGCAGGGGGGAGGGATTAGGATGAGGGCAGGAAGAGCACAAGGGACTCAGGTGATGGTGCACTGGTGAAGCAGTGGTGGGAACTACATGGGGACTACAACTGATGTTACATACATATAAATAAATTAATAAAAAATATTTTTGGGGGCAAAAGTTTAGTGAATATTTTGCATAACAATAAATTGCTACTTCAAAGCATTGGATATTGTAAATCATTATAATATCATTTAAAATCTAAAAGATCTTCTAATACTCAGCACACTACAATAACACGCTATAATGGAATTATTTTTGGCATTGTTCAAAGTAAGCATCTCATCATTACTTATTCCTGCTGAAAAGGTTCTCACAGAACACACCATTCTTTAAATTATGTTTTATAGTATATTTATGGTGTCATTAAAATGTAACAGTAAATTGAAGATGCAAAAAGGATAGAAGGAACTTATGTATATTAAAATGAATGTAGGATGTAAACATATGCACTATTAAAACAATACTTTTTTTAGATTATATTTGCTCTAGAAAGCTTTTATTAGAAGACATTGTTTTTTGCAGTGGAATGAGCTTCATAAATTCTAACAGTCTTTTAAATATAAAGAGCTAGATAAAAGATTGGTTTTATGCAAATTTATGTAACAGTCAGCTAAATCATATTGCAAATACTAGTTACCCCTTACTTTCATTCAGACTGCTGTTAATAGTTTCTTATACAAATGACCCAATAACTACATTTGACAAATGCTGAGGAAACATATGAAATCTGTAGATAATTGATAATTATATGCAACTGGCAATAAAAGTGCTGTAGAATTCCTTGCTATGATTTTGTTGTTTTTCTTTACCTCCAGTAGCCCATTGAATCTCTGCATTTAAGTTGGCAAAGCCCCACTTAAACCACTGGCATACTCTACTAGATATTTGTAATCAAAGATCCAGCTCCAGGTATAACCGGTGTAAAATGGATACCTTGGATACCAGCAGAGTCCTTATGTGAGCAAGATATCTCAGCTTTGCATAGCCTAAAATTGTGGCTTAAAGTCATTCACTTTGGAATGATTTCCTACATTGTGAAAGATAATGGAAATAAAAGATTTTATAGAAGATATATATTACTTAGGTAAAAGTTAAGTCAAAGTTGATTTTAATTATTTAAAGAATTATAAAAATCATGTTAATAAAAATGGTAATAAATACAGTGTCTTCTAATTTTCAGATTACTTTTATTTTTTTATTATTAAAATATTTTAAAATTTACATATACTTGCCATCAATTGTAATCCCCATGTATTCCCCATCACCATCTCACCAGTGCACCATCACC
>JAGFMF010011509.1:829750-842490 GCA_019455555.1 Galemys pyrenaicus
TGGTATTTTTCTTTTGCCTTCTGACTTGCTTCGCTAAGCATAATCCCCTCCAGATCCATCCATGTTCCCATGAATGAGTCTAGTTTTTCATTTCAGATTACTTTTAAATGCTAAAATTGCTTACCAAGAATATGATGATTTGATTGAAGGATTCCACTAATTTTACATCCTCAAGGAGTAGTAGTATATATCCTCACTCTCACCACAGTAATAGTATAGTTGAAGTGAGCTTTTCTGCTCAAGACTTTGGACTTGGCCACATCACTTGCTTTATACAATGGGCTATCAAACAGAACAACAGATGCTTAAAAGTGCTCATGTGGTTGGACTTGTCCTCTTATCTTGTGTCACATAATCTATTCCAAAAAAAATCCTAAAGTGAGGTCCTTCTGGTGGGTAGATCCTGATAGACAAAGGACTGGCCCCAGGATGCTAGATTCTCTAACTGGAGAAGCAGAACCGATTGGGGAATAACGTTAGTCTTGGTATTGTAGCAAAAGGAACAAAGCTATCTGACTTTACAGCCATGCTAGAAAACAGAAAGTGGTTATACTTGTTAACATTTGTGAGCAGAAAGAATTCAAGGATAGTTTGGGAATGCATTTTAGTCTTTGGAGGTTCCCAGGCTTCAAAGTGGTTGTCACACAACAGTGTGAATGTACTTAATGACACCAAACTGTGCACATCAAAATAGTTAACACATGCTTTCCTGTACAAAAATAATGAAGTGTAAGAAGAAAAAATTAAGACAGGCATTCCATTTATAATATCACCCCTCAAAAATACCTGGGAATAAACCTAACAAAAGAGGTGAAGAACTTTTTCAAAGAAAACTATAAAACATTGGTAAAAGAAATAGAAGACACACAAAAAATCAAAAGCTATATGCTACTCATGGATTGGAAGAATCAACATTGTCAGAATGGCTACCCTACCAAAGCAGTTTATAGATTCAATGCAATAGCAATAAAAAATTCCAGTGGCATTCTTCAAAGAAATAAGACAAAAATTACTGAAATTCATATGGAACCACAAAAAAACCCAATAGTCAAATCTCTCTTGACTAAAAAAGATAAAAAATGGATATATCACAATTCTGGACTTCAAACTATATTATAAAGCCATACTAATTGGAACAGCATCATACTGGAACAAAAACTGACACACAGAACAATGGAGAGCCCAGAAATAAAAGCATACATTTATGAACAACTAATAAACAGCGAGGAACAAAGTATATACACTGGAACAAGGAAAACCTCTTCAATAAATACAGCTGAAAAATTAGACTGCTATATGCAAAAGACTCAAACGAACATTATCTCACACCAAACACAAAACTCAACTCAAAATGGATAAAAGACTTGGATGTAAGCCCAACTCCCCTACCTTAAAAGGGAGGCTGGAAAATGTTGTATAATGTTTTAGGTCATTAAAATTTGAAAAACATTATATCCCTCTCCCAAAAAAGAGGGGGGAGGATGTTGAAGTTAGTATTTTTCTTTATTCTTCTCTCCTATTCCCAAGAAAAACTCAGGGCTTGTGCTCAGTGGAGAGATGCCCATCAGATGCCCATCTGGGGGGCCAGAGGACAGTGGGGAATATTAAGTCCTATGTCTAGCTAAGATAATTCCACATGACTCAGCAATCCAGGAACAAGAAAGCATTCCAGAACAGCCTGCCTATTATATCAAGTTAGATTCACCAGATTGGAAATGCAGCTGCCACGAAATACATGAAAGACTGCTGTAAACCATACAAACACAAAACAAGGGTATTTTTCTACGCATGCCATTAAGGGGAAATTTATATCCCCCCAACTCCCCAAAGCCTATAACTTCCAAAAGATTCCTGCCCACCCTGACTGGCTCATTTCCTTGACCTCTCCCCTCAGTTATAGAGTGGCTTCCTTAAACCATAAATCATAACTCCACTCTGCACTGATAGAAAGTCTTCCTCTGCTCACTGCCTTTTGGTATCTGCCCAGGCTGGGTTTGCACTGGTATCAGCATTTTAACATTGCTTTTCCCAGCTAGGGTTTCTGAAGAGAGAATAGAATTCAAACATCAGAACTTGGATAAGAAAGAGATCACATTTATTTTTTGCTAATCTGACTGGAAATTAGCATAGGAATTCAGTTGTAAAAATACATTTAGGATATTAAATATCTTAGAACATGCAAGATATCAAGATATTAGGCTAAATTTAGTCTGTGTGTGCTTGTTAACCTATCATTTGACAAGATTGAGTGGCAGGGCTCAATTCCTTTTCAATTTTAAGCAAGTGAGTGTGAAACTGTGTTTCATGATAGCTAAAACTCTAATGTGAAATGAAAATACTTGTGATTTCTAGTAGACAGAGTGGTGGGTTCTGCTGATAACATCAGGTTACCAGGGCCAGGTGGATCCCCCACAAGATTATCTGCCCCAGGACTCCTTCTTCATCAGTTTGAAAGTAAAATCTTCTGATATACTTTAAAATACTGAAACCATAGGTCTGAGGCATAGAATAGGCGAAGGGAAGGGAGGCAGGTCAAAACAGGGAAGAGCACAAGGGACCATAGTGATGGATTCTGGATGTTGTGGTTCTGAGAGAATTACTGGGACTACACCTAACGGGATCAAATACTGTACAAAAATGAACAATGAAAATAAGTATGAAAAGACACATGAAATCATTAACAGAGTCTAGTAGTGGGAATGTGGAGGGTTACAGAGAAGAGAAAGCTCTAGAACTGCAACTGAGGAGGTGATAAAAGGGACAGGGACAGAGAGAGGTTTCTTTGTGCTATTTGCATCTGGGATTCCAGGTTACATAGCAGCTGGGTTCACTTACTGTGACCATGGCAAATGATTTCTTAAGTAATAAGTATATGCTGGGTCCTTTGTTCAATATGTTGTTTTCTTCTTTAATCATTTCCCTCATTCTATGAGATTCTTATGCCAATACTACCATCTTAAAGACAGTGATTTGCCCAACTTGTAGTTTCTTCCTAGACTGAGATCATTGCTCTCTCTAGAGATAATATTCAGTATCAGTTGTTGTCTGCAACTTCTTGAATTTATGACTCTAACCTCTACTTGGTTCTAAACAACAACTCCAGTCAGTATCACTGTTACAATTATTTCTCTTATAAAGGAAGAAGAGAAAACACATGAATTATGATTTCTGTAGATGGTTCCGTGCACGTCTGCCACACCATGTCCTGCTGGACGGTGAGTACATCCCTTATCTACATGAGGGAGATTATTATATTTGAAAAAAAGCACATAAATGTATCCTTTGCCCATTATCAATGTCTCCTAGTATGTCCTTCTCCAATATACTTGGGTTTCCTCTTCAATTAGAAATAATTAACTCAATTACTAAAAAGTGACCAGTGCCAACTGTGAATGGATGACTCTCCATAGAGAGGGACATACATCCCAGATGTTCTCCTAGAGATCTGCATTGTATTGGAAGAAAGATCTCAATGAGATGGCAAGAGGCACAGAGTAATCAATTTCCAACTACCATGTGCTACAGGTAAGATGGACCATGGAAGGTCAGGGAGTGAGATGTATCTTTTCACTGGATTGAAGAGGGAAGTGTCAAACCCAGAGGTGGGGATCCGCTGGGTCTTGAAACCGTGAGTGGAATTTCACAGGGAAAGTGATGAAGGAAGGTTCTAGATCGGTCGGGTAAAGGGGAGAAATAGGGGCTGTTGCCGGGAGCCATGCTACTCATGCTGAGTGACAAAAGTCCGGTATAAGGGTCATCCCTGAAAAATCAGGAGCTCCAAAGCTGGCCCCTGCCAGATCTCCACTGTTTTGGCTGATATTACTGTCACCATCTTGTAAAGGCATATTAAGTTTTAATTGGAAATTTACCCGTGGGGGGGCAGTTTTAAGATTGGCTGTTTTACAAAACAAACAAAATAACTGGTTGCTGAGCAATTTTGATGGTGAACTACTGATTGGCAAAGTGTTGTAAGGTAAATTCAAGAAAACCAATATTGTAACAGCTGAGTTGTGGTTGTGAATAGAGGGACTCCTTTGGTGTCTTTAAACATTCCTGGCTAAGTTCTGGGTTCGGGATAGGTTGGAGTTATTGGCTCCTTTTGGATATTGAACAGTAAGGAATAGATATAGTTTGAGGTTTAATTTTAATATTTCCTTTTTGCTTGGGGCTTGTGGTGGAACAGCCTAGTTGATTGTGATCGAGCCGGATTATTACATCTGCTTTAACGTTTAGTATATGGATAGATACATGGTGTTGTGCAGCTAGCTGGCATGAACATGTTTTGCACCCGTCCTAAGAAAATGTAACGAATGTTGTCCTGCTGTTCTCAAAAACATGTTTTTGCACAGGGCTGGCACCATGAAGGTCCTGTTTTCATAAGAAAATGTTACAAGTGATGTTTCCCTGCAATCCTGCTTCTTGTGTGTAAAGTTTAAATAAAGACCTGCTGAGACTCTCAGTGAAAGATGTTGGCACCCTAGAAAGAGTGTCTGTGTTTTCTCATCCCCTCTTGCCTTTCCCTATACATTTGTCTGCCAATGCCATCTCATCCAGAGGGGACCCTGTTGATTGCCGGAGCTGGTCTGTGGCAGGCTGTGGTCGTAGACAATGAGTGTGACCTAATGGGGACAGGAGTGGAAGTCAGCATGAAAAGATGTCTAGGGTCAAAATAAGAAAAACTTTCAACAACAGAACAAGGACTTCTGGCTTTTTAGAATTGATGGTCGGGAGATATCAAAAGTTTCTAAGCAACTGAAGACATGATGAAAATGGTACTGAAAATAAACTGGCAAAGATAATAGTGTTATTTCTTAAGCTTTTTCTTTTTTTAAAAATTTATTTATTTATGCATACAAGCACTGGGTTGTAGGCCAGAGGTGTTGGGTGTGAGAGGATTCACCACAGAGAGCTGGAAGCAGAACAGGCAGATCAACCGAAGTACACTGCTGAGGGGAGCAGCGGGCACAGCAGGAGAGGTCTGCCACACCATGTGGGTTTCCCCCCTGGCTGGAGCAGGGATCGAACTCGTGCTGCAGTGGCTGCAGTTAGCTTCATAGTGCATTGCTTAATCCACTGCGCCACCAGGGAGGCCCTTAAGCGTTTTCTTAATTACTCTCCTTGACATGTGTTTCCCTAACTGCCACAGCCCATGAAAATTTAATACCACACAATTATTTATCTGTTGATGCACTATATGTATACATAGTTATGCTTTTATGTAAAAAAGAATAAACTTTCCTCAGTCTTCAAGGACCAGTTTTTACTCTATTTTGGTCCCTTCTGCCACCACTGAGAATGTATTGATGATAGAATATGGGCAGTGGGAGGGAGGTATGTCTGGATTCCCTGTAGCAACCCAGCAAGCAAGGGAGGGGAAGATACATGGGCCTAATGAAAAAAAAAAAAAAAACCTGTTTGAAGCCAGCACATGTTCTAGAGACAGCTTGAACTAACAGCAGGAAGTGTTACCGGGCTGCAGCCAGCAGGAGGAGTGGTTTCTGACTTCCCTGCAAGTTAGTGAGGTAATCATTCCACAGAAGCCTTTTATGTAGCAGTGTGCTGCCTGGATCATGGAATGGACCACTCAGGTGTGAGCTATGGGTTGATTGATACCAGGACTCCATCTTTCACTGCAAGTCAGTGGTAGCAGAGCCCCTCTTGTAAATTACAATTCCTGAATTCTGGAACAGGCCAAAATGGACCAATCAGGTGCAGGATTGGAAAATGGATCAGACTGTGTGTGGCTGGCACCTTGAAAGTGAATATAAGGCAGGATCGAAGGGAGCATTGGTAATTAGAATTGGGATTCAGATATTGGGATTCGGAGTGATCTGGAGGAGCAAATAGAAGCAGCAGCCCAGAGGAAGAAGGGGTCCAGAGAAGCAGCAGAGGAGGAAGAAGAGCTCCTGCAGAGGAAGAGGAAAAGACAGTTCTAGCCTTCAAAGAAAGGAGGGAAGCCTCCAGCAGCTGCCCTCTGAGGACGGGAGAGAGACTGAAGGACTTTGCAGGGACTGGGACTCGGTCCTGGCTGTGACACTGACTGAAAGGAGCACCAAAGGCCCTGGGCCTGGTGTCTCAAAGAGCTGTTTGTTGGTGGTATAAACCAACAACTCACAAGAGCTGTAACACTGGATCGATGCCTCTGCAGGCCCACAGTGGTCATTGTTACTGGACAGTGCTGCCTAGAACTAGTGACTGGTGACTGCCAATGCTGATGCTGTCCAGATGAAGCAGCCAGCCTCTTGTGTATATGTAAGCGTTCTTATTTCCCCTGTTTGTAAATAAACCCCATAACTGTTGTTCCTGTAGCCAGAGGTCCCCTGCAATTGTGTGTGCGGGTGAGAACCCCCAGTGACCTGTATCGGGTACTGTCCTGATAGGCTATAGCCCCTGTTGCCATAGCCCTTGATTCTGGTTTGTGGCCTTTTGGCCTTTAGGGGCTTTTTTGGGGCTCTCTGGTCTTGGACCCTTCTTTGACCCCTATTTCAGTCAGAGCCTCCTCAGCTCCGTTTCAGAAGAACAAATGGCAGGACCAGAAAGTATCAGGGAACTGACCACCTCAGGGGAGATGCATCAGTCCAACCCACTTAGAACTCTTGATTAGGTGGAAGAATCAAGGTGTAAATTCACCGTCATAGCACAGTAGAGACTTTCTGCACAGCAGGCAGGTACACTTTGTAAAGATTTCACTAAAAGTGTCAGTGGTATGATTATCAGATACTGTTCAGACTGGACAAGGACTAGGCAGCTGCAATGCAAATACGGCCTCATTCTATAGCTCTGTTCTTACCAAGGAGTAAGACGAAAGGCTGAAGGGCTGCTCCTTGGCAAGCTGACCTAGTCTGCTACAAACCGAGTTGCATTACCTCAGACACTCACCTGTGTCTACCTTGGGGTTCTGAGTTCTGTAGGATAAGACATGGGCTTCTTGATACTCTTTTGTTCACGAGCACAAGTGCAGTAGCAGTTCTGGCAGCCTGGGAATTGCCACGACCTTCACCTCCAAGGAGTGATACAAATCCTGCAAGGTTTTATTCCAAGTCACTTCACGGATGATACACAAAGACATTCTATCTAGCCCTTGACTGCCATCTTGCACTATCAGGAAAGGTACCTTCTTCATATTCTTTGATATCTGTGGTTCACATAGGGTAGCATTAGACTTATTCATTTTAGTAGAAAAACCCAGACACACTGCTCACAGAAAAGAATATCTTACTGGAACATGGACATAGCTATTTTATGTTAGGGATGCTCAGACCTCAGCCTGCTTAGCTCACATAAAAATTCTCTATGTAAAAATTGTAATCACTGACTTGTTCAGATATTTTTTTGTTCTTTCCTAGTGCTTAAGGAAAACAGCCACCTTTCACTGCAAATGTCACAATCTTTCTTTGTACTCTAAAGTTGAATAAACACCCTAAATGTTGTTCTATAAAATTCATTAACTGCAGAATCAAAGGAAAGGCTACTTTTACTGCTGGTACATGTATGATCTTAGCTTATTTTCCACAAGATAGAAAGCGTGAAAGCTCAATGCCAATAATGGGAACAAACAGAAGAGGAGGGTCATTCTAAACCCAGCAGAACACAGTGGCCACTGTGTAAGGATGTCCAAGCAATAGCACAATGATTACCCTTGACCCTTGACTAAGAGAGAACATAATACCCAGTAATACACACTGCCGGGGGCCATGCTACTCATGCTGAGTGACAAAAGTCCGGCATGAGGGACACCCCTGAAAAATCAGGAGCTCCAAAGCTGGCCCCTGCCTGATCTCCTCTGTTTTGGCTGATATGACTGTCACCATCTTGTAAAGGCATAGTAAGTGCTAATTGGAAATTTCGCACAGGGGGAGGGCAGTTTTAAGATTGGGGGTTTTACTAAACAAACAAAATAAGTGGTTTGCTGAGCAATTCTGATGATGAACTATTGTGTTCGGGATAGGTCAGGGTTAGTGGTTGCTTTTGGGGATGGAATGGTAAGGAATAGGTATAGTTTGGGGTTCAATTTTGGTACTTTCTTTTTGCTTGGGGTCTGAGGTGGAAAGGGCTAGTTGATTGTGATGGAGCTGGCTGGGTTATTACACCTGCCTCAATGTTTGGTATATGGATGGATACATGTTGTTTTGCACCAGTCCTAAGAAAATGTAATGGATGTTGTTCTGCTGTTCTCAAAAACATGCTTTTGCACAGGGCTGAGGCCTGAAAGTTCCCTGTTTTTCCTAAAAAATATTACAAATGATGTTTCCCTGCTTTCCTGCTCCTTGTGTGTAGAGTATAAATAAAGAACTGCTGAGACTCTCAGTGGAAGATGTAAGAGGAAGATGTAAGATGTTGGCACCATAGAAAGAGTGTCTGTGTTTTCTTGTCCCCTTTCCCCTTTCCCTATACACTCATCACTGATGCTGTCTCATCTTGTGGGGACCCTGGACTCAACTCTCTGAATATTCCAGATTATTCTGAATACTACCTATTTTAATATTCTAAATTATTTTATCTAAAATACTATGATCACCACATCTTCAATTATATCAAAGATGCCATTTTTTTTTCAATTGGTCTCATATTGTAAACTTTGCATTCAAAAGAAAGAAACAAATTCCACAGGTCTCAGAGATAACATTTACCAGCTTCTCAGGCAGTACCCACAATTGTGTTCATAATGAAAATATTTTTACTGCAGCTTCAGAAATGACTGCTAAGCATTTGTAGTAGTATTTCATAACATGAAATGAGCTCACCAAATAATTATGCATATCCAACATAAAAAAAATCTTTGAGGGCCTCTCTGGTGGCCCACAGATTAAGTCTCAGTGCTCTGGCCATAGTAGCCCACCAGAGGCCTGAATTTGATCCCCCACCAGGGAGCTGACTCATATGGTGAAGCAAACCTCTCCCCTCAGCCACCTGCTCTGCTCCCCACTGTCTCTTGTGAATCCCTTCACCTGCCCCCCTCCCCCCACCTCTGGACTATCCGCCAGCACTCTGACACAAAAATAAATTCTTTAAAAAGAAAAAAACTAAAAAAACCTTTAAATTAGAAATTGGTAGAGAGTTTACTCCATCAAAATATCATCCCGAGATCTTGGATTGATGAAGAATTATGTGGCTATTTTCAAACATACGTCCAGTTGAATACAATACTTTCTCTCTTAACAGAATTAATATTACATGCATTATAAAATTACCTACTAACAGCGGGAGTAGTTGCTCCAAATTACCAGAAGTCTCTGAGTCAACGGTTTCCTCAGTTTGAAATCTGGATATAGTCATGTACTTATCAAATGTCATCAAATAGGAAAATGAATTCTTAATCAGATAGGATGACTCTTTTCAGAAAGATATTTCTTTCTGTATTTTGTGTTTGTGTTATGTTGTTGAGACACAACCCCTGCCCCCCAATTTCTTATTCCTGGCTCACAGAACCCTGACCTTGTTCAGAGCATCAGTGTGCCAAGTGCTGAGCAATGAACTGATGTCACTAGTTTCTTAGTCCCTCTTCATGAATTACAACCAATGAGACCTAAATATCATTCAGTGAAAAGGATTCTGAGAAATCATTCTTTCTCCCTAGAGAAAGAGATACCTAAAGTGATAAGCGCTTTCTTTTCTTCTTACTGTGAAATTGGTGGTGTTTGGAGTTACAGCAGCCATATTGTGATGAGAGCCCAAGCACGAGCGCAGAATAGTGAAGCAGGAAACAGAAAGAGCTCAGATGATGCCAAATGAGCAAGGAACCCTATGACAGAAGGACTCAATTTTTAAAGCCAGTATTTATGGTTTCTGCCTTACATCTCTGGCCTCATTCCCACCTGACACCATGAGTAAGGATGGCTCTCAGAAGATGAATTGTGGCCACCACTGTCGGAGCAATAAGCCATGGCTCAGTGAGGTGTGACTATGAGAGTCACAGTGAGAGGACGATCTGTTCTGTTACCCTCTGACAGTGCACGGTGGACTGTGTATCTCAACTTTTGGGAAAATGTCCATAGTAGCAAAGAGAATTATAAGAATTCTCAAGTCACTAGGAGTAAGAAACTCAAAAAGTGATTCCTTCTGTCATGTCTGCTATGTAACAGGTATTTAGGCATAATTGTGCCTATATTTTAAGTTGTCCAATGTGTATTATAAACACATTTTTTCACTTACCCACTCTCAAATGAGACATGCTCCCTCCTTGTTCCTAAGATGGTGATAAACATTACTTCATCTGTTCCCCATGGAAGTTCTGCAGCTTGAAACAAATCCTGTCAAAGTGTCAACCTCAGTGAATAAAATGTTCTTCCATCTCCTTTTCCATTTTTTGATCACTCTTGTGTTTTGTTCCTTGAATCTTAATTCACCGAGTTCATCATCTTATAATTTTCATTTCTAAAGTTTCCTAGAATTTTCATTCTAATATTTCCCTGAAACTGGACCCACTAATTTGGGGCTACTTGAGATCTTGCAAAAGATTAATGGTCCAAAGAAACAAAGCACAGCAATGGTACTGTGGTAACAAATGTTGGCCATAATGTCCAGTTTGGAGAGCAAAGAGACCAGAGTGTGGTGAGTGGAAGTACTGGCTACTCACTAGAGACATACGGATTTACAGCCTGGGGAAAAACTGAACCAGATTCCAAGTCATACATGCTTCCCATTTTGCTTGCTCTGTAGCAGTCAATAACATAACAAAAACTAAACTCCATATTTTCTGCTTACAACTGAGATTCAACCAATGGTAGCTACAAAGTTTTTACATGTGTAAAAGCCCATAATAAATTTTAAAAGGCTGTGTGGGTGTAGGGCCAGCTCTAATAGCAGCCTTAGCAAAATACCTTTGTTTTGCTTTAATAGGTGTGCTTACCTGCACTAAATAAAAGGTGGTACAGGCACACCTTGGGGAAATTGTTGGTATGTACTTTAAAAAGTATAGCACAGTCCCTGGCAGACAGCAAGCACTTAGCAAACCCTTGTTCACAACTTTGAGTGTTCATGGGAAAGAATGCACACTCTCCAGTGATGATAGATCTGCTGAGGAAACAGTTATGTACAGACATCGTCATTATGCTGAGTCCACTTATCGAGAGGTCTACTTTATGAAAACCCAAAGGATCACTCTCAGAGGTCTCTATAAAGGGACACTCTGTCCTGCTGTCTTTGCTTTATCACACCTCAGATACAGCTTTTTACAAATTCTGAAGGTGTGTGGCAACCCTGACTGAAGTAAATCCAGTGGGACTATTTTCCAAAAATTACATCTTTACCTCATGTCTTGGTCATATCTAATTAGAGTATGTTGTCATTAGACAGGATGTTATTGCACACCTAATAGACAACACTATCAGAAAACAGTTTTTATTCACACCAGGAAGCCAACAAAAAAGTAGTGATTTGATTTAAGCAACATTACATTTATCGTGGTATTCTGGAAATATGCCAACAATTTCCCCAAGGTGTGCCTGTACCACCTTTTATTTAGTGCAGGCAAGCACACCTATTAAAGCAAAACAAAGGTATTTTGCTAAGGCGGCTATTTAGAGCTGGCCCTACACCCACAATGGCAAACCTAATAAAGATAGGAGCTGATCACATGCAGTGCTTCGAGAGAGAAATGCTTGTCAAAATATGTTTAAGAACATGGATCACAGGGCTTCCCTGGTGGTGCAAGAGGATAAGCACCACACTATGAAGCATCCACAGCCACTGTAGCCCAAGTTTGATCCCTGGTCATGGAGGTGACCCACATGGTGCAGCAGAACTCTCCTGTTTCTTCCACAACTCCCCTCAGCAGTGTATTTCAGTAGGTATGACTGTTCTACTCCCCACTCTGTCTCTGGTGAATCCTCTCAGCACCCACACCTCTGGCCTGTACCCAGCTCTTGTATGCATAAATAAATAAATCTTTAAAAAATAAAGATAACATGGACCATGATGAAATAGATCTATTTTTATCTCCAGAGAATTTTTTAACTTTGTTTATATCCAAAGGAGAATTGATTACAGAAAGTGGGGTAAATATAGGACATAGCACAGACACCGGTGGGCATAAAGAGCTTTAAAGGGAAAAGTTTTGTGAAAAAAATAAATAAAAACACCTGTAGAGTCACAAGCAGGTGGGAAGCTGCCTCAATCTCCAGGGCCTTTTTTTTTTTAAAACGTTATCCTTACATCTTTATACTCAACTTTAAATTTGGCTCATTATAATGATAAAGATGAAAAATATCATTTCAGAACACGGATGTGCACTTTTCAATAATGGAAAGAGAATTGCTAAGAGTGATATGCAAATATCTAAACTTTAGAGCTATAGCATGTCATTATAGACTTGCATTAAAATAACCCTTTTGATCTAGCCACAAAATACAAGTTCATTGAGAAATTTTGTCAACAGAAAAAAAACCACAAATGACAAAACACTCACCATGAATACCAACATCTGAGGCACTGGTCACTGCTTCTAGATGGTTCCCATTTGTGCAGATCAGATGACCTTAGATACTAACAACAAAAGAGGAAGCTCATTCTGAACAATACTGCAGGCACTGCTGAGGCATCCCTTTCTCTTTTTTTTGTATTTTTTTTTATTAGTCATATTTGACATCATTTGTAGTTTACTTGTGGTTATAATTGCCCAATTCCTTGAGCTTATTCTTTGTTGTTGTTGTTGTTCTTTCCTATTCCTCCTAATAGTGAAGCCATCTGATATTTTTCTCTTGCCTTCTGACTTGTTTCACTGAGTATAATTCCTTCTAGTT
>JAGFMF010011511.1:28583-43900 GCA_019455555.1 Galemys pyrenaicus
TCCTTCCTTCCTTCCTTCCTTCCTTCCTTCCTTCCTTCCTTCCTTCCTTCCTTCCTTCCTTCCTTCCTTCCTTCCTTCCTTCCTTCCTTCCCTCCTTCCGTCTTCTAGCTATTTCTTTTAACAATGTCTTATAAGTTGGTTTTTTTTTTCATTTATAGGTATCCATTTCTTATGTTAGGTTTATGCCAGGTTTTGTTTTTTTTTGGGTTTTTTTGTGTGAAATTGTAAATGGATGGCTTTCTTAGTTTTTTATTCTTCTAGTTCATTGTTTGCATATAGGAAGGGAACTGAATGTTGGGTGTTGATTTTGTACAGTGCCATTTTGCTGAATTGTTTTATTTTAGTTTGTTTTTCTGTGGAGTCTTTAGGGTTCTCTCTATATATTATATCATCTGGAAATAATGGCAACCTAACTTCTTTCCCAACTTGAATTCCACTTATATCTTTCTTGGCCTAGATGCTCTAGCTAGGATTTCTAATACTGTGTTGAATAGTAGTGGTGAAACAAGACACCCTGTTTTGTACAAGATCTTACTGGAAAGATTTTCAGTTTTTCTGAGTTGAGAATGATGTTGTCTATGGGTTTGCCATGTATGGCTTTTATTAAGATGTGTTCCATTTAGCTCTGGTTTTTTAATGGTTTTCATCATAAACGGATGCATAATGTTGTCATGCTTTCTCAGCAGGTATTGTTATGATTGTATGGTCTTTCCTCCCTATTGTTGATATGGTGAATTATGCTGATTGACGTTTGGCTGTTGTACCATCCTTGGTTCACTGCTATAAATTCCACTTGATCATGATGTACATTCCTATTATTGCATTTTGGATTTGGTTTGTAAAGATTTATTGAGGATTTTTCATCTGTTCATTAGGGAGATTGTTTTTTTTTTTTCTTTTTTGTGTTTGTTTAGTTTTGGTATTAGCATAATGTTGATCTTATAAAATATGTTTGGAAGTATTCTTTCTATCTCAATTTTTTGAATGCATCTGATTATTATAGTATTAGTTCATCTTTGAAGTTTTATTAGAGCTTGCTTGTGAAGCCATCTGGTCCTGGACATTTGCTATGGGGAAAAGTTTTGATTACTTTTTCAATTTCCTTGCTTGTGATCATTTTGGTTTGGTTTTCTATTACTTCCTCCTTCAGTCTTGGATGTTTGTATAATTCTAAGAATCTGTCCGCATCATCTAGGCTGTTGAACTTGTTTGCATGCAAACATTCATAGTACTCTCTTGTCCTCTGAATTTGTACAGTTTGTGTTATAATTTTGTTAAGGGGAAAGGTAGTCCAGAATGGATTACACAGATGGGTGTGGACTCCAACCCCCACTCCAGACCACCAGTGTTCCAGAATCACAAATCCGATAAGATGATTATCGAAGAGTAGATAACTGGGACCTGAGGGTGGAGTTAAGCAGCCTGGCTGGCTATAAAACTAGAGGTGAGCCTTGGGCTCCCTCTTCCTTGGGAGCCATCTTCCTTCCTTTGGAGCCATCTCACTTAACTCGGAGCCAGCTCTCAATGCGCCATTGCTTAGAAGATCTGGTAGAATATTTACGGATTTGTATCCCTCTCTTTCCCTTGGTATTATTACTATTTTATTCCCCTTCTTTCAAAAAATAAAACCTGTTAATAACTTTTGTCACGTGTACCTGAAGTTGGGACTTTTTAAAATTCTTCTAAGCGTGCGGGTGAGGACCCAGTGAGGGAAACCCATTTTATATTAGGGTTGCCCTGTAACAATTTCTCTTTAATTTTTTGATCCATTTTATTTGAGTTTTCTCCTTTTTTCTTAGTGAGCCCAGCTAGAAGTTTTTCTGTTTTATTTTTTTCAAAGAAGTAGCTTTTGGTTTCATTGATCTTTTGGGCTATCTTTTGGATTTCTTTTTCATTTTACTTTTGTCCAAATTTTTATTATTTCCTTTCTACTGACTTTTGCTTTTTGTTCTTTTTCTAAATCCTTGTGATGAAAGACAACATTTTTATTTGAGCTCTCTGCACTCTTTCTTCCCTCATTTCTTTTTTCTTGATGAAGGCCTGTATTGCTATAATTCCCTATTACTACTGTTTTTCCTGTGTCTCACATCTGTCCCATATGTCTGGAAGGTTGTGTCCCCATTGTCTTATTTCTTAAGGTTCTTTTTTCTTTCTTTGATTTCCTCATAGACTCTGTAGTCTTCATTAGTGTGTTATCCAGTCTCCACATATTAGAGATATTACCTGCTTTCTTTTTTTTTTTTTAACTGAGAGAGATCCTGAGGTGCTGGTGGGTTGGCTTTCATTAGGGGAGCTTCTTGGAGTGCACTTGAGAATTGCTGGTGTTGGGCAGGACCCTGTGAGCTCCACACAAACAAAATTTTCTTAACATCATTAAATATCCAGTTAGTGTACAAATTTTGCTAGTTTTCTAACATGTTTTTTTTATTTTGCTTTTTCTTAAATCATGATCTAAATAAATCTCTCCTATTGTAATTGGTTGATAGAGCTTTTAATTACATTTGTTCTTATTTTATATCCTTGCTATTCATTCATCATTTGTACTGTAGATTTTTCAAGACTCTAAATTTTTTTTAAAGATTTATTTATTTATGAATACAAGCACTGGGGTACAGGCCAGAGGTGTGGGGGGGTTGAGAGGATTCACCACAGAGAGTGGGATGCAGAACAGGCAGATCAACTGAAGAACTGAAGTACACTGCTGAGGGGAGCAGCGGGCACAGCAGGAGAGGTCTGCTACGCCATGTGGGTTCCCTCCCTGGCCGGCAGCAGGGATCAAACTCGTGCTGCAGTGGCTGTGATTTGCTTCATAGTGTGTTGCTTAACCCACTGCGCCACCAGGGAGGCCCAATACTCTAAATTTTGTGGGTTGAAATTTGTGGTAGTTTTTTGTCCCCTTCATACCTTTGTATTTCCTATGAATTAGTATTTGTGATACTGACCAAAGCCAGATCTATTTGCCATATTATAAACTGAATGACCATATGTCAAGGCAGTGATAGTTTTACACAAAGAAAAGGCTATATTTGCAGGTGACAAAATAAGAAGACAGTAGTAAGCCTCAGATCTATCACCTGGATGACTTTTAAGAGGGATATTTATTTCAGGAGTAGGGAGCAAGTGGACATTGGGACTAGAAAATTGTTGGTGAAAGTGTAAGAAGATGCTTCATGAGTCCTTTGCACAAGTTCATTTGTTCTTCATGCCCTTTCATAGGTCACATGTGAGATTTTTGGGAAGTGGGAGGATTTGTGAATATGTAGAGTAGATCTTCAACTTTTGACATTGAGAGTTCACTATTGGCCATCCCAGTTATCTGTTATCTGATGTACCTATCTGATTGTTATTTTGCTACTGGAGTGATTGGCATTGTAAGCAGACCAACATATTTCCTCATATTTCCACTGGTCTTGTGCTACCTTAGTGAAGACAACTCACAAGTAGAAGTCATAAGTTATAGGGCATTTCTGATTGTATTTCAGGTTTGGTCAGTTTCGATTTAATCTTTATTTTGGACAGAATGCTTCATAGGGAGTATTCATTTCTTCCATAAGGAGACATTTTCTGGTTACCTTTAAAAAGATACTAGCAGTCTTTGATAAATGTTACCAGTTTTTTTTTTAAATAAGTTTTATAAAGCTGGTTGTATTCTATCATTCTTCATTTATTAACTGGGTTATTTATATAAAGAAAAAGTTCCCCTCATGATCATTTTGGTTATAGGAATTTTATTTCAAGTAAATAAATATTTGTTGTCTTCCAAATGTTAGGCTGCCTCCTGGAATCTTGGAAAGGTGGTAGTGGTGAAGAGATAATGGAAATTTGAGTTAAAGCCTCACACAACTCTTTCTTCACATTAAGAATCAGTGGGAGATGATAGTTGTTTTCAAGTACTTAAAATGCCTTAAGGTGGAAGCTCATTCCATTTAGCTTGGGAATACAGTGCTAAGACTAATTGTGAGAGTTAAGGGAGGGAATTTAATCTATTTTTTACATAAACAAAATCCTGCTAGCAATTAAGAATGGCCCCCAAATGGAGTAGATTACTTCATACATAGAACCTGTTACTGGAATGTTAAAGCAGGGGTTAGATGGCAGTGTTTCAGAGACATTGTAAATGAGATTATGCTAGATGGAAATTTAAGTCTTTTTCATCTCTGAGCTTCCATGATACTACAGTCCCCTGAGGAACCAGGATGAAGAAAGAAATATAAAACTTTCAGGAACTCCTTTAGGATGACAGCTGTGTAAGGAATACATTTTGAGTATTTGTGGTAGAAATTTCTGGTCCTAAAAGCAAGTGATGCAATTAGTTTAAAAGTATTCTTGGTATGCTCCTCATACTTTGCTTGTTTACAACTTATAACTCATAGCCTTTCCTATAGAGAAGATATGCTAATTCTTTTTTAAACAACTTAGTTTATTACAAATTGAGATTCCCCACAAATCACAACTAAAGTACACTTTTAACAGATGCTACTATTCCTGTGGAATACGCAGACTATATTTTGCTACTAGAGAGGGATTTGTACTCTGAGTGATAGCTTGAAAATAACTTTAGGGCCTCTGGGTGACCTAGGGGTTAAGTCTCAGTGTTATCACCACTACAGCCTGAATTCAATCCCCAGCCAGGGAGCTAACCCACCTATGGTGCAGCAGACCTCTCCTGTCTTGCCTGCTGCTCCCCTCAGCAGTGTATTTCAATAGATCAACCTGTTCTACTCCCACTCTGTGTCTGGTGAATTCCTCCTTCCTGCCCCCCACCTCTGGCCTACACCACAGTTCTTCTATTTAAAAATAAATAAAAGTTAAAAAAAATAAGTTTAGCTCAAGATCATGAATAATTTCTTGCATTTTTCTATGTGCTTTTTCAGAAAAGTTCCAAGATATGTTGATAGTACCTCCTCAACCCCCACTATACCAGAAAATATGGGTTCTCTAGATCAAAATAATTGAGAAATTTCTGTTTGTTACCTCATTCTTCCATCTCTTTATTTATTTTTGTATCAATAATTTGTTAATAACAAAAGTCCTGAGAGTTAGTTTAAAGATCTAATTGGCTTTTTTATTAAATGATTCATGAGGGGCCTCCTTGGTGGCTCAAGGGGTTAAGTCACAACAGTAAAAAAATCCTAAATGATTCATGAATCAAATGGGCAGCATCCCATCTAACAAGTGGAAAAGCTCTGCAAAACATATATAAAATGGAAAATTTTTAAATTCAGAAATAAATTGGAACACTGTCATTAACAAAAGTAAAGGATTGTTTGTTCCAGGCAAAGCCACCTTCCTTTAAGGGAAGACTAGAAGTGGAAAGGTTTATTTTGCAGAATACTTCTAGTGCTGGCCAGGAAAAACCAGAATTGTTAGTTTAAAATTCCACTTTTGGGGAGAGATTGAAACTGCAATTTCTTAGACATAAAATCTTAGTGAGCTTGGCATGAATGACTCTATTTTGGGCCTTGTGTTTATCTTTTATTTTATTTTATTTTTGTACAGAACAACTGTGGTATAGGCCAGAGGTATGGGGGTCGAGAGGATTCACCAGACACAGAGTGGGGAGCAGAATAGGTAGATCTACTGAAATACATTGCTGAGGGGAGCAGTGGGCATGGCAGGAGAGGCCTGCTGTGCCATGTGGGTTAGTTTCATGGCTAGATTGAACTCACACTATAATAGTGATTGTGATGAGACTTAACCCCTAGGCCATTGGTACTTATCATTTTAAGCACTGCTAAAACTCTAAATTATAAGTATATATTGTTAACATTCCAGAGGATATGTTACAGTGTCTGGAATTTACCAAATTTATTTGAACACATTATTTTTTCATAAATTTTATAGGACTAATGTATTTGATACATTCATGATTTTGAGGTAAAGAAAAAACCCTCAAACCTTGAGTTATCCAACTTTTTTTCCCCTCTCATCTCAAATGCAATCTACAGCAAATCCTGTATTATCAAAATATGTTTAGAATATGATCATTTCTGATCACCTCCCAATTATCTGAACCACTACCATAGATGCTAGTCTACATCAGATAACCAGTTGCATTACCTGGTAGTCACAATTCTTTTTTTACAGAAATGTTGTTAGTAGTTTGATCATTCAGCTTATGTATGTGATCTGATCTTTCTGAATGACTTTAATTTAAAAAAATCAAATACTCCCCTCAGAAAACCATTATTTGCCACCAGTGAGGGAGCTAGAAGAGAATACTTCTCCCTAATTTTCTTGGTACCTTTGTGTGGTTGAATAAAGACAGATTAATAAGAGGAAAAAATGAATTTTATATGTACGGGTGGGGGTGTCTCAGAGATATGGGACCCAAGGACAAGCAGGATGAAACAGACTTAAGGAGAATAGGGAAAGAAGACTGGGACTTCACAGGGGAAAAGAGATGAGAAGAGCAAAGAGACACTGAGAGACCAATGAGCAAATAAGTCTTCCTCTGTTCCCCATTCTACTATACTTACCTCATAGTCTTTGTAGTTAATACTAGTGATAGCTTTCTTCTGAGGACAGGCTATCTATCCTTTTGGGCTGTTAAAGAAGATAAAAATAAAAACTTTGAGTCTTTTGTTTCTTAAAAATAATTAGCAAAAAATAAGCCTCATGTCAAAGATACATATTTTATAAGTTGGCAAATTTTCCTACTCTATAATAATCGTGACAGTGTATCTCAGACTCTGTGTCTAATAAATGTTTGTGTAGCCATGTCATTGTTAAAATAAGTGTGTAACCACTTTAAAGAACAATGCTCATTTGATTGTCTCAATTCTGTTTGTGGAAAAACTGGTGTTAAGTGTCTATAGTGATGGCTTAGATACACTGTTAGAATATTCTCAAATAGCTCTTAATTTTACCAAATGCCCCTTGAATTTTCATTTATACCCCTAGCTTCAGCTCTATGACCAAAAACATTGGGATGAAAACTAACAGGGATGGTATCTTGAGCCATTTTCGTGAATTTATATAAACTGTTCTGTTACTATAATGGAAATTGTCATATTTACAGATATCTTTTAAACTGACTGATCTGTAGAAAGGTTGATACCCCTGCATATGAATATAACATCATCTTCATGTAAATACCGCTCTATCCCCAAGTGTACCCAATCCTTTTTCTCTACTTACTGTGTCCTACTTTTTATTCTTTTTTATCATTCTTTTTGCCTTTGATCTCTGCTCAAGCCAAATTCAAGACAAAATCTTAACTGACGTGTTGGTTTTCCAAATGACTTCTTTTGCTCTATTCAATATGAATTAATCCTAGAGAACTAAGAAGTATTTTGAGACACAGTGGGAACTGTGATCTTAGGAAAACATAGAAAGAGGGACCTTCCCTGGTGGTGCAAGGGGTTATGCACTGCTCTATGAAGCATCCCCAGCCACTGCAACATGGTTCTATCCCTGGCCAGGGAGGGGACCCACATGGCAGAGCATGCCTCACTTCTTCTGCCTCACCTGTTGCTCCCCTCAGCAGTGTATTTCAGTCCATATGCCTGTTCTGTTTCCCACTCTGCCTCTGGTGAATCCTCACTCCCTGCACCTCTGTCCTGTACCCCAGTTCTTATACATAAATAAATTTTTAAAAAACATGGAAAGAGTCAGATAGGCTTGAGTTTTACTAAGGCATTTAATAATTTGACATTAGTTAACATTTTGAGAGTCAAATTCCTCATTTTCAAAATGGAAATAATATTTATTCTTAAGATGTGCTCTGATGATTAAACCAGTGAATCTAGGTGAAAACACCATACTTACTCAATTGCCTGGCACTTATTTACTTCCTATCAATATTTTAATTATTTATTTACTTTATTTTTGAGGCAGCATTGATTTGCAACACTGTATATGATTCAGAGTTACAGGTTTACACCTTTTCAGAGCTTATTAAGGCATTTAAATTCTAGCATCTTCTCTATCAGCTGCCATACCAAGATAGAGCTGAAAAAGTTTGTTACTCAGAAAGAGTATTTCGCATATGCATTTTGGGGGAACTTATTGTGACCTAAACAAGCTAGAAAAATGCATGTTATTAGCCTGAAATGGTAAGTGAGCCCCTGGGCAGGCATAAAGTGAGAGAAATGCTACATCGTTTGAGAAAGTGGCAGTGGATAGAAAGGGCAGTGGCAGAAGCATCCCATCTTCAAGCATTAGAGTCTGTTTGGCTGTGATAACGGAGTATGCATCTCTTTCATACTCAATGTACTAAATGTTTGTTTTCCCCATTCTCTATTTCTTCCTATGTTTACATCTGTTTTTGAAAGTGGAAAATTCTGTTTTTGGTGGGGGTGGTGGTATACCACGTTTTCTCCTTTTTTAAAAACATTTTACTTATTTTTATGTAGAAGAACTGGCGTATAGGCCAGTGGTGGTGGTGGAGGTGGGGGGGGGGGAGAGGGTTCACCAGAGACACAGTGGGGAGAAGAACAGGCAGACTGACTGAAATATACTGCTGAGGGGAGCATTGGGGGAGACAATGGAGATCTGCTGAGCCATGTGGTTCACCTTCCTGGGGGTGAATCATGGATCAGATTTCCTCAGTGGCTGTAGATAGGTTCATGGTGCTACAACTTAACTCTTTGTGCCACCAGGGAGGCCTCCAAACTTTCATTTTTAAAGGCACACTTTTCAGATTGGTTCCTTAAATAATATTTAACAAAAATCAGACGAGAATTTAAGGATGCTGCAATAAGCTACTGAGTCAGGATGTCTGGGTACTTTCTGTCTTTTCTAAGTATTCATTTTGGAGAATCTTAATAGCATTATTTTATTTAAAGATGTATTTATTTATGCATACAAGAGCTGGGGAACATGCCAGAGTCCAGAGAGGTGAGAGGATTCACCAGACAGTGGGGAGAAGAACAGGCAGAATGAAACATCCTGCCAAGGGCAGCAGCAGGTGAGACAGGAGAGGTCTGCCTCGCCATGTGGGTCCCCTCCTTGGCCAGTGTCAGGGTTCAAACTTGTGCTGCAGTGGCTGTGGTTTGCTTCATAGTGAGTTGCTTAACCCACTGCTCCACCAGGGAGGCCCTTAATAGTATTATTGTTATGCATGTTTTGAACATCAGGATTTTGAAATATAATTTCATGGCTTAAATATTTAAAAAATTAACTACCCCATTATGTTTCACAATGTTTAACTCTATGCAATAGAGGAAATTTATTATTAAATACTTACATTGTGTTTGTGATCTTGTTGGAAATGTTCTATTCCCTTATCATGTGGATATGTCTATTATCCATTTTATGCAAAAATGTACTTGAAAAATCATCAGACTAGAAGTGAGGAAAGCCTGTATTTTGATCAAATCTCTATATCAATCAACTATGACTTTTGTGTGAATCAGTTCATTTTTGCATTGCAGATGGTATATCTGCAAAGCATGAATTTAACTCACTGTCCCTTGGTTGTATTGTGAAGACAAATGAGATCATATAAGTGCAATGTTTGTAAGTTTAGTGGAATTTAGACAAATTAGTAATAGTGACTTTACACAACAACTTAGTGATTTAAGCATAAGGTTAAGGCTCTTGAAATTTAAGAGAAAAAGAAAATACAGAGAAATAGCTGCTAAACATGGACTTTCAGACTCTGAGTCAAGTTAGGTCACCAGTTACTTGAACGCTATTAATACAACTGTGTAGAAATGCATTCACGAAATTATAATAATATATCCAAATGTTACTGAGGATATATTTTAAAAAAATAACCTTTGGAAAAAATCTTTAAGAACCTTTCCACTTGGGTGCAGGTTTTCTTATATAAAGAACTTCCTGAAGTTTCTCTGTCAATGTAGTTTCATGGAAAAAAAACAAAACAAAACAAAAAACTGCATACAGATGAATTGGTATTTTTAATCAAACAATTTGCAATTTTGCCTTGACTATCAGGAAGCTCACAGTTAAATATTATCATGTAATAATTAACCTCAATTCAGTTTCCTCATATAATCATATCCTTCCTCAACCTTAAAGTCTTTTTGTACAGGTTCCATGTGTGGTAAACTGATTCAGGTATTTTATTTTTGAAAAGACAGGTGGATAAATATTTCTGTGTAAATCTCATGACTCACTTGTAATTACTTGTTAGTATGACCAAAGTGTTTTTTTGTGTACTCAATTGACTAAAACAAACAAAAAGCAGGGACCAATTAATATTATGTCTTTATGCTATAAAAATAACTAAAGCCATAGGTTATCAGTGACAGTATAGTATAAACACCTTTAAGAATGATAGTGACAATATTTTCTTATTCATACACCTATGACAGGACCATATTTGACCTTTGTTCCTCAGTAATGCTTATGGAACATTAAGATCTGAGATTCCATTTTTGTACCCCATCCTATCATGCCATTGGAGGAGAAGATTAGAAGTGTGTGCTTACATAATTTATGGTCTTCCATGAACCAGGAATTTCGGAATCTATTTAGGTACTGTGTGCCCAAGAAAGTCATGAAAGAGACATTGATAGACTCCCAGAAAATACTGATGATTTCAAAAGTAATTCTGACATTCTCTTGAGTGTGTTGGGTTTCAAAGCTCACTAAAGAAGACTTTTTTTCATATTTAAATGATTGACAGTGAGAAGATGATGGTAGAGCAGGTTGAATAGGTTTAATGAAGCCTTGTTAGAACTTGCTATTGAGAAGTTTTGAACTAAATTTCTAAAAGAACAGAACATCTTTCTGAATCAGAAATAGTTACTCCAAAGAGTAATGCTTTGGCGTCCAAAGCATAAGGACTCCCTTAGTCTAAAAACAAAATAAAAAAATCATGGTCAGTAACAGTTACCTTGAGTCATTTGCAGAAAGCCTTAGTGAAACACATAGCAAGGCAAAAATGAGAGTTGTTCTAACACAATTACTGGAGATTAAATAAATACACACCTTCTTTCATTTCCATATTTCTGGAATGATTTTGCCACTAAAGAAAATTCATAATTTGCAATGCAGAAACTGGAGAATAACTACTTATCTCCTAATAGTCAAGCTTCTTTCATCAACAGCTTTCCTTCTGGAAACAAACCATTCGGACAGAAGGCTAGAAAATACTTCTGAGAAAGAATAGGGTGTGGCAGGGGATTCAGGGTGGGGAAACTATGGCTTTAAAGTTTAATTGCTGGGGCCTCCCTGGTGACCCAATAGCTTAAGCACTGCACTATGAAGCAAAATGCAGCCATTGCAGCACCAGTTGGACCCCTGCCTCCCGCCAGGGAGGTGATCCACAGGGCACCCCAGACCTTACCTGCCTTGCCCGCTGATTCCATCAGCAGTGTATTTCAGTCTATCTGCCTGTTCTCCTCTCCCTCTGTCTCTGGTGGATCTTCTCACATACCCCTCCCCCTGCACATCTGGCCTGTACCCCAGTTCTTGTATGCATAAATAAATCTTTAAAAAATAAAATTTAATTACTTGCTCTTGCTTATTATGAACACTATTAAAGGTATATTACAGGTCAGAGGAGTCGTTGAATGAATAAGAGGTTGAAATCCCCAGAATAGGAGTGGAAGGAGAATTTATTGGGTTTTGGGAAAAACCTTGGAGGAAAATTGTATTGTGTAGTAAACAGTTGAGGGCAGGGGACCCAGATGAGAAGAAAATTTTCTCCATGGAGTACAGATATTTCTTGGAGAGATCAAGTAATCAAGATACTATTTTGAAATATTAACCAGGACAATTTGTCCACCGTTACGTATCCTTATTCTTATGGCCCTTTACACACACACACACACACACACACACACACACACAGCTGCTTTGCCCACCTCCTGTTTCTCCGGTTTGTGTTCTCACTCAACCCTTTGGCCTCCAACATCTCCCCCTTTTTACTTACTTATAAATGACACGGGCCTGTCTTAGGTTGTGTTCTCAACCTTAGATCTTACCCATCATCATCACAAACACCAGGATGGCAGGGTGTATGGACTGTCTTGGGTTGAGCAAAAAGGATGCAGAACATCTTACCCGTTATTGGCTCACTGGTCAAATTGCCTGGATATAGTTTATCCAGGTTTCCGAGGGAGAATGTTGGTTATGCAAGGCCAGGGCTACCTGTTGGGTAGCCCGGATGGTAACATTAGCCCTGCAACAACAGCGGACCTACTGTTATGCAGGAGGAGCAGCAAGCCACCGAAAAAGAAGCGGGCAAACATTATGCCGATACCAGACCAGGCTTTAAGGAACTGAAACCCATTTTTAAAGGCTTTACATGATTTAAGTTAGTTTTTGTACAGGAAAAATTATAAACAACATCCAAATTTTAACATTGAGACCTGAGAATAAGTTTTCTTGGATTTAGCCAATAATGTTGTTTAAATGTACCAAAATAGGCATTTTGTGGTTTTTGTTGTAATACTGCTGCTGGTTGTTATAATTTTGTCTCTAAAGTTCATGGCATCAAGTCCCAGGTTTTTATAGAATGTACCTTGAGTTGCCTCTGACCATCTTTTTAGATGAGGTTGTATTAAAGAGAAGTTAGAATGGAATCACAATGGACCACAACTGAGTTTGTGATGTACAGAGGGCTTATTGATGTTTACCAAGTAAGCATACAGCAGTCTCAAGGGCACCAAGTCTTGATTTGATATTTTGGAGGACTGCACGGTCAATGGAAAGGATCCTCCTTTTTCCTTTTGATCTGCATAGGTGACATTTTGGGTGGTGGCTGGCTCACTAATGGCTGGTGCTCTGTAATAAGATTGGTCCTTTTGTGCTAGAACCAGAAGTGGTCCTGTAGGTGATAAAACAGAAACATACCAACTCCCCCAAGTTAAATATTTTAAGGTCCCAGTCAAGTTGGTTTTCATGGTGGACACATGACCAAGCGCTCAAGATTGGCTTTTGCTGGGACAAAATGCCACTCTACTTTTGTCTACACTGTGTTGGTACCAAGGGGAGAGAAAATGCAAACACAAGTTAGTTCTGCTTAAAAAAAAATTGTAACGTTGCTGTAGATCCTTGTCAGTCAAAACAAGGAAACATTTTAAAGTCAAGACAAAAGTGCAAAAAAATATGTCAAGCAAAACTTAACAAAAAAAATCAGATTTATCTCTAACGGTCCATCTAATCTTTTGCAGGAAATTTTTATTGTCAAACACTTCAGTTGGAATCAGTTGAGGTCTTTTTCTAGAAACCTTTTTTTTTATGTATAGAATACTACAGGATAACAATCAAAATTGACAATTTGTTTACATATCAGGTATTAAAAGATTTTTTTTTTTCTTTTTCAAGTTTTGGAAAACCAAATGCTCTTTTGTTGTTGTTTTACCAGGTGAACCAAATAGGACAAATTTATCTAATACCTTTCCAAGGAGGAAAGGGAGAGAGCTCATGAAGTGTCTCCGGAGCTCTACTTAGGTTTCACAAAATCTCCAAATTTTACTTTAATTTAGAATTTTGGAAAATTTTTTGTCACAAATATTAGAAAACAACAGCAAGAATGATAGTTAATTTTCATGAAAACTTCAGCTGAGTTTAATAGTACAATGTTGACAGTCAAACCACAACCATTAGTTTTTAATCTCAAAAAACCTTAACTATTTTTTTAATAAAGACATTTAAACATAGTATGAAGTATTGATACTCTACAATGTAACTTTAAGGCATGCATGCTTTGAATTATATCATTTGATTTGAACTAGTTGTTTACCAAAAATTTTGGATCGCGATCTCAAAATTTGTGTTCACTAGAACTGATACAGGCGCCGTTTAAGATGAACTCTCTGGAGGTAAAAGAGAAAGACAGACACAGAGAGCTCTAGATTTGTATTTACATTTTTGGCCATGCATAATGAGGAAAAAACTATTTTCCTCATATTTACATAAAATAAGTGTTTAACCTTAACCATAATCATTACTAAAGACCTAGGGCTCAAGGTCTCTAGTTTTAAAGTCAAGCAGCTTTTACTAACTTCTCTAGATAAGAAAAACATGTTTGAGTTTATATTTTTAAGAAATGATCCTTTGGCTTTGAGTTGTTCCTGCTTTTTCTAAGACTGAACACATTTTTAAGACAAAAAAGAACATTGTTTTTTGAGCATAGAAGAAGAGGTAGACATTTATAGTTTGTCCTCTTTTAGACTTTTATTAAAATTTGATATTTTTTAAAAAACTCATATATTTACTTTATATATTTTCACCAAATAAGCTAATTAAAAAAACCTCAACCTTATACATATTCAAAAATCAATTTTAGAAGATTTTATTTATCTAATAAGCATTTTATAGGGGACACAGAAGAATAATTCTTTAGCTGTAAAATAGACCAAAGCAGTATCTCAAGGTGGACAAAAGGAAAGTCCAGTCCCCCACAGCAGGAAGACAGCAGACATGCCAGTGATCTCAACACTGGAGCAATTGGTCCAGGCAGCTGCTTGCTGAGACCAGGGGCAGCCCCTAACCAGCCAGCCACAGTGGGTTGATACTGTTCTGATCACACACGTGAATGTAATCTTGAATAGTACCCCATTGTTGTTTTAACAGGTTGCAAAACCCTTTTAGAATGCTTTGCGCCGCCTCCCCAGTAGATTTCCATGCCGCCCTTGCAGTGCTTACTTGAACAAAAATGGTGGGATCCAAGTCCCTTTGTTGATCATTATCGGCGTAATTGCCTTCCCCTGTAACATATCTTTATCCCGCGCAGGAAACCCTGCTTGTGCATTAAAGCGGGCTGTCTGGGCGACACATCATAGAAATTTGATTTCCACCCTGGCACTGTTCCGGAGATCCTGTAGGACTCGGACACTTAGTTTTTGTCTTAGTTTTTGTGTTCTTTTTTTTTAATCTTCCTTTTTACTATCCCTCACTTCCTGTATTGTATCATTGCCGCGGGTACTGCCTCTTGGGTAGTTTACTGGAAGAGGACAGGGTGTCTTTCACCAATTGCCACAGAGAGAAGATACCTTGTGTTATAGCTGCATCTTAACCTTCTCCCAGGTCCCTAAAGACTGCTTCCAGTAACAGCCAAGGACTAACCCGTGCAAGTACTTTAACAAATTACGTGACTGTGCGGTATTTAATATCTGTTCCATGAGCACTTAGAACCTGCTCTATGCAGACTACAAGCTGACCCTTAGGGCTGACCTTTAGATAAGTCAGAACCCATTTGTTTCCAACCCTCTACAATTTGTAAGCAAGTACTTAATTTATGCCGGCTCCTCCAGGTTGGTCTCTCAGCGATTCCCCTTTGCTCGAGCCCCACGTTGGGTGCCACCTGTCCCGGACCAGCCGGGGGTCAACCGAGCTGGAGCAGGGGGCTGGAGATGAAAATCACACACACACACACACACACACACACACCCCCC
>JAGFMF010011511.1:48054-70526 GCA_019455555.1 Galemys pyrenaicus
TGTTTTACAGCAATATTTATGTTTCAGATCTATTTATTCATAGCTCTTCAAATATATGTTATCACAAGAAAACTACCAACATCGCACCTCTTTGCTCCCCACATTGCCCCTCACCTCTGGTAGCCCCAATTCTGAAGTCAGATTTCTATGTTAGTTTTGGTTTTCCCATTGTTTTGTTTCTTTATATCACACATGTTGCACTGGAAATCATCCAGTGTTTGTCTTTTTTATTCTGAATTGTTTCACTTAGCATGATTCTCTCCAATTTCATCCATTTTGTTGCAAATGGCAAGAATTAATGTTTTAAAACTTAAGCTTCTAATTTAATTTATTAATTTTAATTTTTGTGGAGATTGTATTGCTTTGTAACAATGTATCTAATTTAGGGGACCAGGTTCACATCTCTGCAGAGGCATGTTACCATGTACCCCAAAGTACCCAAAATCCTGGACCATAGTTTATTGACCCACCCCCTCCTATGTCTCCCAAACCTCATTTTTCCTCCCAGTATTCTCGATTACATAGTCATCTTTCTAGGATTTGTTATGGTTTAGTTTTGTCTGTTCCTTTGTGTTTTTTTCTTTTTCCCCACTGAGATGTAAGCCTTATTGTTTGGTGGAGGGTGAGTGAAGCATGTGTACATATGTAGGAGTAAAAACATAACTCCAAAATTATATAAACATGTAAATGACTGATAAATAATGATAAAAAATTATCCTGGCGTGTTTAGTTCCATGATAGCCAGTGGGGGAAAATATTTGAATAAGGGAGTGGGTATGGTTACATCAAGTTTTATAGAGAGGTTGGGTATTAAGAGCACAGTGCACAGTCCAGAGTTCTGATGAATAAGACTAAGAGTCAAATAAAGACCAGCTTAAAAACTAACACTTAGTAGCTGACTACAAAATTGAAGCATCCAGTAGGGGAGGGGATATGAGAGGTAAGAACAAAGAAGGGAAGAAGCACAATGAACTATGGTGTACTGGACTATGGTGTACTGGACTATGGGTGATGTGGTGGGTGCACTAGATGGCCATACCTGAGGGGGGTACCAAATAATACCTCAATTAAAAGAAAATTAATTAATTTAAACAAATAGTGATTTCTGCCTTAATGTTCCCATTTATAAGTACATACTTTCTTAAATATATATAGTCATATAGGTAAATAATTTAACATTTTGTGATTCCAATTTTCTTCATATTTAAAGTTGGTATAATCACATTTGCTATATACATCTGATAAAACTGGTATAAAATTTGGATAAAGTAATTGCAGATATGCACTTAGAAATGAATATGCTTCCAGTGTAAGAGTATAGGACTGTGGCCATTAATTTCTCTCTTTTTTTTTCACTTGGAATGGTTATTATTAGTAAGAGTAATAGTGATTTTATTTAAAATGTCACAGGTGATAGGTATAAGTGTACAAATTTCTCCTTGAAGATGGGTTTAGACAAAACTTCCTTCAAAATGGAAGTGAAGCGGAAAATAAAGGTAAACTGAAGGAGAAGCTTGAGGGCTATAATTTATACAATATTTAAACTTTTAAAATTAAAATTATCTAAAATGCAAATTACAAATCAGTCTTCTGTAAGGAGTCTATATAAATGTGGGGATACCACTATTCTTTCCCCTAGTAATGTTAGCAATAGTCTACAGCAGATTGTTTTCTCTTTAGGTTCAGTTTTTGGTCTACTCTTAATTCTGTGTTCTTTCATCTATGAAAGTTGCCTGGAGTTTCTCTCACAGTGTACTCCAGAAAATGCTTTATGAGAACTACATGTATAACATAGGGTAGTATTTCTTAATTGAGGATAGTTCTACTTAAATTGGGTGATTCTGCCCACTTAGGGATGCTTCTTGTTGGGAAGTGTAGTGAGTGTCAAGTAAGCTAAACAAGGGAGTGATGGGGGCACTAATAGTGGCAGCCTTTGAGATTTAGAATAATTAGATAAATTTAATCTTGTAGCTATGGACTTCCACCTACTTGATGCTATTTTATTTTATTATTATTATTTTTAAAGATTTATTTATTTATGCATACAAGAGCTGGGGTACAGGCCAGAGTCCAGGGAGGTGAGAGGATTCACCAGAGACAGAGCGGGAAACAGAACAGGCAGATCTACTGAAATACACTGCTGAGGGGAGCAGCAGGAGAGGCCAGCTGTGCCATGTGGATCACCATCCCAGCAGGCAGCAGGGATCGGACTCATGCTGCAGTGGCTTCATAGTACGTTGCTTAACCCATTGCGCCACCAGAGAGACCCCAAATTCTTACATAGTTTTTCATTTTTGAAAAGTATTTGATTTCTCTTCAGGTGTAGTCCCCGCAAATCTCCCACCATCACATTACCTTTTAACAAGTACCATGTCCCTTGTGCTCTTCCCACCCTTGTTTTGATCCTTCTCCCTCTCATGCTGTATGCTTCAGATGTATAGTTGCCTAGGCCAATCTTACTCAAAGTGTAGTCTTCTGATGATAAATTCCAAATGTTCCAAGGGTGCATGTTAAAAAATGTAGATCCTGTCACTATGGAATATTGAATCTGAATACGTAAAGCCAAGAATCCATGTTTAAGTGAACCAGAAGAATTATATGCAGAGATACAGATTTGTGGCCATTTGGCAAGTGTGCAAGACCCCACCTTCAGAAATCTTCTCACTTAGTTTAATGATTCCTTGAGATTTTTAACTCAGTGGGCTTCATTTTTTTTTTTTGGACTGGGCCCCACAAATCATAAACTAAGTACCATTTATGAGACTTACTAAAGTGTCCCAGCACCCTAACATAATCCTTTGCATGTTTCCATCTTCCTTCCCATTTCCATTGACTGGCCTTTGTCATAGTTTACCTAGCATGACTTTTACAAAGCAAACAGGAATTATGACATCAGGGAATTGGAAATATTTAAATGGTTTTAGGAGATTAAGTCTGTATACTTTAATGTTTATTTTTTTTAAAGATTTATTTATTTATGCATACAAGCACTGGGGTACAGGCCAGAGGTGTGGGGGGGTGAGAGGATTCACCACAGAGAGCAGGGAGCAGAACAGGCAGATCAACGGAAGTACACTGCTGAGGGGAGCAGCGGGCACAGCAGGAGAGGTCTGCTGCGCCATGTGGGTCCCCTCCCTGGCCGGCAGCAGCAGCAGGGATCGAACTCGTGCTGCAGTAACTGCGGTTTGCTTCATAGTGCATTGCTTAACCCACTGCGCCACGAGGGAGGCCCCTACTTTAATGTTTAATAGAGTACATTATGGTTTCCTTAGAATAAAGACTAGTGTTTGGGAAACTAGTTAGGAGAGTATTGCAATAAATCACGCCTGAAGTGATAGAAATGGAATGGAAATAATGAATGTCAAGTAATCTGAAAAATGTAATGGAACTTTATAATTCATACATTATGAATCCAGAGGTGTTTCCAAGCCTCATATGCTGGATGAATGGAATGACCATGTAATGAGGGACATTTAGTTTTGGAAGGAAGAAAAGTCATTTCCCCCCCTTTTTTTTTCTTGAGGTAACATTTTCTAGGCCCATACAAGTTTCAGGTGTATAAGGTCACAACTCCTCAAATGTACATCATACCACACCCACTGATATAGTACTAGTAATTCTCCACTATAGTCCATTGGGTCAGTTCTGTCTTTAGTGCCCATCCCTACATTTTCCCACAGGTAGGTTCAATTGTTTAATCATATTTTTGGAGAATGTTTTACTTTAATTTTGCCTGTTCCTTTGTTTTATTTCTGTATATTCTACATTTGAGTAAAATCATCTCATGTTTCTTTTTATGTTTCATTTCACTTAGCATAATCTCCAGTTCCTTCTATCATATCACAAATGGCTAGATTTCACCTTTATTTATTTTTTTTAAGCTGAGCAATATTCTATTGTGTATTTCAGATTGCCTTAATCTACTGCTTGGGCACTTAGGTTGTTTCCATAACTTAACTGTTATAAACAGTGCTACAGAAATATAGGAGTGCACATATAGCTTTTTATTAGTGTTTTGCTTTTTTTATAA
Source organism: Galemys pyrenaicus (assembly GCA_019455555.1). Classification (NCBI taxonomy): domain Eukaryota; kingdom Metazoa; phylum Chordata; class Mammalia; order Eulipotyphla; family Talpidae; genus Galemys; species Galemys pyrenaicus. The sequence continues at coordinate 52,085 of JAGFMF010011511.1, forward strand.
ATGCCATTTTTAAAGAAACATCCATATTCTCACCAACAGTACAAGAATTCTTGTTATATGCCCTAACCAATATTTGTTGATTCTATTTTTTTAAAAATATTGGCTAATTCAAAAATATGAAATGGTGTCTGATTGTGATTTTAATTTGCATTTCTCTGATGTTGAAGCTTCATGTGACTGGTGGCCAACTGTATACCTTCAAAACTTATCAAAAAGCATGTAGGTTATTTTCCCCATTTTTATTTTTTAATTGGCTATTTTCTTTCTGTTGAACTGTATGGCCTCTTGGTAAATGTTGAATATTAGCCCTTTACTATATATACAATGTGCAAATATTAGTTTCCCATTCACTAAATTGTCTATTTTAATGTCTTTTCATTGTGCAGAAGATTTTTGTTTGAAGAAGCTCTGTTTAATTTTGAATGTTTTCCTTACTATTGGAGTTCATTCCTAAAAGACATCTCTGAAACCATTGTTTTGCCTATATTTTCTTCCATGCATTTGTGGTTTCCAACCTACCATGCAAGTTTTTATTCATTTGAGTTTTATGTATCATATGTGAAAGTGGTCTAGGTTTAATTTTCCACATACCTGCCCAGTTTTCCCAACACCATTTGTTGAGGTGATTTTCATTTCTCCATTGTATACTCCTTTTTTCTTTGTCATAGATTAACTGCTCATGGAGGTGTGGGTTTATTTCTGGGCTCTCAATTCTTTTCCAATGATATGTGTGTCCGTATTTATTTCTAATACCATACTGTTTTGATTATTATGGTTTTGTGATATAGTTTTAAGTATGGGATTGTGATACCTCCATTCTTTTAATTTTCATCAAGATTGCTTTGACTATTCTGGACCATTCATAGTTCCATATAAACTCTGATAATGGGGCCTACCTGGTGGCGCAGTGGGTTAAGCAACGCACTGTGAGGCAAACCACAGCCACTGCAGCATGAGTTCGATCCCTGCCGCCGGCCATGGAGGGGAACCACATGGTGTGGCAGACCTCTCCTGCCTTGCCCACTGCTCCCCTCAGCAGTGTGTTTCAGTCAGTCTGCCAGTTCTGCTCCCCGCTCTGTCTCTGGTGAATCCTCTCACCTCCCTGGACTCTGGCCTGTACCCCAGCTCTTGTATGCATAAATAAATAAATCTTTATAAAAAAAACTCTGATAATGGCCCCAAGATAGGTGACTGGATCAAGGTATACATAATGGAATATTATTCAGCAAAGAAAAGAAAAACTCATGTCATTTACAGCAACATGGATGGTGCTGGATGGGATTATGCTCAGTGAAATAAGGCAGAAAGAAAAAGAAAAATATCAGGTGGTTTCTCTTATAGGAGGAATGTAGAGGAACCAAATAGGTGATCAGGAAAAAAAAACAATTATACTAAATTAGAAATCAAAATCAGCAGGCAACTATAAATCAGATATTCTGCAGGGGAGGAGGAGGGAGAAATATCAAAACAGGGGAGGGAAGAGCACAAGGGACTATGATGATAGTGCACAGGTTAATTGGTGGTGGGAATTTTATGGGGACTACATCTAAGAGGAGGTATATATTGTATGCTCAAACATGAACAGTGATATAGAATATATAAATAAATTATTTTAAAAAGGGAGAAAATGTAACATTTTAGTGGACTGAAATAGTTCAAGTTTTGATAATGTTTGTTGTATGTCTTTGAAGGATTTCATTGAATTTCTGATAGGAATTCCATTGAATCTGTATTTTGGTTGGGGTAAAATGGTCATGTTAGCAATGTTAATGATTCCAATCCATGAACATGAAATGTATTTCTATTGGGGCTTCTATTTATTTTACAGTTTGTTATATTTTTTATTGAAGAGGTCTTTCATCTCCTTCGTTAGGTTTATTCCTAGGTATTCCAAATATTTTGATGCATCTATTAACAGATATTTTCTTGATTTCTTTCCTTCATAGTTCTTTATTTGCATACAAAAATACAACAGATTGCATATTGATTTGTAATCTGTCACTACCTATTATTTCTAACAGCTTTCTAGTGAAACCTTTAGGTTTTGTAGTATGTACATGTGTATATAAATACATGTGTGTACTTATATATGTGTGTATGTATATATATGATGTCATTGCAAGTAGTGATTAATTTACTTCTTCCCAACTTTGTTTCCTTTTATATCTTTCTCTTGCCAAATTGCTCTAGCTAGGATTTAAATTACTATATTGAAAAGTAGAGATTGAGCGTGTACATTGTCCCTTTTCCTGATCTTAGAAGTAAAGCATTCAATTTTTCACCAATAAGATGTCTAGTATGTTACAGTGTCTTCCTTCTATCCCCATTTTATTGAGCGTGTTTATAATAAATTAATGCTGAAATTGGTCAGGTTCTTATCTGCATCTATTGATTAATGATTTTTTTTGATATGTTGAATTCCATTGCTTTATTTGCATATGTTAAACTATTTTTTTTTATCCTGGGAACAAATTCTACTTGGTCATGTTAAATGATCTTTCATTTATTCTCTTAATAAATATTGAGATAGGGCCCTCCCTGGTGGCACAATGGGTTAAGCAATGCACTATGAAGCAAACCACAGCCTATGCAGCATAAGTTCTATCCCTGCCACAGGCCAGGGAGGAGACCAACATTGTGTAGTAGACCTCTCCTGCTTTGCCTGCTGCTCCCCTCAGCAGTATATTTTGGTCAATCTGCCTGTTCTGTTCCCTGCTCTGTCTCTGGTGAATCCTCTCACCTCCTGTGATTCTGGCCTGTATCCCAGTGCTTGTATGCATAAGTAAATAAAAAATCTTTAAAAAATAAAATAAATATTGAGATAAATATTATCACTGTCTTGAATTCTTGCTGATTTCACTACTATGTGTCTTGCTGTATGTCTTATTGCATCTGGTAGCCAGGTGTTATTTTAGCTTAAATGACTAGTGTGTTGAATACTTTCCCCAGGTTTGGAACGTTTTCCTCAATTATGTCTTTGATTAAGCTGTCTGTTCCCCCCTTTCTTTTCACCATCTGGGATCCATATTTTTATTATGTTACCTTTCATAATGCTATTTAATCCTCAAATAGTGTCTTTTTTTTAACCCTATAATTTCTCTCTCACACCTGGGTCTATTTTGCATTACTATTTTTATGGTAACTTATTCTATCCTCACTTGGTCTATTTTGCCTCCATAGCTTTCTCTGGACTACTTGAACTCTAATTTATAGAGTTTTTTTACTTCCTAAATTTTTGTTACTTTCACTTTAAAGCTTCACTTTATTCCTTCTGTCAATTGATTTTCATTCTGAATTAATTTGCCCCTCTAAATATGTCTTTGGGGGTCTCCCTGGTGGCTCAGTGGGTTAAGCAACACGCTATGAAGCAAACCACAGCTACTGCAGCAGGAGTTCGATCCCTGCTGCAGGCCAGGGATATGACCCACATGGTGTAGCGGACTGCCTCTCCTAGCTCACCTGCTGCTCCCCTAAGCAGTGTATTTTAGTCAATCTGCCTATTCTGTTCCCCACTCTGTTTCTGGTGGATCCTTTCACCACCCACACCTCTGGCCTGTACCCCAGTGCTTGTATGCATAATAAATCTTTTAAAAAAGGAAAAAAAGAAATTAAATAATTAAATCTTTGATTAGCTTTTCTCAGTTCTGAATCACTTTGAGTGACTTTTCTGAGTTTTCTTCTATCTCTTAGAATTTATTATATTAGTTCTGAGCTATCTCGTAGAGTGATTCAGTCTTCCATAATCTGTGTTTGGATTCTGGAGAATTTTCTCACTTCGCGATGTCATATGCACTTAAGGACTTATGTTACCATGTGTTATATTTTTTGTTGTCCATTTTTCTAGTTGAAGTTTCCTTATTTTATTATTATTTTTAAGTCTCTGTAACACTAGCTTAGAAGGTTGAACTACTTTGCTTTTACTGTAGGTGTTTCTGTGGTTTTATTTGATCTGTTTTCATTTTGTTGTTTTTTGTGTTTCTTGGCCTTTGCTGACTCCCTATTTACTCAGATCTTTCACAATCACTGAATCATCAGGATAGCTTAAGTGGCATGAAGGGGTCCAAATATTGGTGAAAATGATTTGGATGAAGTTGGCTCTTGTTTTGAATACCACCAATATCCCTCTTCTCTCTGTTGTCCATGAAGAGTAACTTTAAATCCTTATGCTCTATGTGCACCTCATGAAGAATACAACAGTCACAGGGGTAGAGAAAGGAGAATGCAGATATGAATGCCTGCTATCTTTACCAGGACCCAGCCTGTGTGGATCACTCCATCTACTCTACAAGTTTTACTCCTCCTTCAGTGGTATGTGTTTTCACACAGTCTTTCCTCCCCAATTCCTAGGGTCCATAAAAGAGCCAACAGCCCTATCACAACTCTCCTCTGCTTTAGACCATAACCCTCAGGTTCCTCTCTCAACCTGAAACTAGATGAAATAAGGAATGCCCAGGGACCACAAACTGTTAATGAGAGAAACCATTATGTCAATTCTAAGTGTTCAGATAGACACAAACATGAAGGCAAAGAAATCAGACTCTTAGTGTACCCAGATATTTAATTGGTATAAAAGTTCAAAGGGAGGAGTGAGGAGGGGTAGAGAGAGGGATAAAGTAGAGAGAGAGCACATGAGAAGGGTTTCAAATAGCAGATTCTCAGACTCCAAAAAATGACCCATTATTCCTTCATGGGCAAACACCTAGTTAATCAGACTCAGCCCAAAGCAGAGCTCTGAAGCACCAGAACACATCCACGGTATATACTAGCAGGAACCACAATATAGAGCTTAGGCAGGTCCCGGAGAGCTAATACAGACGGGAACAAAAGTTCAAAATGTACCATTTAAACCACCATTAGATCAAGACAATGGCAACCATTATTTCTGTCAAAATATTAGTTACTTAGACCAAGGACCAAGAACAGCTTCCTTACATATCTCTCCACATATCTTTCCTCTTCCTTCATTTTACCTCCAATAATTATCAACTTTGCTCTGTTCCAAGTGCCTCCCCCATCCAGGAAGATTGGTTTAAGACATTCTGGGAGTTGTAGTCAAGGCAGCTGCATGTATGTGGTGGTGGGGAAAATGGTGCCCATTCTTAGTGTCACTGTGTTGTGAGTCTCCTCCCCATTTTGCAGGGATAAATTCTTTGACACAGCAAACTCCTTTCTGATGAATTGTGAATTTCCTCAGTGTCAACCCTGCCAATTTCTGCACTGGTACTTGCTTCCCAAGGGGTTCTCAAGTCCCTCATTTGCAGGACTCTCTTCATTCCGTGTCCCTTTGAATTATTGCTCCCAGGGCTGCAGCCAGTGAGGAGCAGTTCCTGTCATTGTTATTGGCAATTACGTTGTGTTATTACAATTGTGTTGCTTGAAGAAGCCTGCTTGCTGTTTGTCACGACTGCCTAGGACTTCATTTGGACTTGCCCAGACATGTTAGACCTATAGGCAGTACCTGCTGGGGGCATGCTGGGGTCTGTCATGTCAACTCTGCTGCTCTCTAGGTCCTGCACTGCTGCCTGGCAGGGACCACTCTTCCTTGCGGTGTCAGCTCTACTACTTGCTGTGTTTACTCTCTGCTGGATTTTGCACATAGTGTATATTGTAGTTGTCTGTTTTTCCTTTAGACATTTTTGGCTTTTTCTTACACAATCTAACTGTGAGTATAAGGATAAGGCCAGCCCAGTATTTTTATTCCATTGCCATCTTGTTGCTTCACAATATCCAAATTTTGACACATAGTATTTGAGATGGTTGCAGGTCCAGTTGGAAATTACAAATTAGAGAGGAGTTTTTAATGCACATGTTAAAGCCTGGATTGTTTTCAAAAAAGAAAGTTGGACAGAAAAGATGTAGATGTGTAAAGAAAGAGAAAATGAACATCTCTTACTATAGGAGAGAGATGGCAGTGGTGCCATAAATGAAAAGAAAAGAGTAGGCACAGATAAGATGTTGGAAGCTTACAGTTGTTTCAGATTGGAGTCAGCAGAGTAGATTGTTAACCAAATGTTCTTTTTCAGTTTCATGTATCACCCTGTCATTGTATAGCTAAGTAAATACAGTATCTTCAATGTTAAGTATTTGTCTGACTATCTTTAATAATAATGAATAGCCGTACTATTTGTTAATATCTGTTATACTCCCATTTACCTTAAAAGACTTTTCAAGGGAGCAAGAAAACTGCTGTGGGGAAGAGGTAATTGTCACATACCAGCCAAAAGAAAACATACTGGCAAATATGCACAATATTTAAATATAATGTGTAATGTTGACTGGGTAAAGCATTTGCTTTGACTGTATAATAATATAGTTCAGATTTAAATGAATAAATACATTTTTTTTGTTAGAAGACATAGGCTACAGGTTTTCTAATCATTATAGTGGAGCCATTAATAGCAAATTTGTTTAGTAATTGCTGTCACACATTTAGAGGATGGAATTCACAGAATATCGTGCTATCCCAACCCACAAAGTAATTTTTTCTTTAATGTGCTCTTTGATCCTGTTCACATTTTTGCTTGTTAACTTGAAAACACTGGTCATGACAAAGTCATTTTCAAAGATAAAATAAGTTTTATAATTTGAGCTTTATCTATTGCACTGAGTTACAAGTAAAATTATATGAAATGTTTTTTAAGATGAGAACAAACCAAGTAATTAATGATAATTTGAAAATACGAAAAAAGAGCGCCTAACAATGATATCAGTTTTGGAAGCTGGGTGAAGCAAAAAAGAAATAATGCCTGCCCAATCAATGCCAGTCTTTTATCCCATAGCTAAAATTATCAAAGACCATCCAACCCTCTAACATGTCCAAACAAGAAAGAAATAAAACCCTAGAGTGTTTATTAAGACTAAGTGTATGTAATTAGCAAAACAGATCAAGCTCTACCAATTACCTTTGGAAATAAAGAAAACTCCCTTTTAATTAGTTTCTTTATAAAATCCTAATTTTTATTTTTTGTAAAGTGTGATTTCAGTTCAAGAAATCTAATATGCTAAGATGTGAGAAATACAGTTTTCATCTAAGGAACAAAAGCCTTGGAGATATATAGCAATTTGAAAAAGCTTCTGGGCAGTGTACAAAGAAAAGACTCAACTATTTTTAAGTCATACTAGGGAATGCATTGTTAAATTGTAAGCAAAATTGTCAGCAGTCTCTTGATGCATCAACACAATGTGCATTCACTTGAATTAATATTTTAATTTGCCTTGTGCTTATTAGAGTACATATGGCAAGTTTCCATCTTGGCTGTGAAATGCTGATTTTAATTTTGGTAAAATCCTTTGCAGTTCTCTCATGCAGTATTTGATTGGAGGCTAATTTCCAACATTCCATTAACAAGGTCTCTTCCTTGAGTATGAGACTTTCAAATGAAATTTGTATATATACCATGTAGTGATTCAACATCCAGTCTCAGTTATTCTTTGTTACTATGAAACATGATACAAATTAGTGAAAGCATTTGGTTCTAAATATTTCCATTTTTTCCCAAGTGATAGATATGTTTGGACAGATCTATTATTATGCTAATTTCCTTGCGTCATATTTGGTTGCCTTGGACCATTGAACAAGAGAATTCACAAATTTTGGAAAATAATAAAATGATTTTTTCAGCAAGGCAATCACAGGAACACATTTAGCTGTGAAATTAATCTTCAGTTATGAAGATACATCCATGTTTGTCCAGCATTGGGACCAGAAGGAGGGAAAATGGGCAATCTATTCAATGAAAATGTATACTTTTTGTTCTTTAAGTAACACTGCCTTTATCTTTAAATTTGAAGACTATAAGAGAAAATGCAGTATATTAGCAAGATGAAGGACTAGAGAAGTATTTACAAGCAGAGAAGACTGAGGAGGGGGATAAGTGAGACAAAGGGAAGATGTTGCATTATCTTCAGAGTGTATAGATTAGTGTTTAGAGCCATGTCTGTGAAAATGTTAAACAAGTGATAGGGTCAGGAATGTCATAGAAGTAATAGAGAAGTTTCAAAAATGATTTTTAGACCAGTCAGTATCAGCAGAAACTTGAGAATGATGAGGAATTTGGAGTTTTTGGGAAGCATTCTGACCAGTGAATTTAGGTTGTAGAAGATAATTCAATGAAAAGATACTTTGGACAATCAGACGTAGGGAGTAAAAATGAGTGGGGAAGGTGGGATTCAGATTTGCTGTGTTCAGTTGTAACTCAAGCTATGAAAACAAAAATGTGTAGAGTAGGGCAATTTTACCTTTTAAACTTGCTGAGAAATTATGGAGATAGCCTTGTAGGAGAGAGTTTTTGAATGTGTAACGTTGGAGTTTCTTGCAGTGTCACTTGCTGTTTGGAAGGAAGTTCCATACTATTTTAACTCTTGTTTTGGTTATTGTACTTTGTTGATATGTAGTGGGTGACATAAAATAATGAAGTACATTCATTCACCATTGACTATGATGAAAATGTATTATTATTATAAATTACTTGAATGTACTCTGAACACCTTGACCACTTATGTAGTTAATTCAAACAACATGATTTTTGGTTTGTTAAACTACTACTCTCTCAACAAAAGAAAATCATTGCCATGGAAGTCTATCATTTCAGGCAATGAAATTTGGAGAGGCTCCATTATGGCTTGAGTAAAAGACTATAGAATTTAAGCAGTCCTTATATAGTGAATAACAACAAACTAACAACCTATATATAAGTGATTTCTGTATTCATATGTATCTGTGTGCATATCAACTCCATTTTCATCTGTAGAGGAATACCCTTGACAAATTGTTCATTGATTTGTTGATGCAAATTCCCTAAACTGTCTCCTTTATTGCTATTAAGTAAATAGCTATTATAAAAGTATGTTCCAGAAATTCATATCCCTTAGGAGCAGAATGAGTAGATAGAATTATTTATGTTTTAAAGAAATGATTTGTGGGAGAGTATTACTTACTTGGATTTTTTTCACTGCTACTTTAAACATATCTAGTCTATTGATCAAAAATTTGTTTATTATACTTACTTGTAAACTATATGCTTGTTTATTTGGTAAAAATGTTTACTTTTACTTGCTCTATGAAGTTTTTACTGTTCATATACTATGAAAATTAGATCTATAGCCATGTGTATAGTTAATCGTTCTGATTTGAATGACAAATGTTTATAGCCCAACTGAAGTCCATTGGTGAAGTCCCAAGGTACCACGGAGCCTGAAGCTCTGTCTCTCTAGATAGTTCAGATATGGTCTCTTAGAGACATTTTAGAACTTAAAAATTGAAGACACCTGAGGTTTACCTGACTTTTGGAAAGACATATTTCCATTCCAAAAGGTTATGGTGAGAATACAGGCTTAATTACATTCTATCTCAAAGGAGCAAATTTTTTCTACCCTCTCTTTTCAGTTGGAAAAGTAGATGATATCTTCCATGTGTAAAATGAGAAAATCCATTGTATTCCATCATTCACCTATGAAATATATAATTTGTGATTAGGAAATTTGACATGGTTCTCCTTTTGCCACCAAGAGGTAAAGGTTGAGGTAAGGAAGGGTGAAATTCTGGTTATTAACTATAGGGTACATAACACTTTGAGCATTAAGAATGATGAACATTAAAAGTACAACAGACTTAATGGTCAAGTTGACTTTTGTCACAGAAACATGCTTTTAAAACTGTTCAGATTAAGGCACTGCCCTGTGCATTGTAGCATCTTATGTAATTGTGGTGATTTGTATATATAGCTCGTGTAGTGACACAAACCTTTGCAGCTTATTATATATGAGAGAAAGATAGGCATTATAGCAGATGTGGTACAGTATTTTATCGTTTTATCCATAAAGCTTCTGATAAAATGAAAAATGTAAACCAACTGGTTGATGAATTTCAGAGCTCATCCCTGCTCCAAACCCCCACCCCACATACAGAGGATTGTTACTTACCAAATGTTTTCAGCTACTTTTGTAAGCGCACACCCAAGATTCATCTCACATAGCTTTGTACTATAAGTGTACTCAATATAGTAGTCTACCATTTACTAGTTTGCTTATATAGAATTTATAAATTATTAGCATTTATAGCTAATAAATTGCTTTAAAATTTATTAGCATATTATGTCTTTGTCATAGATATATGAGGTAATAATTGTTTCCCATTTCTAAGATAAACTGAGCTAAAGGAGATGACAAGATTTATCAAAGTGACATAGCTTGAGAGCATGGCCTAACTATGACTTCAGACTCCAAGTCATTACTTGTTTCAATCACAAGCTACCTTTTTACCTATTTCTCAGAAAAATCTGAATTATTGTGGCAGCTAATAGGAATACTTTATGAAATATATAGCCTAAAAACTGAAGTTGAATTTAAGTTTATAAAAATACATGGATTTAAAAAAAGAAAAAGTTTAGGTAACACTTTAGGCACCCTGAAAAAATACCCTAAGGATAAGAAATCTATTTAACTTCATATAAAACTCTAAATAGTGTCTTTTATTGATGGAAATAAGAAAGTTATGACTTTAGATTTTGAGATTCCATTTTTCCTGTTTCATGATTGTTAAAATTAGTAACTTGATTCTTTCTCACTATGAGTAATTTTCTTTTTTTAAATTTTTTTATTATTAATATAAATTTTTTTAAATTTACATATACTTGCCATCAATTGTAATCCCCATGTATTCCCCATCACCATCTCACCAGTGCACCATCACCTCAGTCCCCCGTGCTCCCATCTTCCCGCATCCCTCCCCCTCCCCTCCCCACCAAGTGTCCCCAGTCTGTCCTTGTCTCCTCAGAGTAATTAATTTTCAATGAATGAAATTTACAAATTAAAAATGTCACTGAAAGATAGTGCTTCACCTCCTCCTTTTATTCATTTTTTTACAGTTATTCATTTTTGTACAATATTTGATTTTTTTCCCCCTCAGGTGTAGTCCCCATAAATATTCTACCACTAGATCACCTGTGAACCATTTTTATAGTTTCTTGTACTCTTTCCACCCATGTTTTTGATCATTTTTCCTCCTGCTCACCTGCTTTAAGCTTTAAGATATATAATTACCTACAAGTTTTGTCTTTAAGACACCAGCTTTTAAATCCCATTTGATAGTTTCCATGTCACCAAATTACATAGAATTGTTAGAATATGTAGTGGATATTGGTTATTGCCTACTCTACCATCTATTTCCCATTACTTGTTTCTGAGAGAAACACATTTTGTTTAGGTCTAGTTCAAGCAGTTGTGGCTGAAGGCTACTTCTATATTCCTCAACTTTATCCTTCATAGGCATTTCTTCAATAAATCTCTTGCATGTATACTTCTATTTTACTTTCTGTTTCTCAATGGAACTAAAGTAACTCAGACATGAATATAGAAGAATGGAATACAAGTTAAAGTACAAAGCCTTCTTTGAGTCAAGGTTAACAAGCTATAGGATCAACCTGACATATTGGCAGCAGTGGGAAAATGGAAAAGATTAGCTTTCTTGATGATGTCAACAAGAACTTGAATGAACCAACTCTAAATTTACCTTATTTCTAAACTAATTATTATGTGAATATTATTCAGTTCCCTATTATTTAAGTAAATTAAGAAAATGTTTTATGTTAATTGCAACCAAAATCGAGGATATAGCATATTTAGCAGAGTATGAAAACAGTAAGTGAGAAAATTTAGGAGTAGATAAAAGAATGTATTTCAAAACTACGCTGCTTCGGTTCTAATTGCAGATACACCACTTACCAAGAATATAATCTTGGGTAAACAATTTAACTTCAATTTCCTTATATTTAAAATGATGCTAATAATAGTTTCTACATCATGGGGACATTAGAACAATTAAATTAAATGTAAAATACTTTGAAAAGTGTCAAGCATATAAAAATCACATACATCTTGATTAGTAGTAGTAACATTAGTAAGTACTCAACTAATATTGATAGTAGTTATATTTGCATTAATATTCTAAATATGGATGATTAAAGTTTGAAAAATTATGGTTGAAAGAATAATTAGGATTGTGGTTTGATCAACAAAAGTAATATTGCAATGTTTACTGCATAATTTAAACAGGCATTTAAATATAAAGATTAACTGGTATAATATTTATTTTACATTAATAACATTGTAAGTCCCAGGAATAAAATAATAAAATCATTTCTGTACATATGATAGGTTTTTCAGAATGAGTTGATATTGGTTTTGTGTCCCAGAATGTGATCTATTCTGGAAAATGCTCTATGTGCACTTGATGAATGTGTATTCAGCTTTTCTAGGGTACAATTAATATAAATGTGTATTAAGTCCACGTTATCTAATTCTGTATTTAAGGATGTTGTATCCCTGTTTATTTCTGTCTCGTTGATCTGTCCATTAGTGCAAGTGTGGTGTTGAAGTCTCCTACCAAAAATGTATAGTTTACTTCCAATGTCTGTTTTCAAAGTTGACAGCAGTTGTCCAACATATTTTTGTACTCCTTTATTTGGTGTGCATATGGTGATGAGTGTTATGTCTTCTTGATGTATCATTCCTTTCATCATAATATACTGTTGTTCCCTGTCTCTTGTTACCATTTTTAACTGGAAATCTACTTCGTTTGATGTAAGTATGGCTGTTCCTGTCTTCTTTAGAGTCCCATTCCCTCGTAGGATTGTTTTCCAACCCTTTACATTGAGCCTATGGTTTGTCTTGGGAATTTAGTTGTGTCTCTTGGAGACAGCAGACTGTTGGGTTCTATTTTCTTATCCAACCTTATACACTGTGTCTTTTAATTGGAGAGTCCAGTCCATTTCCATCTAGAATGATTATTGATAATGTGAAAATCTTTTGCGCAATTTTATTCTTAATTTTTGTGGGTCAATCCCTATTCAGGTTTTGTGTGTGTGTGTGTATGTGTGTGTGTGTGTTCTCCGTATTTGATGTGTAAGCTTTCAATATTTCTTGGGGGGTGTAGTTTAGTATATTTAAGCTCCTTGAGTTTCTTACGTCTGAAAAAGCCTTATCTAAACAAGAGACTTACAGGATAGAGTGTTCTTGGCTGGCAGCTTTTCTTTTTAAGAATTTGTATCATGACATTCCATTCTCTTTGTTCATAGTGTTTGTTCATAGTGTTTCTTCATGTAAGTCTGATGTTAGCCTGATTGGGGTACCTCTGTAGGTAGTCCTCTTCTTCCCCATTGCCAGTTTCAATATTCTTTCCTTGCCCTGAATTCTCAGAAGTTTCACTACTATATGTCTCTCCATCATTAGCTTTGTAATCCTGCTGCTATATGTTGGGTTTCCTCTGATCATGGTTCCTTCCCACTCACTGATCAGGGTAAGCAGCCGTTGGAGTCTCACAGGAAATGGCAAGGCCTCAACATGTCTCTGGCACTCTCCCTGACATAAATCTGGAGTCTCACAAGTTTGTGTAGGTGCTGGCAGGGTCTAGCAGGAAGTTGTGAGCTGCTGCTCCTCTAGATGGGCATTGCTGGGGTCTTCTGGATTCACAAGGCCTTGGCAGGTCTAGTCGCGTGATAGTTGGGTCTTATCGACACATGATAGTTTTTTTCTACCACATCAATTGTGATAGTCTTACTCTCGACACATTATTTAATTAATCTTTCATTCAGACTGGATGATTTCGGTTTAATGACTTTAAATCCATATGGACCACAGTTTTTTCTAGTCCTATTATGTTTTATTCCTACCAGAATTACAACAAAGGAAGAATAATAGCACTGTTTCTTTTTTTGTTTGTTTTTAAGATTTATTTATTTATGCAAGAACTGGGGTACAAACCAGAGGTGCTGGAGGGTGAGAGGAATCACCAGAGACAGTGTGGGGAGCAGAAAAGGCCAATCTACTAAAATACACTGCTGAGTGGGAGCAACTGGCAAGACAGGAGAGATTTGCTGCACCATGTTGGTCACCTCCTTGGCCAGTGGCTGCAGAAACCCCACAGCGTGGCACTCAACCCCTTGTGCCACCAGGAGGCCCTGTTGTCACTTGTTTTATAAATGGTAAAGGCATTCAAGCATACTGGCTACATCATGTCTTGATTTGTAGCAGATAATAAACTGCAAATTGGAATGGAACATGTTCAGAAGAAAAGGCAAACATACTGAGAGTTTGTGGAAGGTTACAGTGGACGAGAAAAAAATATATTTTCTAAGTACGAAAAACAACAGTACAGTCTGTACATGACTCTGAGTTGAACACTAGGTCAAAAGTTTATTTCCCATCTTTTGCCACTGAAGCCATGAGTAGTTCCCATTACAACTGTAAATAGTTAGCTTCAAAAATTACTCCAGACTGCTTCTAATCCTTTGTTTAAAAATGTTTACCTTACAATCTGCATCTCATTGATTTTTATGCCCATAATTTCTCTCTCTGTTCGCATTTGGATAGTTTGTATGGCATGTTGATTTGGCTTGTTTTAAGATGAAACATTTTGAATATTACTTTGAATTACAGACACTGCATCCCTTAGGTTAAAAGCGCATACCTTTGCACTTGGGATAGTAGCCTTCATCTTTGAACTCTGTTTTCTTGTTCCTGCTCACCTGGAAGTGGGATGAGAAACTCCAGTGTAGAGCTTCCCTGATGGCATAGGGGTTAAGTCTCAGCGATATGAAGCTATCTGCAGCTACTGTAGCACAAGTTCAAGATTTTGATCCCTGGCCCACCACCTGACAACATGGCACAATAGACCACTCCTGTCTTGCCCACTGCTCTCTCAGTAGTGTATTTCAGTTGATCCACCTGTTCTGCTTTCCACTCTTTAACGGGTGTATCCTCTCACCCCCTGAACCTCTTGGCTGCACCCCAGTTCTTATATGCATAAATAAATAAATCTTTAAAAAAATAAAAATAAAAACTCCAGTATAATTTAGTGAGAAGTCACATACACTTTTATCCCTCAGTAACCTCTTATATCACATACAGGTCACTTATCAAAGACCATTATAATACTTACCAAATTACAAATGAACTCTTAATAAGATAGATTAATTAATAATTAACTTAATGATACATGGTAAATAATAAAATAACTAAGAATTGTTAAGGAAATCTTAAAAATGTTCATCATTTATTTAAATAAGAAAAAATTTAGTATATATGTGTGTATAAACAAATATTTGATTTCATGTTTATAGTTAATACTTTGTTGTTTTAATGTGTAATATTATTCTAATAAACTTATTTAGCTAATCATGTGTGGTTGGATATTCAGATGTTTCTGTCCTTTTATAATTGCAAGTAATATTGAGAACTATTTGAAAAAAAATATACATATAAAAAAATAAGGTTATTTCTATGACAGTCATAAAAGTAGAAAGTTTGAATTAAATTGAATGGATAATTCTAGGAACTTTTTCACTACCAACTTTTAGAAAGATGCAGTCATTTGTAGTACCTCCAGATATGTGTTTTCAGCATACTGAGTGTTAACATGATTTTATATTTGTAATTCTGTAACTAAGATATATTTTACTTCCGTTGTTAGTGAACAATTTTCAAACATGTATTGGAATTTAAATATCATCCTTTTCATTTTGTTATTTATGTCTTTTCTCTATTCTTGTGCTCTTATATACTCTTCCTTACTGAATTATGAGACTATATAGGAGATAAATATAATATTCCTGAATCATGCACTTATTTGCTTATACTTGATACAAAAGTAGTATATTGAAATTTTATACCTGGAAATTTTGTAGATACATATCTAAGAATTTTGCATATCTTGTTTTTACTGTTTTATTTATGTTTGCTTTTTTACCCAACTTTGCAACAATTTATTAAAAAGGAATGTTGTTGTTAGACACACAGATATATACACACACTATGCCTCTTCCTCCCCACTCACTCCCTGTAAATGTCAGAGTCCTCAGGGTGTTTTTTGAAGTTCACTGATTTTTGAAAGTGCTTTTTGTTATTTAATTATCAGCTATGTAAATGGCCAGTGTTTGTTTTTATCATTCTAACTTGCTTTACTAAAAAAAAAAAAATTCCCTCAAACTCCCTCTCTTTCATTTTTTTGGAAATGGCTGCATTTCATTCTTTTTTAAGCTATGTATTACTCTATGATATGGAGTTATAAATCTCCTTGTGGAACATATGGGATTTTGTTTCATACTCTTTGGATATATGCCCAAGAATGGGTTACTAGAGTATATCCATTTTAATTTTTTCAGGTAAATCCAGATTGTTTTCCATAATGGTTGCACCACTTTTTATTCCCACCAACTGTATTTTTTCTGTGCATCCTGTCCAACATTTGTTTTTGAAAGTTTTTTTAATATGTGACATTTTTACGAGTGTGAGATAGTTTCTCATTTGTGTTTTTTACTTTCATCTCTTATTACGACAAAAAACATTGTTTACATATATCTATTCGTCTGGATATTTGCTTTGGTGAATTATCTGTTCATATCTGTTGCCCATTTATTAATAGGGCTATTGTTTATTATTGAATTGTGTGAGGTTTTTTATATATCTTGAACATTAATCCCTTACCAGTTATATATTATGTAAGTATTTTCTCCAATCAGGTGCCTTTTTTATTCATCTTGTATTTTCATTCACTATATAAAAACTTGAAACTTAAGGTAATCGCAATTGTTTTATTTTGGTGTTAGGTCTCTTGTCATGGTCTTCAAGTCTACCAAGTCTTGGCATTGATATAACAGAACACAGTGCCATTGTTTTCTTTTATATGTTTTAGTTGCAGGTCTTATATCTAAATCATTTTGTTTATTGATTGTATATTGAGAGCTATGAATTTTTGTATGTTGACTTCCTATCCTCCTTTTTGCTGTATTCATAAATTGTTTCTAATAACTTTTTGATGGTGCCTTTAGCATTTTCCATATTTAATATTATGTAATCTGCAAATAGTAATAGCTTCACTTCTTTTCCAACTTGGATTCTACTTATTTCCTGTTTATGTCTAATAGCTTTGGTTAGAATATCTAATACTAAGTTTAAGAGAGTGATGACAGTAGGCTTCCTTTTCTTGCTCCTGATCTTAAGGGAAAGATTTAAGTTTTTCAACATTAAAAATTTTATTGGGGGCCTCTCCAGTGGTGCACTGTGTTAGGCAACACACTGTGAAGAAAACCCCAACCACTGAAGCATGACCTCAATACCTGCCTCTTGCCTCTGGCCAGGGGGGTGACCCACATGGTGCAGTAGACCTCTCCTGCCTTGCCCACTGCTCCTGTCAGCAGTGTGTTTCAGTCTGTTCCGGTCCCCACTCTGTCTCTGGTGAATCCTCTCACCTCCCACACCTCTGGCCTGTAACCCAGCTCTTGTATGCGTTTAAAAAATTGTATTGGTTTTTTGATTATTATTTATGGTCATTATTATATTAAGGTATGTTCCTTCTAGTCCCATCTTGTTTAGGGTTTTTATCATTAATGGATGCTGAATCTTATCCAATGCTTTCTCTGCAATTATTCATATTATCTTGTGCTTTTGAGCTTTACTTTTGTGTATATAATTATTGCATAGATTGAGTTATTCTAGTATCCCTAGGATAAATCTCACTTGATCATGGTGTATTTTATTTGTAATAGACTGAATTTGATGCTAATATTTTGTTGAAGATTTTTGTATTGATGTTTGGCATGGATATTGGTCTATAATATTCTTCTGTCTTTGGTTTCAGTATTAAGATAATACTGGAAATTTTGAATGTATTAGGGAAAATTCTTACATTTTCAGAAATAATTTGGGCGAGCTGGGCATTAGTTGTTCTTTAAAGATTTGATAATACTCATTTCTACTGTCATCTGATTCTGGGTTAATTTATTTTCTGGGGAGGATTTTTATTATTTCAATCTCTGTGCTTGTGATCACTTTATTCAACTCAACTGATTCTTTAGTGTTGCTATACTATATTTGTTATAGGGCAGGGATAGGGGTACTTTAGAACTTTTAAATTTGCCCTCTTTAAATGGGTTTTGCTATTTGTTGTATTAAGATAAATATATAAGGCTTTTAATGGAAAGGAACTTTAATGCAATTAGGGAATAATATAGAAAAGATAAAGAATATAGTTTAAGTTAAGTATTTAAAGTTACTTATTTTTTTGAGGGTAAAATTTTAGTTAGTAGGATTAGTTTAAAGCAAGGCTTAAAAGCCTGCCACAAGTTTAAAGGACTTTTAAGCGGAGACTTATACAAAAGCGTTAGAAAGAGTTGGATAAATTTGGGAAGAAAAGAGTAAAATTAAAATTAAGATGAAAGCCGTTATTAATTTTTCCAGGGGTCTTTTCTTTACATTTGTTTTAACTAGTTTAAGACCAGCTTTTTAAAAATTATTATTTAAGTATATTTGACATCATTTGTATTCCCCAGGGAGTTTCCACCACCATTCCATCCATGCACCATCACCTCAGTTTCTTGTGTTCTTTCTGCCCTCATCCCATTCTTTGCCCTCCCTTCCACTCCCCCCCCCCCCATGGTCCCTTTGGTTT
>JAGFMF010011511.1:70732-96922 GCA_019455555.1 Galemys pyrenaicus
CCATGTTTCTATACATGGCCCTAGTTTGTAATTTTTGATTGCTGAATAGCATTACATTGTGTATATGTACCACATCTTCTTGATCCAGTCGTCTATTTTTGGGCCTTTGGGTTGTTTCCAGGTCTTACCAATTACAAATAGTGCTGCAATAAACATAGGAGTACAGGTGCTCTTTTGGATCGGTGTTTTTATGTCTTTTGGGTAGATCCCTAGGAGCAGGATTGCCGGATCATATGGTAGTTCCATTTCTAGTAGACTGAGGAACCTCCATATGGCCTTCCATAGAGGTTGGATTAGCTTGCATTCCCACCATCAGCGTACTAGGGTTCCTTTTTCTCCACATCCTCACCGGCATTTGTTATTTATTGGTTTATTTGATGTGTGCCATTCTTACCCGTGTAAGGTGGTACTTCATTGTGGTCTTGATTTGCATTTCCCTGATTATGAGGGATGTTGGGCATTTTCTCATGTGCCTGTTGGCCATGTATATGTCCTCTTTGGAGAAGTGTCTTTTAAGTTCTTCTGCCCATTTTTTGATTGGGTTTTTTACTTTATATTTCTTGAGTCTTATGAGTTCTTTGTATATCTTTGTGATCAGACTCTTGTCCATTGTGTGGAGCGCAAAGATTTTTTCCCATTCAGTGGGGTTTCTTTTTGTTTTAGTTAATGTTTCCTTTGCTGTACAGAAGCCTTTTATCTTGATGTAGTCCCATATGTTTATCTTCTCTCTCATTTTTATTGCTTTGGGGACTGCCAGTTTTACATGTCTCTCTGCTCCATGTGCTTTTTTTAGGTCCCTTTGCTACTCTATTTTGCTTTTTTTTTTAATCCCTTCCCTTTTTTATTGTTTTTAATTTCTTCTCCAGCATCTTTTTATTTTTGCTTAGCTTTACTTTATTTAGGGTGGGCAGGGATTCTGGAACTTTTTTTGGGGGGTACTACTCTGTTACATATTGATCTAGAAATTTCCCCATTTCCTCAAGATTATAAAATACATTGGCATATAGTTATCCAAAGTAAACTCTCATGACCATTTATATTTCTGTATTACCTGCAATAATTTCTACATGTGATTCTGTTTATTAATGATCTCTGCTTTTTAGTCTAGCTAAAGATTTGCCTATCTTTCTCAAAGAAAGAAGTCTTAGTTTCATTTTTTGGTAATAGTCTGTTTGTTCTATTTAATTAATTAATTTATTTAAACATATTTATTTATGCATACAAGAACTGGAGCACAGGCCAGAGGTATGGATGTGAGAGGATTCACCAGACAGAGTGGGGAGCAGAACAGGCAGACTGACTGAAACACACTGCTGAGTGGAGCAGCGGGTGAGGCTGGAGAGGTCTGCCTTGCCATGTGGGTTCCCTCCCTGGCCGATGGGAGGGATTGAACTTGTCCTGCAGTGGCAATGGTTTGCTTCATGGTATGTTGCTTAACCCACTGTGCCACCAGGGAGGCCCAGAAATAGGCAGTTTTTGAAAGAGTTTGAGAGGTAGATGAATGGAAGGAGGCATTCCATACCCAAAGTATAGATTTTTGTTTTTATGTCATTTGGGCAGATCCCTAGGAGTGGAATTGCTGGGTCATATGGTAGCTCCATTTTTAGTAGTTTGAGGAAACTTCACACAGCTTTCCATAGTGGTTGGGCTAGTTAGCATTCCCACTAGCAGTGTAGGAGAGTTCCTTTTCACCACATCCTTGCCACATTTGTTGTTGCTAGTTTTTTAAATATGTGCCATTCTTACTCCTCTTTGTGGTTTTGATTTGTAATTCCCTAGTTATGAGGGATATTAAACATTTTTCCATGTGCCTATTGGCCATTTGCATTTCCTCTTTGGAGTGTTGTGCTTACGGAAACTAGTTTCTAGTCCTGTATTTCCTGCTAAGTAACTGCATGATTTTGGTCGTCATTTAACTTTAGATTTTTTTTTAATATGAAATAGATTGGTTTTGATTAGATTCTTCCATATTATAATTCTAAATTCTTACATTTATTCATCATTCATTCATTCAAAATACATTTATGCAAAGTCTGTATGTAAGGGGTTGAGATGAATAAGGCAACTGATTTTTCAGATCATTAAGTCTCCAAAATTCTGTTGCCATGAAATTTATTTATGGCTATGGATATTAAAAAGAAATTACTAAATTATTTCCTGAATTTACTTTTATAATTATGAATTACATTTTATTTCAAATGAAAAAATTAATTATTATAAGTGATTTTTAAACTTGTACCTTTATTTTTAAATCCAGAGAACAGAAATTAATTAAGCTATTTCTGCTTTCTACTTCAGAAACTGAGTCTTATTTTTAAATTAATTATTAATTGAATTAATGTTTCCCTTTAGCTCTTTGTGCTTCAGTTGGTTTGGCAAGAATGTGAAGAAAAGGGAACCCTCCTATGCCGCTAGTGGGAATGCAGACTGGTCCATTCCTTATGGAAAGCATTATGGCGATGTCTCAATGCATCAAAAATGGATTTGCCATATGATCCAGTAATTCCACTCTTATGCATCTACCAAAAAAAAAAAACTCTTCCAAAAAACACTAGCTCAAAAGGAAACTTGCATTCCCATGTTTATCATAATGCTATTTACTGTAGTCAAATCATGGATACATTATAAGTGCCCCAAAACAGATGAATCAATCAAGATGATATGGCACTGATGTACACGCACATGCACGCGTGCACACACACACACAGAGAAATACTACTAAGTAATCAAAAAGATAAAACGCATGCCATTTATGGCAACGTGGATATGACATCACAATGTGGTCTTATTGCTGTTGCTGGCTACAGTGTCACATTTCTTGAATTTATACATAAATGGGATCTTGGTGTTCATGTTAATACTAGGGTGGTCCAAACTTTTAGCAAATAGTTTGATAACAAGTTTGGGTTCCTGTTTCTTAAAATTGTCACTATTTTGAATTCTGATCTGATTTTGTTTAAAGAAGGCTGTACTTAAACAAAGAGAAAACATGTATTTCAGGTATTTTCCTTCAAGACTCATTTAGGACGTCTGGGGATCGGCACAGTATTTGAAGATTCATGAATAGAGTAACTTAGTTCCTTCATTAATTTGTGTGTGCATGCCTGTATATACACATACCTGTTATAATATATATGTATTTATAACACACGTAGAACATACATGCATTTGCACTTATACATATGTGCATATGTGTGTACACATACCCAGTATAAATATTTGTGTGTTAGAGCTGTTCTAGTGGTATGGGAAATAAAGAATTTAACAATGATCCAAATTTGACAGTGCAACTAATGTAAAAGAAAGGAAACCCTATATATAATTAACTCAAATGAAGACTGAAAATGTAAGTGATAGATACAAGTAAATATCAAGAATTTTAAAAGATAACAAGAAAACCTTTACTTTAAGATCCAGAGGGAACATGGAGGGGTTTGGACTTTACATGGATATTTAGTACAATTCAGTGCAATCAAAGGTACAGAAATGAGGTACCTGTCACAAGTAACATTGTATATAGTGACTAAAAATAAGGTAGACTTGCTATTAAATGATTGAGTAAACATTTGAAAATAAGCTGTACTGTTTTTATAACTGTTTTCTTTTGTTTTTTTTTTCATTATTTAAATTGTCAGAACTTTAACAACGGAAATGGTATAGATGCTTTCACTCTCTGAGATATCAGACATGAACCCAAATTTTCATCCAGTCTTAGGAAGAGCAGTTTCTTCAATTTAAGTTTTATTTTTTTCTGCTATCATCCTCCTATAAACTTCTGCTTTCTTTGATAATGTAGCTTAATATTACTTGCTAAACAAATATTCTAATGACTCACCTAGTATTTTATACACACAAATCTTTCCCAATGTTAAAATAGAAAATTGCTATATCTGTGGCTTTCACCTTTGCTGCCTTTAATTTTAATGGTGATACACTTATTGTAAGACATAATAGAAATTATTTTCGTGATTTCACACACACGCATATTTAGTTATATGTCATCATAACTGTATCTTTTTTGTTGTTGTTGAAGTAACATTGGTTTACAACACAATATATGATTTAGAGGTTATAGATTCACACCTCCTCAATTTCTCTCTTTCAGATATAAATTTACCAAACATATCCTTCAATTCCTCATTCCATTTTCGTTACTTAAATATACTCCTCAACTGTCTGTAATCAAAATTCCCTTACTCATGACTCCATTAAATCTGCATGACCAATGAAAATTAGGTGGAAATATTTTATGCAGTTTTTAGAAAGCACTCTTATAGGAAAGGAATATTCCTACTTTAATTCATGCTGGCTGCAATGCAGGTATTATGGCTGTAGCTGAAGCAGTTATTGGACCATAAAGTAAAGGACATGATTTGGAAATGATGGAGTAGCTACTTTAGCTGGCCTGAGTTGTCTGTCTTTGGAAATAGAAAATCCTTTTTTTTTTTTTGGTCTAAGCTACTCTTATTTTGTATTTTCTATCACTTTTAGTCATACCTACTCCTAACAAAATGGACAATATTAACCATATTTATGATTTATATTTAAAAATGTGTTCCAAACATCTATCTCTATTTTCCTCTTGAACTTCAGTAGATTCAGAGTTTCCTGTTGAATATATACTCATGTATGCCCATGCAAATGTTAACTTCAACATATTTTAAGATTAAGTAAACTTCCCTGGTGGTGCAAGGGGTTAAGTCTCAGCACTATCAAGCTATCCTCAGCCACTGCAGCAGGTCTTCAGTCCCCAGCCAGGGAGGTGACCCACATGGTGCAGCAGACCTTTCCTGCTTCAGCTGCTACTCTCCCCTTAGAGTATTATTTCAGTAGATTTGCCTGTTATGCTCATCTACTCTCTTTGCTGAATCCTCTCACCACCAACACGTCTGGCCTACACCCCAGTTCTTGAATGCATAAATAAAACAAATCTTTAAGTAGCCTTCTCTAAATCCTTATGTTTCCAATTCAGGAAATGTGACACATAGAAAGACATCAGACTGTGATTATAAACTTGAACACCCCCTGAACATTATCTGTTTTTTCTTAATCTTCATAATTACAGTCTTAGTTTAGACCCTGTCATTCTCTTGCACTATTTCCATAATCCTCTAACTTGTGTATATGCTTTAAATCTTTCACTTCTCTATAATCCATTTCCTAATTTGTCATCACAATAATTTCTGAAACAAATTTGTTTAACTCTGAAAGAAATAGTATCTTGCTTAAATTCTTCAGTGGCCCTGTGGTGCCAAGTAAATGAATTAGAATCTTTGTAGTGTAGCATGCAAAATGTTATATCTGTATCCTGGTGGCCTCTACAACTTTATCTCTATTAAATATCTCATCCATTGTATATTATTATTTTAATGTTTTTTCTTTGCTTTGAATACCTTCTCCCACCATTTAAGTTTTTGATATTTTGATTAAATATAAGCACTCTTTATTTTCTGATCCTTTATGAGGAATTTATTTTTCACTGGGTGGAGACGGTGCGGGGCATTCTTTCAGGTATGCATCATTAAAACCTCAGCCTTGTATACTAATATTCAAAAAACCTGAAGATAATGCAGTTTAGCATAGAATAGTATACATTCATCTTTATGCCCTAAACCCTTTCCAAGGTACCTGAAACTAAATATATATATAGTAAATATTCCAGTAACTAATTGAGTGGATTTAGTACTCTTAGAAATGAGAAGTTAATTTTAATTAGAGGGTTATAAAAGGGATAAAATCAGTGGAAATTAGTAACTGAATGACTGTGGAAGGAAAGAGAGAGATCAGGGCCAAAGATTACCATGATACTTGAAGCCTTGATAATGAGATGATGTTATGTGTATAAGGAAATATGGAAATCAGTGAGGACTGGATTCAGGATGGATAATGATGATCACTTGGAGCTTCTTGAGTGTGATATCCGGGTGGTATAGACAAATGAGAATTGCATGCTATGTCCTGAAATGCCAATAGATTCCCTATACAATTAAGTGATATGTCTACTGCGTTACCATGGACATTACAGGATATAATTATTCATTTAGTTTGAAAGAAAACACTAAGAGCCAGAAAATTCACAACACTTTAAAAACCAAGATATAAGATTCAGATGTGAACCAGAAACCATTATCATTGGGATTAAACAGCCTGATTTATTCTATCATGTTAGGACTCTGCCACTATAACATATTCACATGAAGGGTCACTGTGCTTAAAATGTTAATCCATATCAAAGGAGACACAAGGTTTGTAACAACTACTTGAAAATCATCCTAAAACACACAATTATAAATAACCTCTAAATATTTCTGCCAATAGTGAAACTATAAAAGATTTGTTCAAAATCCCCCTCTCCAAATAGGAATAAAATCATTTCTCAAAAATTATTGAGGGACCTCCCTAGTGGCACAAGGGGTTAAGAGGCAAAACTATGAAGCTCTCAGCAGCCACACCAGCAGGAGTTCGATCCCCAGCCAAGGAGGGGACCCACATGGTGAAGCAGATCTCTCCTGCCTTGCCCGCTGCTCCCCTCAGCAGTGTATTTCAGTCGATCTGCCTGTTTTGCTCCCCACTCTGTCTTTGGTGAATTCTATCACCCCATTCTCCACATCTCCCATGCTTCTGGTCTGTACCCCAGCTCTTGTATGCATAAATAAATAAAATCTTTTAAAAAACACAAAAATATTGAAAAGTTTAATAATGAAATAATAAGATGAGAACCAGAAATATCAAGGAAGACAAAGATTGCTAGTTAGGGCTTCATGGTACCTATTTCTGTCAAAAATGTGAAAATGAAAAAATATAAAGATCTTCACAGCAGTATTATGCTTCACCGTATTTTTATAAAGACACGAGGAAAACAATTTCAGTTTAGCTTCTATGAATTATTCATAGAGACTTTTGCAGTAGTCTGCTGGAAAGACTTCTCAGATTTATTGTCACATTTTGGTGAAAATCTGAAAAGTCAATCTTCAAGTTGAGTTAGGATTCAGTAAGTGAACTCAATGCATGACAGTGTCTCAAAAGATTAAAAATGGATCTGCCATATGATCCATAATTCTACTCCTAGATATCAGCCTTAAAAATTAAAAATTACTAATGTTAAAGGAAACCATTACTCCTATATTTATTGCAGCATTATTTACAATAGTCAAACTATGGAAACAAACTAAATGCCCAAACACATGAGTGGATTAAGGACTTGTTGTATATACAAAATGGAATATTACCCAGTGATCAAAAGAGATTACTCATGCCATTTGTCACAACACGGATGGAGTTGGAAGGGATAATGCTCAGTGAAATAAGTCAAAAGCAGAAAGATAAATACCAGATTGTGTTACTTATATATGGACTAAAAAGAAACAAATGTAAGAGTCAAGCTGAAAATTTAACTGTTGGACTCAGACTATGGAACTGAGGCATCCAGAGGGGAAAAGGGTGCAAGAGGGATGAGAAAAAAGAGGGGAGAGGGAATACAATGGACTATGGGTGACTTGGTTGTGCATGTACTATGGTGGTATTTACTTGAGGGTAGGAATCCTGTACTTACAAAACGTTAACAATAAAGTAAGCCAGTTATCTCATTTAAAAAAAAAAAAAAGTCTGGGCCTCCCTGGTGGCGCAGTGGGTTAAGCAACATACTATGAAGCAAATCGCAGCCACTGCAGCATGAGTTCGATCCCTGCTGCTGGCCAGGGAGGGGACCCACATGGCGCAGCAGACCTCTCCTGCCTTGCCTGCTGCTCCCCTCAGCAGTGTATTTAAGTCAATCTGCCTGTCCTGCTCCCCACTCTGTCTCTGGTGGATCCTCTCACCCTGGGAATTCTGGCCTGTACTCCAGTTCTTCTATGAATAAAAAAATAAATCTTAAAAATAAGTATAAAAAATGCTGTATTCTCATGGCTTTTCAACTAACTGTGATGATAAACATTTTAATTTAATGAAGTCAACTAAATGTGATAACAAAACATTTTAATCTAATGAAAGTTTTACTATTTTTTTTCAAAGATTTATTTATGCATACAAGAACTGGGGTATAGGCCAGAGATGCCGGGGGTAAGACGAGTCACCAGAGACAGATTGGAGAGCAGAACAGGTAGATGGACTGAAATACACTGCTGAGGAGAGCAGTGGATGGGGCAGGAGAGGTCTGCTGCGCCATGTGGGTCGCCAAACTGGCCAAAGATGCAACTCATGCTGCAGTGGCTGCAGATGTTTCATAATGTGGTGCTTAACTCCTGGTGCCACCAGGGAGGCCCTAAAGCAAGTTTTAAAAACAATGTTAAATTCTGAACTCTGGTGGCACAGGGTTGCAGTTTCAGCCCCATCAATCTATCACTAGCCACTCTGGCATGAGTTTGATCCCCCAGCAAGGGAGGTGACCCATATGGCGCAGGAGACCTCTCTCTCCTGCCTCGCCCACTGCTCCCCTTAGTAGTGTATTTCAGTCAGTCAGCCTGTTCTGTTCCCTACTCTGTCCCTGGTGAATTCTCTCATGTGCCCCTGCCTGTCCCCCCCTCCCCCACCTTTGGCCTACGTGCCAGTTCTTGTATGCATAAATTTAAAAAAAGGTTAATAGTTAAAAATCAAGAAAAACATTTATTCCCTTTCCTCAGGAATTCCATTTAGTGGAGGAACTCTCAACCTAGGTTTATATTTTTTTTCTTTTTAAAACTCTATTACAATATAACTATGCTTATAAAAATATAACCATATTGTTTAACGAAATTCAAGTTTAACTTTCCTTTAAGATTTACTTTTAATTTTTAAATTTTATATATTTTTTACATCATTCTTCATTTTTGTGCAATGTATGCTTTCTCATCTCAGGTGTAGTCCCCATGAAATTCCCACCACCAATACACCAATACTACCATCGTAGTCCCTTGTGTTCCCCTGTTTTGATCCTACTCCCTACTCCCCACATTGCAATGTCTCTGGTTTATAGTTGACTGTTGAATTTGATTTTCACTTTATTATAATTACTTTTTTTTAAAGTTTGATCCCCTTATTTGGATCATCTACAGTCTCCCTATAAGTGAAACCATCTGGTATTTTTATTTTTCTTTCTGGCTTATTTCACTGAGCATAATCCCTTCAAGCTCCATCTGTGTTTCTGTGAATGGCATGAGTTTATGTTTTTAAAAATGCTTTCAAAGGCCATTCTTACATCAGAAATACAATTGCAGAAAGGCACTTCTACACATATAATACAGTATTGTCAACTTCATTTTAAAAAATTTTGAGTTTCAATAACTGGACATCAAAATGACATTAAAAAACACTTTATGATTCTTGAATTCTTGTCTTTTAGGAATGTCATGACCCATGGGGTTATAACATCATCCCTGAGCTGAGGTATCAGCCTTGTTAGAGGGTTAGCAATTAAAGAGTTGCAAATAACTTGGAAAAACTCTAGACATATTTACCAAATAGAATATGTGCTACTGATTGGGAAAAGTTTTGGAAAATCATTTTAAACAAAGCTAAATATATCAGAAACATTAGTTGCTGAAGTTCCTAGTCTAGTGCTTTGTAAATATTTTTTGATTAGCTGGATGACTTAGCTGTATTACTTACATCGGCTGGATAGCTCCACCATGAATTAGAAGTACATTTTGAGTTGATCATGTTTTATTAACATCTAAAAGTTATATGTTATTTCTTATTCTGTCACTGTCAGAGGAAAAGACCAGAATTAAGGAAAAGTCCAAGATTAGAAATACCAAAGAAAATCAAACACTGGGAGTTGTTCAGGCGTTAGGTAAAAACCTGATGATTAAAACAAGAATGCACATTTAGGAAAGAGTATCATGAGCTGCTTTCATGAAAGTTTCATTTATTTTCACTTTATTTAAAATAAATGTAAAGCTGATAGAATTTTATTTAAGTGGTTAAATAATTTGCCCAGATTTAACTAATGATTGGTGTCAGTGATATTCAAACCTAAATCTGCTTGAAAACTAAGACATTGTTTTGAACTAAGTTTTTCAAAATGTTGAAAACATGATCTGGATCAGAGTCAGAGGGAAGAGTGAATTGAAGGGTATAAGAGTATCAAGAAGGGTAAGAGGAGCACAGGGCATACCTCAGGCATACACGCTAGCAGAGAAGAGGGGAGATTTTTTGGTATCAAGTACCTTGTCCTTCTTACTTCACCTGTATCCTCTGGTGAGGATTTTTATTTTTATAACCATGGTTTGGAATATTTGATTCTAATTTTGTGGTTAGGAGTTAATGAATATAGAATTCTTTAAGACAGAGAAAAAGTTTTAACCTGGATGGGAAATACTACTAAGGTAGCTCCTTAATAGTTCCACAGGATTTTTTATTTTTTAAAGATTTATTTATTTATGCATACAAGAGCTGGGGTACAGGCCAGAGTCACAGGAGGTGAGAGGATTCACCAGTGACAGAGTGGGAGCAGAACAGGCAGATCAACTGAAGCACACTGCTGGGGGGAGCAGTGGGCTAGGCAGGAGAGGTCTGCTGTGCCATGTGGGTCCCCTCCCTGACTGGGGATCGAACTCGCGCTTGCTGTGCTGTGATTGCTTCACAGTGCGGCACTCAACCTGCTGAGATACCAGGGAGGTCCAGTTCCACAGAATTTTCTAAAACTTATTTTGGTGAGGGAGAGGGAGAGGAAGAGAACTTAGCAAATAATATTATTGAAAGTTCCATACCTTTTTAAATAAAAAGTAGTTTCTAGAGTTAACGAGTATGAGTTAATCTTATGTTTGTGTTATTTTTTGTATTCAAATGAGCACTATCTGGGTTATATCTGTATCACCCTTAGATATGTTAGAGAAGGAAATGTTGCTAGTGGTGATCACAATCAGTATGTTCTTGCAGTGGAGATACAAACTTCCCAATACACTGTAGATTTCCTATGTTCCACGCTGTGTTGAACTTGGGGGTAAGGAGTGTGTAATCAAACTATATAACATATTACTCTATGTCAAATTATATATATATAATCATGTCAAATTATAGTTTGTGGCTGATACTGTTCTCTTAAATAATTAGTCTGGTGTTTTCCGAAGCGTAGATTTTTCTGGGCTAATCTGCATTAGAATCTCAATGCTTAATGAAAATTAGGTTTTCTGATCCTCCCCTAAAGGTTTATATCCAGGCAGTTCTTGGAATTTTGCATATTAGCAAAACCTTCATATATTTCGATTACACTTTGATAACTGTTGCTAGGCAACATTTATGATAATTATGGCATTATGCTAAACTCCTTATATATCTTATTTAATTTTCATAACAACCCTATGTTACAGGGTTTCTTGTTGCCATTTGAAAGGGAACTAGAGCACAGAGAGGTTTAGAAACTTTTAGAACCACTAATGACTGTGACATTGAATTTACAGGTTACTGAGTTATTCAGGTTGTTCATTCAAAAATTCAGTAAACATGACCTCTTTCATGTCTAATACATATACTCTAACTTTAAGGTCAGAGTATTTTTGTGCTTTTGTTGTTATAAGGAGCAAACTCTGAGTTTGTGAATGATGTTCTAAATGAACTCCACACATTGAAGTGCTTATGAACTACATTCCTATGTCCATGGTGAAGAGAGCTAAGGCACTTGGGACTACAACTCCAGGCAAGCCATGAATTTGACCTGCAAATGTGGAGTTAAGCAGCCATACTTAGCATATTACTGAACACATGTGGGCTCAGGCTCTCTTGCTTTTCTGGTTTTTGACTTGTACCCTGGTGTCTTAGCTAAATTAGTAAGCCAGTATGTGTACACCAATTAAGTTCCTTTACTCTGTTTTCCATCTTCTCATTCTCCTTATAAATACACCTTTTTAAAATTTTTTTTTCCCTGCATGCCTACTTTCGGGTCTTGTCTTTTTTTTTTTTTAATTCATACGAGAACTGGGGTACAGGCCAGAAGTGCGGAGGAGTGGTGAGAGGCTCCACCAGAGACAGAGTGGGGAACACAACAGGCAGATTTGACTGAAATGCACTGCTGAGGGAAGCAGTGGGCGAGGCAGGAGAGGTCTGCTGCGCCATGTGGGTCCCCTCCCTGGCCGATAGCAGGGATTGAACTCATGCTGCAGTGGTTGCGGTTTGCTTCATAGTGCATTTCTTTTCTTTTTTTTTTTTTAAAGATTTATTTATTTATGCATACAAGCACAGGGGTACAGGCCAGAGGTGTGTGTTTGGGGGTGGGGGCGGTGAGAGGATTTACCACAGAGAGCAGGGAGCAGAACAGGCAGATCAACAGACGTACACTGCTGAGGGGAGCAGCGGGCACAGTAGGAGAAGTTTGCCACGCCATGTGGGTCCCCTCTCTGGGCAGCAGCAGGGATTGAACCCGTGCTGCAGTGGCTGTGGTTTGCTTCATAGTGCGTTGCTTAACCCACTGCGCCACCAGGGAGGCCCCATAGTGCATTTCTTAACCCACTGTACCACCAGGGCGGGCCCCTTGTCCTGGGTTTTTAAATGTGGGGATGAAGACTCATACAGGTCACTCTAGTTCCCTGTAGGGCACACCTGTATCCACTTAGTTTCCAATGTGGGAGCATTATACCCATGTTTGCTATTCTAAAAAGCCCTTCTTTGCATTGGTCACCAGGAACATGTTATGATCACAGGACATGTGGTGGGATTTTTCTGTCTCTAATTTAAAGGACCTTGGTTTTACCTTAGTAAAGCTGTCCTGTGTGTTTTTTTATTTAAATATGTGGCCAACCATTAGGTTAGGTGGTTCTCCTACTTCATAGGATGGAGTAATCTGATAAAATCTGGTATATGGGAGATTTTTTTTCCCTATGGGCATAGATATTGGCTTTGATTTCAACCTCTCATTTCGAACTTGTGCTTCTTGTTTGTGTGTTTAGTGCTTTACATTGCTTTTGGTTCAAGAGGAGCTAGACCATTTTACTTTGGCTGCTAAGAGTCTGCAAGAACAAATTCAGGCTGTCTTCTTTAAATTACATTTAGCAACTTTGGCCTCAAATCTGCCAGAACAAATATTAGCAGTCCACTGTAAATCAGATTTAGGAAAGGTGGAAACCCATTTGATGGCATAAAGGAGAAGGGAGCTTTCCTTCCCACTCTTTTCCTCCTGATGACCGTACAAAGGGAGAGCAGATATTGGACATTTCTTATGACTGGAAACATGGAACACACTCTGAAATTCTCTTTCAGGAGTCCAGGGCCTGTTGTGGAGAATGTCAAGGCTCTGTAGACCTCACTACCAATGCCAGGGTAGTAATAAAATGGCTTCTTCTCACACCAGATGGAATACCCCATTTAGCCAAGGAGCTTGCCTGTGGTAGAGCTGTTTCCTCTTCACCAGTTCATTTAATGGGGTGGTTAAAAGAACAAGGGCGACCTGCTGGATAATACTGGTCACACAAGCACTTTTCCACTGGGGACCTCCTGAACTGGAAGAATGCTGCCCCTCTATGGCAGGATCCTAAAAAGTTGGTTAATTTGTTTATTTCTATTTGTATAGTCTTTCAGAGACCTACGTTGACAGACATACAATGCATATTACAAAGACTACTAACACTGGAACATTGGAGAATGGTTTAAGAAAGGCTAGTGAAGAGGGTTATTGTTTCTACCAGGAAAACGCAGAAACCCTAGAACCAGAAGAGTTTGTCCCAATCATTGTTCTTTACTGTCGACCGAATAATTGGATAATGGAAGGCTAAAATAAGAGATGCTTACTAGTAGATCTCTGACAGGGTATTCCAGAAATGAAGGTATTTGTTAAAAACTTAGAAATCTAAATAAAAAGCAAATAGTTTTATTGAAAGGATACTCTGTAAAATGTTCCTATGATTAGCATTAGAATTCATTAATACTCCAGCTATAAGGAGGAAATTCACCAATGTAGAAGGTGCTGCAGAGCTGAGACTTTCCCAAATGGTGTCTGGGTGAATTGGAGATGGGAATTCTATGGGGACTACACCCAGAAAAGAAAGCAAACATTGTAGCAAAAATAAATAATTAAAAAATCAAAGGGCACAGATAATCCAACAAAAAGTAAAATACTTGATGTAGAGAGAAAAACAATTTTAGTCCTCAACGTCTCTGGCAATGAAAGGCAATTCTGTGGGTTTTTGGAAATGACTGGGTTTTGTAGAATTTGGATCCCTAGCTTTGGGTTGATAGTAAAACCCCTACATGAAGCCCTCAGATACCCAGCCTGCAAACTTATTTTGTACTTTGGAATATAAATGAGCCTTTGATATAAAGCTAAGGTTGATTTCAGCATGAACCGTAGAGCATGAACTTTCCAGATTCCAGAAAACCATTCATAAATTATGTTCACGAGAGACGGGGAGTCTGCCTTGGTGTGCTAAAACAATTGTTAGGATCAGAGGTACTGCCCATCACATACCTGTTCAACCAATTGGGCCACATCATCAAGAGAACACCTTTGTGTTTCCATGCTGTAGCTGCCACGTGTGATCATCTACATGAATCAGAGAAATTTACATTAGGCCAGCCCATCACTGTATATGTGCCACTTAAGGATTTTACATTCTTAGAACAGAAGTGTGATCTTGGGTTGACTGCTGTGCACATGGGGAAATGTCAAGCAGCTTTATTTAGATACTCCTAATATACCACTGCAAGTTATTCCTTAAGTTCTGTCGCCTTACTCTTGGTCAATGCAGAGAGCACTGAAGATAGAATCTTAACTCATAAATATCTAGAATCCATTTAAATATTATGTGCTAGCTGACCAGATGTGTCTTAGCAGCCCCTACCAGGTTCAGAGGTAGGAGTTATTTAAAAATGGGAGCACTTTTATGAAATAAGGTCACTGATATGCAAGATATTCAGTGGTGAGGCCTTAGGACACCATAGAAAGAGTCCACTCCCTGCTCAGGGGTGTTGGCACAGAAGACTGAATTGGTAGTCCTGATGCGAGACCTAGAAGTCTCTCAAGGTAGGAGGGAAAAATACGCTGATTTGAGATATTCATTCATGATCCTGAATGCCTATGGGGCCATATGGAAATAAAGGTGATTCCTTATAGTCAGCAATAAAGACATTAAGTACCCACTGGAGATCTTGGCTTGCTGAAAGCAGTGGCTTTGCCATCAGTCATGACAATAATGCATTGTCCCAGTTCAAAAAGGATGAGTCAAAACTGCTGAAGGAAGCAGGGCAGCCAAATATGCAGACACTGCTCTTTCTGCTCTCTAAGGATGTACTTATCCCTCTCAGGGACTTTTCTCAATTTGTCTCCAAATATACTGAATGAGATGAGAGAAGGGCTCATGAATAGAGACCTACTAATTTCAACCCCAGTTCCATTTAGAGAATGAGCTCATGTGACGCTCTTTCCAGAGGCACTAGTGTATCCAGTGTTAAAACATGTACATGAGGGATTCCAATATAGGTGACCTACCTTATTGGAATCCATATGAAGATTTTTTAAAAAAGATTTATTTATTTATGTATACAAGCACTGGGGTACAGGCCAGAATTGCGGGTGTGGGTGGTGTGTGAGAGGATTCACCACAGAGAGCGGGGAGCAGCGGGCACAGCAGGAGAGGTCTGCCGCGCCATGGGGGTCCCCCCCCTGGCCAGCAGCGGGGATCGAACTCGTGCTGCAGTGGCTACGGTTTCCTTCATAGTGCGTTGCTTAACCCACCAGGGAGGACCCATATGAAGATATTTAAAGGTCTTGTCCCCAAATATACTGACCGGGATGAGAGAAGGACTCATGAATAGAGACCTACTAATTTCAACCCCAGTTACATTTGGAGAATGAGCTCATGTGATACTCCTCCCAGAGGCACTAGTGTACCCAGTGTAAAAACATGTACATGAGGGATTCCAATATAGGTGGCATGGTTTCTTGGAGTTCATTTGAAGATATTTAAAGGCCCCTATTTGTACAAAATAGCTCATTGAACCTTCCAAGTTTTCTATTTATGCACCAAGAATAACCAAGACTGACACCATAAGCTTCTAGGTTCAATGTCAAGGGATTTGGCATTTTGAATAGAGGTAAGTGGACTTATCCAAATGCTCAGAGGCATGGACAGTTTTAAGTATCTTTTGGTCTTAGTGGAAACATTTTTGGGATGGATGGAATCATTTCCCAAGAATCAAAAAGAAGCTGAGGATATTATCAAACATTTTCTGAAGGAAATAATTCCTCACTTTGGATTATCTAATTCCATTCTGAGTTTAATATACCTGAATTTCTTCACAAGTCACTCAGGTATTAAATAATTCAGTTATTTACAGTTTAGCTGGAAACCATATGCTACCTGGAGACCACACTATATGGGACAACTGAAATTAGAGAATAACACTATAAAGATTAGCCTTTGGTGAAACAATGCCAAGAAACCCACCTCTATTAGGATCAGATATTGTTCTTTGCCCTCATTCAGATAAGCATGCTTCATCAAAATGGGCTAAGTTTGAACTTCTTTGAAATTCTAAGATTCAATTCTGATCACTGCACCAGAATTAGAACAATGATGTAGGGATAAAACAGCATTTAAAAGACATTTGAGCTGTAAATCATAACTTTGTTCTCTCTAGGCTTTCTTTGCTTCCAGATGAACAATTGTATCCTTTCATATCTGGCTACCAGGTGTCACTCGAGACCTGGCAGAGTGGAGATGCCCTAGCTCAAATGTTGGTCTGGTCATTAGGATATTTTTGTTAACTACTCACACTACTACTTGCAGGCATAAAACTGGTTATATCACTCCATAGTGAAGAAGGTTTCGGAGGGTGATGATAGATAACGTGAACACCATTACTCACTGGTCTTGTGAACATTTGGAGCACTTGAGACTCTTTGTTTAAGAAAAATACAAAGACAGAAATGCTATCTTTTTTCTCGTTCAACTGCTGTTGCAAGGATTAACTTCCTGGATTCCTCAGATTAACTTTCTGGTGAACAGTGGAAACACTGAGAAGATTAATAAGGCCACACGCCTCCTTTGGGGATTGCTCTTTCTTATTTTTCTTTCTAAAGTCTTAGGTATGTAGGATGGCATCTGTACAAATGCTATTTGGTGCAAAAGGAGGTGATATTGTAAACTGCTAGAGCAGATACCAAAACTGCAAGAGGAGATATAGCTTGTCCTCCATAATTCGGATTTGGGGAAGGTATGAATCTGTTGGCCCAGAGGAAAAGGGACCGACCTTCCCGTGATAGTGGTAATAGAGAGGCACAGGAAGAGGAGGGCTGCCTCTTGGTGGAAATTTTGAATCCACCAGCTGAGAATCCCTACTATTTATATATAGCCAGTGCACTTCCTGAGGAGGCTGTGAAGTCTCCACAAACTTCACCATCCCCCAGAAATAAGACTTCTTCTCAGACTAGAAAATGTCTCAGACTAGATAAGGCACTCAGTTTGTTCTAGGGAATTGCTCCGGGACAGGACGGTTTCCTCTTTGTGAATTCCCAATGGGGGGATTGAACAAACATGTCAGCCTGATAGCTATTATTCATTTTATAATTCCCTTTCCCCAGAGTATCTCTTAAATTGGAGAAGTACTGTCTGTTCGTATGGCAGGACCCCCCAAAGATGGAAAATTTTTTGCCTCAATTTTGCCTCCTATCGGCCAATTTGGGCAGACATACAATCTATTTTAAATACATTGCTAACATAGGATGAACATGAGCATGGTTTTGGGAAAGGTTAGGGAAGAAGCTTGTCTTCTTTGGTGAATCCTCTCACCCCCTCCTCCCATGTCTCTGGACTGTATCCCAGCTCTTGTATAGATAAATAAGTAAAATCCTTAAGAAAAAAAACCCGAAAAAACTGTCACTAATATTACAAAATAATAATAAACTAATATTACAAAATAATAATAACAAAAAAGACTAGAAACCAAGGCCCTTCAGGCAGGGGCATCAGCAAAGAATGCTGAATTGATAGCTTTGACTTGAGCCCTAGATCTCTCTGAAGGTAATAAAGGGCAAATATCTTTACTGACTGTTTCTTAATGATTCTCCATGTACATGGGGCTATTTGGAAAGAGACTGGACTCCTTACAGCCAACAATAAGGATGTTAAGCACCCACTAGAAATCCTGGCATAATTAAAAGCAGTAACTATTAGCTGTGGCAGCGATGCATTGTCCTGTCAACCAAAGGGACAGGTCTGAAATCGCAGAGTGCAGCAGAGCCGCTAAGTCCGCTGTTCGTTCTGCTCTACAAGGTGCATTAACCCTTCACATAGACTTGTCTAGGTATGTTCCCATATACAGTGACCAAGATGTGGAAAGGGCCCCCAAATGGGGGATTCAATGACTTTGACTCCAGTTCAACTTGGAAAATGAACTCTCACAGCATGATTCTCTTCCCAAAGGCCCTAGACTCTCTGGTATTGAAACATTTTTATGAAGGACCCCGCTATGTTAGAGATGCATTGCTGGATTTGATACACCCCTATTTAAAGGGGCCCGACTTGCATCAAGTAACTTAGCAAATCACAAAATATTACCATATTTGTGTTAAGAATAATCCTTTCACTGGTTCACATTCAAAAGTTACTGGGGTTCAATATTGGAGCAAGTGCCTTTTTGAGGATAGGCAAGTGGACTTTACACGATTGCCTAGGACTACTGGAAATTGTAAGTATCTACTAGTTTTTGTAGACACCTTCCTAGAATGGGTAGAAGCATCCCCCAAGTCATAAAAGGCTTCAGAGGTGGCAAAAGAAATGTTAAGGGAAATAATTCCTTGTTTTGGACTGCCTCTTTCTATTCAAAATGACAATGGGCCTGCATTTGTCTCCGAAGTTATTCAAAAGATAAGCAGTGCCTTACAAATAACTTGGAAACTACATGTACCTTGGAGGCCACAATCATCTGGTCAAACAGAAAAAAATCATAAACTGAAGAAGATGCTAGCAAAATTATGCCAATAAATACACCTGCATTGGGGCCAGGTATAATCCCTTGCCCCCATTCGTATTAGAGTGGCACCTAGAAGTGTGCTACAGTTAAGCCCCTTTGAAAGTGTCTAAGCCTCAGTTTTATTTTATTTATTTTATTTTCTTAAGCCTCAGTTTTAAATGCCACACCAGAGATTGAACAAGAGTGCAGAATCAAACAATATATAAAGCAAATCCAAAAGATTTTGTCAGACACCCATAATTTTGCAGTCTCTAGAATTTCTCTCCCTCCAGATGAACCATTGCATTCTTTTACATCTGGGGAACAGGTCTTACTTAACACCTGACAGAGTGGAGATTCCTATGCCGAACTATCTGAGAAATGGTATGGTCCTCAGGATGTATTACTAACTACACACCCTTCTTTAAATCTTGCTGGTATAAAACCTTGGGTATGTCATTTGAGAGTAAAGAGGGCTCTAAAAGACAACTTAGAGACCAGAACTCATTGGACTTGTAAGCTTGATAAAGATCTAAAATATTTAAGATTAAGAAATAGGACTATGCTTTCTCTCTTGAGAATGTGGTTTAAGAGTTGTTTTGAAAACTGGTGTAACTGATGTTGAATGGTCTGGTCCTCATGGTGTTGCCTTCTGTATTATGTAAGATTTTTACTTGTGTAAGTGTAAGTTGTACTTTTTGTACTGTGTAAGCTTGTAGTTAGCTGATGTAGCTTATGGTATAATTGTAAGTAGTAACTTCTGTAATGTACAAGAGTTATTTGTAGCTAGTATAACAAGGATGCTGTTTTTCACCATAGAAATGCTGACAAAAAATGAAAGTGGGGACTTGTTACCTGAACCCAGACACCTCAGAGGTGGGAGCTTGCTAGAGCAGTGGTATTCTCTCACCCTGCTGCTCCACCACAAGTCAGTTGGGCAGTTGCTCTTCAGAACTCAGTAACTGCCATTTTTGTCAATTGTGGCAGTTGCTCCTCCAAGAGCTTTTATTTCCTAGGTTGTGGGATGGACCAATCAGGTGCAGGGTATGAACTGATTGGTGCTAAATGGTCCAATCAGTCACAGGCTTAAAAAATATGGTCCAATCAGACTCATGGGTGGGGCACCCTGAAAGAGGATAATAAGCCAGGGTCTCAGGGAGACTGAGAGCCCCTAAAGACTACTAGAGTCCCGGAAGAAGAGAAGCCTCTGAAGAAAGAAGGGTAAGACTCTGTTCCTGGTTTCTGAAGAAAGGGGAAAAGAAGCATCCAGCAGCTGACCTCCAAGGAGGGAAGAAAATCCAAAAACCTCTGCCAGAGACTGGGCCTCAGTCCTGTTTCTGACATTGCCTGACCAAAGGCCCTGGGCCTGGTGTCTCAAAGAGCTGTTAACACTGGGTGTCTCCTACACCATCTCTGTGGGACCAATAGTGGCCAGCACAACTGGCCAGTGCTATCTAGCACTCCTGGTGACCAGTCGCAACCATCACTAACACTATCTGCGTAAGATAGCCAGCCACTTGTGCATACAGTAAGCTCTTTGTTTCCTCTGTTTGTAAAAATAAACCCCAGGGTTCTTGTTCCTGGAGCTTGAGGTCTCTTGGATTTCTGCACGTGGGTGAGAACCCACAGACCTGTCCTCTTATTGGGCACTGTCCTTTTTCAGGCAATAGCCCATAGGCCCTTATTGTGTGGGTTTTGCAAACCCTTGGTTCTGGTTTGTGGCCTTTGGGGGCTTTTTGATGAATCTCTGGTCTCAGAGCCCTCTCAGCCTGTTTTAGAACTGTACAACTTTTACTGACAACACACTGTTTTTAGAGGTATAATTTTGACTCTGTGGAAAGAACTTGGTTTTGATTTTATTCCGTAACTTGTGAGTTTTTACAAAATTGAGGGTCTATGTTTTATTTTCCCTTTTTTCTCTTTACAGACTTATTTATTTTAAACAGGTGCATATGTGGTTAAGATGAACAAACAGGCTGGCCTCTTCAATGTGAGTAGAACGGTCTTTCTTTTATCAGGCAGTGTTTTTGTATGGCAGCAAGTAAATGGCTTTGAATGTTTGTGATGATAATTAAAACTGTAGCTACATAAGACAATCCACATATGTTAAATGAAAACTAAGGGAGCTGTGTGTGTCCATAAGTTTTATGTCTGTCTGCCTTCTTTAGTCTAATTGCCCTAGCCTCTAGAGGATTGAAAATTGTATATATGTCACCTATAGAACTTTTGAGCTAAGAACTGTAATGGGGACACATACAAATGCTTCCAGGAATTATGATCTGGGATAGTTATGGTTAATGGCAACTAACTTGAAATTTATGAGTTGGGTTGAAATACATATGCTTGTAACAGTCTGTCAAACAGCATTATTTCTCTTCTTCATGAAGTCTGTTTATGGTGTGTAAAATGGGAGTTTCTATTTTGAATTAAAGTTTTCTTTGATAGGGTCAAAATAAAAGATTAAGTTTTGGGTGTCAGCATTTGACACTGTATTTAGCTGTAGCTTTGGTTGTAGTTATTTTTTTCTAATACTTGTGAAAAAACTCCTAGAACTCTAAATTGGAAAAAAAAGTTGGTAATATTTTACTTGATTGATCAGAGGAAATTTTATGGAATCTCAGTTCAGCTCCCAAGTCACTCCCTATATGTTTCCCTTTTCTCATGGGAAGGTCATTAAATGAATCTGACATATTTGGTATTTATCTGGTAAATTGGAACTTAATAGAAAGCAGTATCTTGGGAGAAATGTTTAACCTTGGAATATATATGTAAATATTAACACTAGTGATAATAAATTTATATGAAATCCTTTACATGTCTGATATGTAAATTACTTGTCAATTTTGATTGTTGTTCTGGAACATTGTAAGTTACAGTGTTGAAAAAAATTCCTTGTTTATTATGTTATCAGGTTTTCAATTTTGGTTACTTTAAAGTTTTGACATGTGAACAAACTGTTTCAGGAGAGATTAACAGGAGAAACACTTCAACTCATGCTAATTGTTACAACTTGAGTGATTTCGTATATGGAACAGAAAGGACTATTGGAGATGAACACAATTTGTTTTTTGTTTGTTTATTTAATGAACTTTGTTTATATCCTTGCTAATTTTTTTTGACAGTAAAGGGTATTTCCCCTCACTTAAGGTGACCACAGTTTTCCTACTACCACAGTACCCATAGTCCTTCATGTTGTTCACTGTGCTCGCCTCCCACCCTGTCTGTGGTTTGGTTTGCATTTTCCTGGTGAGAAGTGATGATGAACATTTTTTCATGTGCCTGTTTACCATCTGTATGTCTACAGAAGAAGTCCCTATTTAGCTCTTCTGTCCATTTTTTTGATTGTGTTTTTTGTTTTCTTTCTGTTGAGTTATATATTCTTTGTTTATCTTCAGTATCAGTATCTTGTCAGATGCATGGTATTCAAACATTTTTTACCATTATTAGGGTTTCTCTGTGTTTTCATTACTGTCTCTTTTGCACTGTAGAAGGTTTTCAGTTTGTTATAGTTCCAGACATTTATAACCTCCTTTGTTTTGTTTTCTGTTGGGAACAAATGTACAGATATTTCTGAAGTTTATGTCATAGTGTGTTTTGCCTATGTTTTTTTTTCTTTCTTATTCTATGTATGTTATGGTTTAGATCTTACATCCAAATCTTTTATCCATTTTGAATTGATTTGTTTGTATGTTGTGAGATAGTGGTCTATTTTCACTCTTTGTCCTGTGGCAGTTCAATTTTCTTAACACCATTTCTTGAAGAGGTTTTCCTTTTTCCAGTGTATCTTTTTTTCACCCCTTTGCCATAGAAAAATTTTCCATAAATGTGTGGATTATTTCTGGGCTCTGTTCCATAGGTCTGAGTGTCTGTGTTCTAAAACCATGTTGTTTATTACAACTTAATGATGTAGTTTGAAGTTGGAAGTGTAATAACACCATCACCCCTCCCCCAACCCCCTTTTTAGTATGTGGTCTTTGATTATTTGAAGTGTTTTGTGGTTCCATATGAATTTCAGTAATATTTGTTTCATTCCTTTGAGGAATGCCATTGAGATTTCTCTTGGGAGTGCACTGAATTTTTAAGTTGCTTTGGGTAACATAGCAGTGTGACAATGTTGATTCTTCCAATCCATGAGGAAATATCTTCCATTTTTCTTGTGTGTCTTCTATTTCTTTTAACAATTATACTTTTAACTTGAACAATATTTTATAGTTTCTCTTTTATAGGTTCACCTCCCTTGTTTATTTCCTGGTATCTTATTTTGGGTTAGATTGTAAATGGGTTGGCTTTCTTAATTTTCTCTTGTAGCTCATGATATGCAAATAAGAAAGCAACTGAACTGCTTTTTTTTAAGATTTATTTATTTATGCATACAAGAGCTGGGGTACAGGCCAGAGTAGTGGGAGGTTAGAGGATTCACCAGAGACAGAGTGGGGAGCAGAACAGGCAGACTGACTGAGATCCACTCCTGAGGGGGAGCAGGGGGCAAGGCAGGAGAGGTCTGCCTCACCATGTGGGTCCCCTCCCTGGCTGTGGATTGAACTAACGCTGCTGTGCCACGGATGCTTCCCAGTGCAGTGCTCAACCCGCTGAGCCACCAGGGAGGCCCTGCTTTATTGTTTTAATTAGTATTTTCATGGAGTCTTTGGCTTTCTCTATGTATGTACATTATCATTTCATGTGCAAATAATGATAGCTTCTTTTCCAGTGTGGACTCCTTTTATAACTTTCTCTTGTCTAATTGTTACTGCTACAACTTCTAATACTATGTTGAAGAGTAGTGGTGAGGGTGGGCATCCTTATCTTGTATCAAATCTTAGTTGAAAGGCTTTCAGTTTTTTACCATTGAGAATAATACTAGCTGTTGTTTTCTGATAAGGCTTCTATTATGTTGAGGTATGTTCCATTTATCCCCAGTTTTTCAGAGATTTTCATCATAAATAGATGCTGAAATGCTTATCAAATGCTTCCTCTTCATATATTGATATGATCATATGGTTTTGACTTTCCTTCTTGTTGATATGATGAAATATGTTGATTTCTTTTTGTATATTGAACTACCATTGTGTCCCTGGTTTGAATCCTTTTTGGTCATGATCTATATAATTCCTTTAATGCATTGTCAGACTTGGTTTGCTATGATTTTATTGAGCAGTATATATTAATATCTTATTGGTACGTCCTTTTTGGGGATATATTGTGGTTTCTCATTGAGGTTTTTATTTTTATTTCCCTGATAATAGTGATGATGAATTTTTTGCATTCTCCTCTTTTCAGCATTAATTTCATTTTTTAAATGAAAGGCCCTTTGAATTAATCTTATTTCTGGTGATTTGCAGAACCAAAATATAATGACCTGCAATTTCCTTTATATCAATAATTATAAAGGAATTCTGAACTCCAACTCTCATGTGTCCTAGAAAGAAAATTGATCTCTGGCTACGATGTGTGTGTTTGCATCGGAATGATTTTAAATTCATATAATAATCTAGCTAAATAAAAAGGATATTGATC
This sequence comes from Galemys pyrenaicus, assembly GCA_019455555.1. Lineage (NCBI taxonomy): Eukaryota > Metazoa > Chordata > Mammalia > Eulipotyphla > Talpidae > Galemys > Galemys pyrenaicus. The sequence goes on from JAGFMF010011511.1 coordinate 95,102, forward strand.
CCTTAAATATTTTTATTCATTCAATTTAGAATCATTCATTGAAAACACTAATATTAATGATTTTGTTTACACACATTCAAAATAAATTTTATTCATTGAGTATATTTTTATTTTTTAAGTACACACTACTATTTCATTGACCCTTAACTGCTATGCATATTTAGATGAAATGACTTTCATTTCTTAGTGCATTTAAATTTACAGCCACTAATATTGGGGTTGAGTATAAACCTGATAGAATTTCAGTTAACCAATTATCATATAAACAAACATACAAAATCCAGGCTCTGATCACCACATTCAAGGGATGAATTTCACACCAGGATATACATAGGTGGTGGTTCAAAATGACAGAGTGGGAAGATCTTGGGATCACCTCTTTCTCACAGACAACAAACCTGCAACTATGTATGGACCAATTATCTTTGAAACAGAACTGAAGATTAGTGGATCAGTGTCTCCTACAACAAAGAGTGAAAGTCACCCTTTGGAAAGGTAGAGACACACTCTCTCCAAGAATGCCATTCCTGGACAGTGACCTATGGCAGGGAGGGGTGATCATGTAGATGAAGTTTCTTACTGGTTAGTAAAGGGGTTGCTTTCTACATTAAGTATCCCAAGCCTGGCATCTATACCAGAGAGACGTGTACCTTATCCAGTTGCACAATACCAGGTGGCCTTCACTGAGGAAAATTAGAACTATGAGGAATGGAGAGCCTACTTTAAAAGGACTGGGCACAAAAACATTTATCCCAGGATGCAGCACAATAAGGAGCAGCTTGAAGGGTACCTAGACCATATTTTCTATTTGCCGAATTTAAAACAGCCAGAGGAGTAAAATAAAGAACAATGTCTAGGTGAAAGGAAATGCTGGAGGGAGCCATCTCGAACTTTCCTTACATTCATCTGGTGCTGGTACTGGCAGAGGTCATATTTACAGGAATCATTTAAACCAGTAGGAACAGAGAATGACCATTCTCTTCACCCCAGTCCCTACTGCTGTTGCTGTTGGTGGGGTTGCCTGAACCTGTAGCAGCTCATATGGCAGATTGCATGCACAGCTCCTGTGATGACCCATGCTTTTGGCTTCTGGGAAAACCCAGGCCTGCAGAATCAACCTGCAGCTCATCCCCAAGGCTTCCATTGTGGTTAAATCATAACTGCAGCTTTCTCCTTTGGATTGTTCTCCTACTTCAGTAGATGGCTTGTAACTGCAGCACTCTCCAGCTGCTTACAGCTGTGGCACCAACAGCAGCTCACTCCCAAATCATTCACGCTGTCCTGTCTCCTACCACCCATTTCCAACTCTTGCATTCTAGCCACTCTGGCCACTGAGGCTTCAGCAACTTCAGTTTCTCTCAGTCTGGTACCATGAGTCAATACCCTGCAACCTCTTTTCTAATACAGTATTTCAAAACTGGGAGAGATAGTTGTGTTACCTAATACATAGAACAAAGCAGAGTCAAAAGGTAAGGAGAACAGAGAAATGTGCCACAGATGATAGGATAGAATAAATATTGGGGAAAAACCTAATGAAACAAAAGTAAATAAAGTACCTGATGAGTATTTAAAAGCAACCGTCATAAAGATGTTCACTGAAATTGGGAGGATGTATGAACAAAATGGAAATTACAACAGAGATAGCAAAGCTGTGAGAAATTTCCTTTTTTTTTTATTATATTATATTTAATTGCATTTGACATCGTTTGTTTTCCCCAGTGCGTTCCCACCACCATTTCACCCGTGCACCGCCACCTCAGTCCCTTGTGCTCTTTACATCTCATCACCGTCTTTGCCCTCCCCTCCCTCCATCCACCCCCA
>JAGFMF010011511.1:100638-119218 GCA_019455555.1 Galemys pyrenaicus
TTATGTGTCTTGCTGTATTTCTCTTTCTGTCGTAAAATTTTGGGGTGCGACTAGCTTCTTGTATTTCTATTTTCATCTCCTTTTTTAAGCTTGGAAAATTCTGTGAGAAATTTCCAAAGGTGAATCATTGAGGTGAACATAGCTTAACTAAATGCACACTAGAATAAAACAGCAACTAGATGAAACAGCAGATGGAATCAGTGTCTTAGAAGATAAAGTAGTGGAAAGCACTGAACAGACTATTATTTACTGTCAGCTAGAATATCATGCTAATATCCGGTTTGTGGTCAGTCATACAATAAATAAGAAAATATAAGACAGTATGATTCTCTTTAAAAATAATAGGGTTTTAAGAATTTTCTAGATAGTAATAAATCCATTAGTGTTAAAACTGATGAAAATACACATTTGATAAATAGACACCATTCATCTATTTTTATTTTTGCTGTGTTTCACTTTACACCTGTGTGTCTTGCCAAAAAATCAGCCGAAACATTTATTAAGCAATTCTGTTATATATCAATGAGTTTCTTTTTACCTTATGATTTCCCAAAGATATTGGAGCATACAAAAATTTAGTAATGATCCCAGAATGAAGTATTTATAGTGAAAAATTTAACTGTAACGTATATGTCTTCTATATGTTTATATATTTAGAAATATATAAAATATATTTATGATTTCTCTGGATTTTGGGTTCAATTGCTTGAGACATGACCATGTGTTTAAGTTAAGATGAAAGGGCCTTATTTCAGTGAACTTTTCATAACTGACAGTCACATTCACGACAAAATTTTCTTTTGAAAACCTGTATACTGTTTTGATTACTATAACTTTGCAGTATAGTATGAAGTCTGGGTGTGTTATACCACCATTCCTCCTCTTGTGTCAGGATCCCTTCTTTGATTATTTGGAGTATTATGTGGTTCACATGAGGTTAAATACTGTTTTGTTTCATTTCTTTAAAACTTGAAAGGGAATGCATTGCATTTTTTAAGTTTTTTTTTTTTTCTGGAAAAGATGGAATATCTTTTTCTTTCTGTCTTCTCTTTCTCAACAATGTATTATAGTTTCCATCCTAAACGTCCTAAAACTCCATTAAGTTTATTCTTAGGTATTTAATTCTTTTTGATGCTGTTGTCAATATTGGTTTTCTTGATTTCTTTCTCTTCTAGTTCATGACTTGTATACTGCAACATAAATGTTTATTGACTTACAGATGTTCATAGGAATGCCTTCAGATCCTCTATATGTCTGCTATGTATGTTGTAACTTCTCTTTCATGTCTCATTCTATTTATTACAGTGTTCTCACCTTTTTCTCTTTGAATCTAGGTAGAGGTTTGTCTATTTTGTTTATTTCTTCAAAGAAACAGACTTTGGTTTCATTGACATTTTGCACTGTTGCTTTGATTTCTTTCTTGTTTATTCCTTCTCTATTTTTTATTGATCCTTTCTACTTTTTTTCCCTATTTGTTCTTCTGTTTTTTACTTAAGGTGTAATGTTAGATTATTTATTTCAGTTCATTCTGTTTTCTTGATGTGGGTCTGAATGGATAAGATACGTACTTCTTCCTTTGTACTTCTTTGCTGTGTCCTATCGATTTTTGTAGATTGTGTCTTCATCTTTTTATATTTCCAGGCATTTTATTTGTTATCGAGGTAACATTGGTTTACACTATTGTTTGTGTATTAAAATAATAGGATCTCCCCCACTCAGGTCCTGTTACAACAACATAACCAAAATCAATATACCCATAATCTGCCACAAATATCCATTGTATTCCACTACTCCTTTGGGAAACCTCTGTTCTCTAGTCAGCTTTTCAGGGTTAGTTTTTAGTTTTGCTTTATATGACCCTTTGTTTGGTTTCTCTATATTCTACATATAAGTGACACCATCTGATATTATTTTTTTCTTTGCCTGACTTATTTTCACTGCGCATAATCCCATCCATGTTGCTACAAATGTATCTTGTTTTATAGCTGAGTGATATTCCAATGTGAATATTTACCACAACTTCCTGATATACTCATCTGTATTTAGGAAATTAGATTCTTTCTATACTTTGGCTATGGTAAATAGTGCTGCAATGAACATAGGACTGCATGTTTCCCTTTAAATTAGTGTTTGGTGTTTTTTTTTTTAATTCTGTTTTGATTACATTTTAGCTAGAGATTAATCCACAAAGACATCTTTGAAATTTATGTTCTTGAGTGTTTTGCTTATGTTTTTATTCTATGTATTTTCTGGTCTTATATCCATGTCTTTTATACATTGTGAGTTGATTTTTTGTGTGTGGTGTGAGATAGTGGTCTAGTTTTACTCTTTCACGTGTGATTTTACAGCTTTACTACCAACACTTATTGATAAGGCTTTCCTTATTCAGCATGTTTTTGGCTCCTTTGTTATAGATTAACTGTCCATATAAGTATGCATTTACTTCTGGGATATGAATTCTCTTTCATTGTTCTATGTGTCTGTTTTTTGCAAGTATCATACTTTTTTGATTATTATAGCTTGATAATATAATTTGTTGTCTGGAAGTATGACACTGTCATATTTCCTCTTTTATCACAATTACATTGGCTATCCAGGGTCCTTTGTTTCCAGTTTGTTTGTTTTTTTTTTTTTCATTTCTTCATTGATTTCCTTATTAACCTAATAGGCACTCATTAGTATGTTGGTTGGTCTCCACATTAGATGTTTTTCCTACTTATTTTGTGCTTGATTTCTAATTTATTTACATTGTCATCATATTTGACACTTGATATTAATTCAATTTTTATTAACTTTTTGATACTTGTATTGTGAACAAACATATATTACCTATCCTTGAGAATACTACATGTACACTTGAGAAGAATATGTAATCAATATTTTTTGGGGTGCAGTGCCTTATAAATGTCTTCTTAGCCCATATAGTCTAATTTCTCATTTAAGACTATTGTTTTCTTGTTGATTTCCTATCTGGTTGATTTTTCCACAGATGAAAGTGGATGTTGAAATCCTCTATTCTCTTGTGTTTCTGTCACTGTTTGCTTTAATGTTTGGTAATAGTTGCCTTATATATTTTGATACTCCTTTGTTTGGTAGATATATACTGAAGTAGTTGTGCTACAATAAAGAAACAGCAAGAAGACTGTTCAAAATGAACCAGGGGTTGTTTCTAAATGTATGAAATGACTAAAATTTTTTACTCATCTGTGGGGTCACAATGAACTTTTTCCAAGATTAGAGAGCTGTAAAATTTCCCACACTTTTTCTACTATTTTAGGAAGTAACCAGTCATGTTTTAAGTTGATGCTTAGATAATATTCTATGTGATGTATGAATTGAATTGAGCCCTGGGTAATATTGAAGTTAACTATGATGTGCCTTGTTTTACTTCCAACAGCATATACTTTCAAGAACAACTTTTTACTCATTTTCATAATAATAATAAATTCTTGTAATTATGAATAAGATGTTTGCGAACAGTTTTCTATGCCAGAGTTCAGAAGACCTAATCCTGACCTTTCAACTAACTAGCTAACTTGATGGATCAACTCGCCACTAACTAGATGGGATACGAGTCCCTTTCCTTCACTGACTCCATACTATCTTTAGAAATAAGAGATTTATATAATTTATCTTTCTTTTTATCTTTTATCTATGATCTAATGTTTTAAGACTATCTTTACCAGACAATAAAATTTAAAATCAGTAAAATTTAAAATTCAACATCTTTAGAAAAATATATTTGCCTTCTTTGCATCATTATAACAACAATTTGGAGCCTTCTGTTATTTTTTGTCACTTAAGGAACAAATCAGCATTAAAGCATGATAATATCTAAATCTTATTTTATATTACACTTTTTAAGCAGTGAATTCATAAATAAGCTGACAGAATTCATTGACAAAAGAGAAGTTCATTGTGTGATTTAATCTTTTCTGTGATGTATTAATGTCTTTCAATAGAGTATCCAATATTGTTTCCAAAGCAAGAAGTTTTCAGGACAGGAATTTCGAATGTGTTTCAGATGATAATGCTTTTGTTTAATGATTCAGAATCAGAGGAATGTATAGAGCAATCCAAAATGAAATTAAAAAAAATAAGTCCAATTCAAGGGAAGGGAGTTGTGATGGAGATTTCATGCAAACGAGGAAGGGATTCATTTTTCTTTCTTTTCTTTCCAGATTCCTTCAATTAAGTGCCTCCTAATGTTACTGTTTATGCAAGCAGGCATTGGGAGGAAAATTTAAAACCTTTTGGATGATAAAAGTAACAGAAAGAGAAAAATGTAAATGGCAGAGTTGTAAAGGTCATTCATTCATTCATTCATTCATTCATTATATCTGGTACATGTTAAGTACCAGGCACCATGTTTTGACCTAAGTAATACTTCATATCAATCATTTAGTGTTTTTTCTCTCTTTTTAAAAATTCTGAGATGTAGCAAGTTGTAAGGACTAAATGATAGCAAAGTAAATACTTCTGTGCTCACCTCTAAACTTTAGCATTCTTTTAATTATTTATTCAGATACAGTTTAAAAGAAGGAAACTATTAGTTAAAGCAATCTCTCCTGTTCCTATTCATTTATTCCTTTGATTAACAGCCTTCATTTGGTGTATTTTCATACATATTCATGTATTTACATCAATTTATGATTCATTTTTGTGTTTTAAATTGTATATAAATAGTATCACACACTGTATCATTCTGTAGCCTAATTTTATTGCTCATATTATGTTTTTAAGCTTAAATCCATATTGATAGAAGCAGCTCTACTTCCTGCATATTTAATTGCTGTACACTATTACATTACTTGAATATTCAAATTATTGGTATACTTCTAGACCCCTTCTATTTTATGGTATTACTAATATCTCTGAAAAATAAAATTCTATTCTTGAATGTGCGAGGTTCTTTTCTAGTTACATACCTAGCACTAATATTCTTGATTCAAAGGATATGGCCATCTTCCACTTTACTAGGTATAATCAAGTTACTTTCCATGTACTGTGCAATAACCACAACATGGTGAAATAATTGACTGCAGGCAAGCCTTTCCCTTAAACACAACCAGATATCAAATATTACCCACATGTAAACCTCATCAACTCATTAGCAACATTTCTGGATTGATTAATACAATTTTTTCAAGGTTAGTGCTTGATTTTTTGCTGAAGTGCTGGGAAAGGGAAATGGTAGGAGCATTGTGGTCACAGTTACAAATGGAGGAACAAATGGGGGAAGGCAGGTGCTCTGGTGCAACCAAGATGGTACAGTTGACCTCTACAATGAGCATGAAATAGTATGTTACTTGCTGAGTGAATCCTGGTACAGAATGATTATTCCCAGATTGTCGTAGAGATGATATCATGAGTAACAATGAAGACATATCTCTCTTGCCCTTTTGAAAATGGAGATTTATGGAGATTGGAATGAAGTCCACAATAAAATACAAAGTCCTACATTAATGAGGCAGGGACCTGGAAATCAGGATAAGGAAAAGAAATACAGTTACATTTAATAATGGATAGAGAAGTAACACCAGAGGTATCACAGTCTTTGCTTTACCCTCCCATTCCTCAAGACAGTGACTACTGAGATCAAGACATTTAGAGTTTCATAGCTTTCCACTCACACATGCCAATGTTTAGATAAACAAGGAAGATTCAAAAACTAGTAACAAAATGCCACATATTGGGGAAAATAGAAGGCAAAATTACATGTGAATTAAAGGTCATCCTATGGAACTGAGAATGGAGAATTTGAAAGAAAAAGATAAAGCAGCAGAATTTAAGTTTAATGGACATAATTGAAAGTGCTAAGAAACAAATAGTTTAGCAGATCAAGCAAATTTATATTAAAATTTCAAGTATAGGATATCAGAATGGATACCGAGGGGTAGAGAAATTCTTCATCAGAAACATTGAGCAATTTAAAAAAATCCAAGCATCAATGGTAACTGTGAGGAATATAAGAGATAAAGGGAACCATTGACAGCATACTAAATAAGCTTCATATTACAAAGTAAAAAAAGCAGTTAAATCGGAGAAAAAAAATATAAATCAAAGGGTACAAAAATAAATAAGTTTCAGGAAAATTGAAGAAACACTAAATATCAGACTTCATCAAGGGAGGAAGCATAAGAATATTCCAGGAGTTTGAGACTGGAGAGCAGATACCTTATTCAAAGAAATAATAGCTGAGAACTTTTAAACATAAGGAAAATAATTGACCAGAGATTTTGAGGAAGCATACAGGAAACCAAAATTTCCAAATGCAAAGTAACTTATACAAAGATATGTCATTGATAAATTATCAACAATCAATGATAAATTAAAAAAATATTAAATATTGCCTCAGGATAGAAAACATTCCTTGATCAGGCTTTCATTAGACTTCTCTATAGAAACTATAGGCTAAGAAAGAGTGCAATGAAATTTTGAGAATTATAAAAAATAAAGTTTTCCAGCAAAATATCCACCAATAATCTGCAAAATTATTTTTAAAATATGATGGAGAAAATAATACATAGAGGAAAACATAGGCTAAACTCTTCATGACATTGGCTCAGAGATCTTTGGAATCACAACTCCAACAACAAGGGGCAAATAAAAATAAATAAAGGAGACTTCATCACATCACATCACACTTCATCACACAGTGAAAGAAATCACGACTAAAATGAAAAGACACCCTTTTGAATTGGAGAAAATATTTGCACATCATACATATGGGCTAATTTCCAGCATCTACAAAGAATTAAATCTATGTATCAAATTGAGACTATCAGAAATGGAGGGGGAGGGTGGGTGCAGGGCAAAGTGGATAGGGGGCTTTATGTACAATATTGGAAGTCGGTGAATGTGGGTGCCTTAGTGGTAGACCTATTTTAGTAACATACACCTGAGAAGATAGGAACCTATACCTTTGAATAATATAGTGCTGTAACTAATGCTACCTGAACAAAATAAAACTACCTGAACAAAATAAAATATAACTATGTTAAGAAGTTTAATTTTTTTCCTCAGTCTATGAATACAGGATACCTTTCTACTTTATATCTTCTTTTATTTCCTTATTTCCTTAAGTGTCTTAGAGTTTTCAGTGTATACGTCTCCCATTTCCTTTGTTAAGTATACTCCCTGATTAGTCATCATTGGTGATATGTAAATGGAATTGTTTGTTTGTCTGTTTTGTATATTTCATTGCTTACCTGTAGTGACAACAATGTTTTGTGTATTATTTTGTCTTCTGCCTCTATACTGCATTCACTTATTATTTGTTGTTGTTTCTCTTTGTGTAGTCTTCAGGGTTTTGTATAGACCTATGTTGTTTGCAAATAATGATAGTTTTACTTCTTTTCCAATTTGGAATTTATATATGCATTTTTTGAATGTCCAGTATTTAATTGAGCAGTAGTGGTGAAATAAAATTTCATTGTCTTGTTCCTCATCTTAGGGGAAAAGCTTTCAGTTTTTCACTATTGAGTATTATGTTAGCTGTGGATTTGTTATTTACAGCTTTTATTTTGTTCTTTCTCCCAATTATTTGAGAGTTTTTAATATAATGGCTATTGAATCTTATCAAATGAATTTTTAGTGTCTACTTAATGGTCAATTTATTATTATTATTATTATTATTTTGATGTGGTGAATGATTGGTTTATATATTTTGGTTCTTTATATACTGGAATGAACCCAGCTTGGTCATGAGATGATTCTCTTAATGTGTTGGTTGTTTATATCAGCCATGATTTTTTGAGGAAATTTGTCTCTATATCATCAGAGATATTAGACTACAGTTTTTTTTTAATTGTGCTCCCTTATTTGGTTCATGGATCAGAGTATTCTAGAACTTATAAGATGTGTATAGGAACTCTCATCTCTTCAATTACTTGGAAAAGCTTGAGGATAGGTACTTTATTTAATATTTTTGAACATTTGATAACATCACTAGTAAAGCAATCTAGTCTAGGTATTTGTTGTTTTTTGTGGTTTTTTAAAATATACTATTTAGCACTTTTTCAGCTTCTCTGATTTATTTGTTCTGTTTAAACTGTCTATTTCATCTTCATTCATTCTTGGAAGTTTATATGATTTTTAAAATTTGCCTATTATTTTCTACATTGTCCAATGTATTTGCATAGAGATTTTCATTGTAGTTATGATCCTCTTGATTTCTGTGGTATCTGTATTTATTTCTTTCAATTTCTTATGTTTTTAGTGTTCCTGTCTTTTTTATTTAGAGCACCTAGCTTAGAGTGTATCAATGTAGTTTACCATTCGAAGTGCTAGTTCTTGGTTTCATTGATCTTTCTGTTGTCTGTTTGGCTTCTATTTCATTTATATCTAGTCTAATTTTCTATTATCCCCTTTCACCTACTGATATTTTACTTTTCTTATTCTAATTACTAAGGATGTAAGTTGAGATTGTTTATTTAAAATTAGGTGGGGAAAGGAGAGGAGGTATGGGCAGAATAGGTTCGTGGAAACAAATACATTAAAAAATAAATTTCTTCCAAATTCTAAAAAAAAATGTTTTTCAATCTTGTTTACTGATGTGCATCTGTGTTGCTCTGAAATTCCCTCTTAACACCACTTTTTGTTGCAGCCCATGAGATCTGGTAACTTGTCTAATCATTTCAGTGGTCTCCATATGTTTTTTTATTTTTCCTTTTATTTTTTCAATGAACCAAATATTTTTAGAAGCATTTTGTTTAATTTCCACAATTTTTTGGGTCTTCTTATAATTTCCTTTTTGTGGTGAACTTCTAGGCCCATGTCATTGGGATAAAAATATACATATATGTTGAGGCTTGTTTTATGTCCTAGCATATTATCTATCCTTGAGTGTTATGTGTGCACTTAAAAAGAACATGCATTCACTTTTTTGGGATGGTATATCTGGTATATTACCTTATGTAAGACATTTATTTCTTTGTTTATTTTCTCTGTGGATGAATTTCTCCTTTATGTAGTGGTGTGTTGAGATTTTCCACTATAACTGTTGCAATCAATGTCTTGATGTAGGTTTGTCAATAGATGTTTATATAACATCTCTGTGTTGTCATGTAAATATTAATGACAGTTATTAATTCTTGGTGGATTTCCCTTTGATCATTACTTAGTACCCGTTTTTGTTACTAATTACATTCTTTTTTGGTTTTGGTGGAAAGTCTAATTTATCAGATATAAGAACATCCCATACATTACATAACGGTTCCTAATTTTTTTTATTGGCTTAAAATACCTTACTCTAGCAGTCTTTGACTTTGTCTATATTTAATTTATGTCATGGTTACTGATTTATTTTTCATAGTTTTAGTAACATTTTCTTGGTGCTTATTCATCTCTTAAATATTTCATATATAATAATATAACATTGTTTTAAATATTTGTTATGAATTTTGAACTGTTTTCTCTGTGGTTATGTTCTTTTTGCTTTTACTATTATCTATGTATGACATTGGTCCTTGATTATTCTGAATAAACTCTCTCATCAGTTTTTTCAAACAGATATTTGTTTTGTTAATTTTCTATATTTGTTTTCTATTTCATTACTTCTCTCTGTTACCTTTTTCTGAAGATTCTATAAGTTTATTGTGCTATTTTTATGACTTTTTACATATTTTTTAATGAATGCATTTGCTTTTATAATTTGCCCCAAAACCATTTTAGCTCTGTTCCACAAATTTTCCAAAATAGCACTTCCATTTTTTAATTTTAAATAATTTATATTTTTCATTCTAAGTTTATATAACAGAGCAATTTCAGTCTCATTCTTTTATGACCTGGCATATGGACATCATTTGCTTTCAATCTAGAGTCTTCAAATCCTATTATTTCATGTTTGCTATCTTCAGTGCATTTCTGTTTTGTTTCAAGTACATTAATATGTTGCTCTCCTTTGACCTTAGCTATATATTTTTTATTTTCCATATTTTTAATCAATGCTATCTTTACATGAATCTAGTGTACTCTCTTTAGCATTACATATTGCTTTCATGTCTTAAACTTTACTTTAGCATTACATATTGCTTTCATGTCTTAAACTTTACTAGGATGAGAAAAGAAAACAGAGTAGTAAATATTTACACTTAAGACTGCACAATATACTGAAGAAAAAAAAAGGGTGGTACTGAATCAATTATGTAGATAATTGGTCTAAACATGGAGAAACATGAGATTGTATATAGGCTCTCTCTTAAGGATGTCTTAGTTGATATGTATCCTATGTAAAGGGAAACAAAAGTAGAAGTAAACAAATGGGACTATACCAAACTGCACAGTAAATATCATTAAATGATCATTAAACCATCATTACAATGATTGGTTTCTGGAAGGGAGATCTTTGCAAATCATATATATTGAGAAGGGGTTAATACTCAAAATATATAAATCTACAAACCTCAACAACAGAACAACCTAATTAAAAATGGACAGACTATCTGAATAGATATTTCTCCAAAGAAAACAAGCTACTGGCCCACAGCAACATAAAGCATTCATGATCACATACTATTAGAGAAGTGAAAATTAAAGCTGTAATGAGATTTAATCACAAACTAATGTATATGCCTATTTTGAAAGGACAAGAAATTACATGTGTGAGATATGATGGGGAGTAAAGGAATATTTTGGACAGTGCTAGTGAAAATTTAATAGGTACAGCCAATATACAGTATGTACATTCCTCAACATTAAGAATAGAAATACCATATGATGTAGCTATCCCACTTCTGGGCATTTTCTGAAGGATGCAAAAACACTAATTCAAAGAGATATATGCAGCTCTGTATTCATACAAGTAATATCACAATAGTCAAGAGTGAGAAACAACCTAAGTATCCAATGCCAGATGAATGGGCAAATTTGTTGTGATATATACTCAGTGAATTACTACTGAAATATAAAAAAAAAAAGATGAAATTCCAACATTTACTACATGGATAGAACTAGAGTGCACCATGCTTACTTAGTGAAATAAGTCAGATGGAGAAAGGCAAGCAGTGTTTCCACTTATGTGTGTTAGACTAAGAAATAAAACAAAGTGAGTGAACAAAACAAACTTTCATTCTTCTCCATTTCATTCATAGAATAAATTGTGTGAATCGGATTAACAGTATGGTGATAGATGTAAACTAGAATTTTGATAAACATAATTTAGTATATATAGGTATTAATTTATAAGGCTCTATACCTGAAAACCACATAATATTATAAGCCAATCTTATCATTGGAGAGTGGTTAGATATAGAAATAGAGAAAGAAAAGATCATTTACTTTGGCAATGTAGTTAGGAGGTACATGTCCCCTTATCTCAAAAATGTCAGTTCCAATGGACTCTCGTGGGTAAATGATTCTAAAGAGTCCTTTGGCCAGACATAAGAAATATAACAATAGCTATAGAAAGACTATCTTAAAGATAAGAAGATGCCTGTACAACTACCATGTAAAAGAAGATACAGCTCTGATGTATGATTCAAATTAAGACTTTGTTTTCACTTGGTGATTTTTTATTTTCCATTGAAAAAGCTGATGATTTTCGAATCTCCCCCCCAACACACACACAGCCTTAAAGTGGCCTGCTCTATAATTCACATTGGAAATCATTTTCATTTTAAGTATTCCAATCCATGAACATGGGCTATCTTTCCCCCCACACCATTTTTTGGGGGGGTTTTCTTTTAATTTCTATCAGCCAAGTTTGTAGTTTTTAATGTATGATTCTTTCATCTCCTTGATTAAAATTTATTACTAAATGTTCTATTCATTTTGATATATTGTAAATAATTTAAATCTTTTTCCTTTTCAACTGTTTACTTTTAATATTAGAAATGCAATTTATATTTGTGTTTTGATTTTGGATCCTGTAACTTTGTTAATTTTTTAAATTATTTCTAACGGTGATATGTATTTATGTATATAATCCTTTGTAAGTCTGTATATATAAGATCATGTCATCTTCAAACAGATAATTGTACTTTTCTTTCCAATCTGAATGTCTTATTTCTTTTCTTATGCAATTTCTATAGTTGGAAAATTCATTTCTATATTAAATATAAATGATAAAAATGGTCATCTTTCACTTGTTCAATATTTTAGAGGAAAATAATCAGTATTTTACGACATGATGATGATAATAACTGCGGGTTTTCACATATAATCTTTATTATGTTGAAGTTATATTCCTAATTTATTGAGTATTTTTTATTGTGAATGGGTGTTGTGTTCTATGAAATGATTTTTCTGCATTGATTGAAGTCATCATGCAATTCTTTTTCTTAATTTATCATATTAATATGATTTATTTTTACATGTTGAACCATCCTTTCATTTCAGAAATAATTCTCACTTAGTCACATTATATAATCCTTTTGACAAGCTACTAAATTCATCTGCTAATATATAGTCAGAGTTTTTGTTAATATTCATAAGGAATATTAGCCTGTAAGGTTCTTACAATATGTCTGATTTTAGGGTCAAGTTAATGTTGGCCTCACAGAATGAGTTACTGTTCCCTTTTCATTTTTGAAAGTTTGAGGAAAGTTGGTGTTAATTTATTTGTATGTTATAAATTCACCAGTGAAGCCATCTGGTCATAGATATTTTTTGTGTTGGAGGTTTTTGATTATGGAAACAATTTTCTTAATTTTTATAATTCTACGCTGTTCCTTTTTGTTCTTCACTTAGTTTTTTTTTGTTCTTGTTTTATTTCCATATTTAAACGTTGGGAATTTATGTGTGTGTTAGTTAATTTTTTCACATATGTAGGTTTTCTAGGTACCCTTCTGCCATTACCTTCAGTTCATTTTTATCAGAAAGTATTTTGTAGGATTTAAAATATTTTAAATTCATTAAGATATTAAAGTATTGTTTACCTGGAGATTTTTCCATGTATGTCTCCTATTATTTGATAGAGCCTTCTTTGTTAGATATCATTGGCTAATAATGTTGTTTAAATTCTCTGTAGTGTTATTGACATTTTGTTTGCTTGTTTTATCCTTCATTTAAAGTAAGGAATCAATAGTCTGTCAAGGATATGAAACAACTTCATTTATAAAAATAATAAAAATAAAGTTAGGAATTAAAAATTGAATTATTCAATTGTAGGATGGTCTTCAGTTGTCAGTTTTTGCTTTGTTTTATGTATTCTTTGTTAAGTTGTGCATGATTATAATTTTAAAATACCTGTTTTATTGATGTCAAAATGTCCTTTTATGTTCTAGTTTTTCTGACTTAATGTCTACTTTCTGTGACCAGTTCTATTTTTGGCTACTATTTTAGTGGGATTTTTATCTAAGATTTTATTTTCAATAATATTTATACTCATACATATATATTTATATAGATATGTATATAAATGTTTGGAGCAGGTTGACAGCACTGATTCAGACCACTCTAAGTATGTTTACAGATTTTTCATGGCATTTTAGTGATTTCATATGTAATACTTTTGAGTAATAGCAAAGTAAATTCATTATATATAACTTATGAATTAAAAGTCAGAATTTCCTGACTTTTGATTTTGCTTAAGGGAAGAAAAAGTAGGGCATAATATCAGGGCCTAGTTAATATATCACCAAAGTAATATGATTAATTTTCTTTGGTGGGAATGTGTTCTTAATTTTTTCCTATCAGGATTTGCTAGAACCATCTCCTTAATATTTATCCCACTAGTGATCTTATTAATGGTACTTTATCATTTTGCTGCACCTTTTCCTCTTTCCATCTGCTTGTGGGACATTTTAATTGCCTCTACAGGTCTTTATTATGGCTAAATATTTTCCGAGGCAGCCTATGATCAATGGCTCTGCTATTGTGTTTAATCATTTCCATTAAATATTATACTACAGCTGAATTATGATTAGATTAAATAAAAGGAAATATATTACATTGGTTTTCATTTAGAAAATCTCATTAATTTATGTTTGCATTTAATAAAACTAACTTAAATCGAAAGTTTAAAAAGCATATGTTTCTCAGAAAACAAAGGAGTCAGAAAAAGGTAACTTAATTACTAGTACATTTTCAATATATTTTAATCTTCTGTTTTAGGATGTGTGAGAATCATGAACTTCCCAAATTTCACTGAGCTAAGTTTTTGTTATGACCTTGTAGAAGTCACTTAATATTTCTGAGCTTCTACCTCAATGTTTTTATTTTTCAAACTAATTATTTTACTCTATAAATGTAAAAAGATGGTAGTTATTATGCTTTAATAATTATTCTCCTGGGAAAGCTTTCATGGAGCTTCAGTGAACTCATATGTAATTTTTTTGAATAATACTAGTTTAGAATAATCATTAAAAGTATATATTTAGAGTCAGTATATCACTTTTCTCCTATCTCCTGAAGCATACAAGTATAGCTGCCTCTGTGCAATGAATACTAATGGCCTCTCAAATATTACCTACATCTGAATTGGTGTATGTGGTGAAATAATTGTTCATGTAGCATAGTGTCTATCAAGTAGATTAATACATGATAAATGCTTATTTCATAAATTTTTTGTTTCCAGGAAGTGAATTATCTTACCGGCCCTTTAGATACTTGGTTACATATATTTACAATGAAAATAATATTGGGATAATCTATTGCTAAATTTATCTCCAATGAGAAATAATATGCTGTTTGTTATTCATATACATATGCTAAGGAAAATGGATCTCTGAGTATAAAAGGTCTTATATTATTTCTACCTTAAACTGAAAAGATATGTCTGTAAAGACAATTGCACACAGGAAAATCTAATGATGATGATTGAACTAGTTGGAATAAGACTGTGACATTAATTTAAAAAAAAAAAACAGGTTTTTTCTCATTTGTCTTTCTCAAAATAGTTGCTATGTCTAGAGCACAATGGATTGCAATTTCCCTTGGCTTCCTTCATGTGCCCACACATTTATGTGTGCTCCAACAATTAATTTTTTATTTTCTTTCCATGCATGATGCAGAATAATAATACCCTACCTTTTTTATTTCTTAAAGATTCTTTTATTTATGTATACAAGAACTGGGGTACAGGCCAGAGGTATGGGGAGTGAGAGGATTCACCAGAGACAGAGCCAGCAGCAGAACAGGCAGATGTACTGAAATGCACTGCTGAGGGGATCAGTGGGTAAGACAGGAGAGGTCTGCTGTGCCATGTGGGTCAGCTCCCTCACCGGGGATTGAACTTGTGCTGAAGTGGCTGTGGATAACTTCATAGTCTGCGACTTAACTCCTTGCACCATCAGGGAGGCCCTGTCCTACCTTCTTTTAAGATTTATAACTAAAGGACAAGAATCTGACACTCAGGCCAGATCTTGGTGGATAAGAGTGGGTTAGAGTAGCCACAACCAAGGAGTTCTAACCCAAAAGGAAAAATAAAAAGTCAAATAAATGGAGGAACAAAACAACATTCAACATAGATTTCAGACAAAGTGGAAACTTTATTTAATGACTCTTTCCTATACTTCTAGGCTTCTGCCTACTTTTACACATATTGAGGACCAGTGACTACTAATTTCTGAGTTAATGTTCAGCAAAAAGTGGAAGTGGTGTTGTGCATAATGGTTTGCAACTAAATGTTGGGTCTCTGCCATAAAATGTCAATCCTAGAGAACAAAACAGATCAACAGAGTTTACAAATGATCCTTTCTATGCTTACTGGGCTTCCTGCGGCCTCTCTTTCCTTAATCTATTGAATTTAATATAGTGGATGTATCAAATAGAAGATTTTCTATAGTAGAGAAACTTAAGGTTGTTTTTCTGTATTTGGACAGATATTCTAAATGTGGGAAATACTACATGGTTAGGGCCCAACTTCGTGAAAAATTACTTTCAGATGGTCATAAAGACTAAGCTGCTGAATGGTTTAGCTCAGACTGAATGTATTAGTCATCACATATACCAAATCATTGTTGTACATGATTTTTGGGAAAGTGCTCTGATAGTAGAGAACACGGCCTTCCTGGTGGCGCAGTGGGTTAAGCAATGCACTATGAAGCAGATCTTAGTCACTGCAGCACGAGTTCGATCCCTGCTGCCATCCAAGGAAGTGATCCACATGGCGCAGCAGACCTCTCTTGTCTCGCCCACTGCTCCCCTCAACAGTGTATCTCAGTCATTCCTCCTGTTTTATTCCCCATTCTGTCTCTGGTGAATCCTCTCACCCCCCCCCCACACACCTCTGGCCCGTACCCCAGTTCTTGTATGCATAAATAAATAAATCTTTTTTTTTTTTTAAAAAAGTAGAGAACAGTGTATTCTGAGAATTCTGAATTCGGTAATAATTCTCAGACATTAGATAATGAGTACCAGCGTAAACAAAAGACTATTCATGAGAAAAACACTTCTTAGTGCTAGCAATAAAGGAAGTAGTTTATTCTTTAAAATAGAATTCTGAGATGTTAAATTTTCACAATCAAGTCTTTTTTTTCCCTTGCACATTGGTTTACGTAATATAAAGACATATCCATGTGATATTTAGTTGTGTACATAAAAAATTAGAATTTCTGTCCATTAGCCACAGTTTGTCCCATATAACACCAAATCTATCTACTTGTTAGAAACAGGGTAATATCACACTGCCTTCTACTTCATGTTCCTCCTGGTCTCTGGTACTGCTGGAACATTTGAAGTACCAGTTTCACCTGTTGTTGTCACTTCAACTTCCCCTATAGATATTACTCCAGCTCCTTACAATAGCAAAGGAGGGATGAATCAGGGTGTTTGTCACAAGAACTCTTGGGGTTTCTCTATTCAGTTTGTACTTTTTTTAGACACACCACAAGTTACTTAGGGCTATAAGGAAAGAAAACTACTATTGTTATGTGTTATCTCTGAATTAAGCTAGGCTAGAATTTGATTAATCAAAATGAGTCAGAACCTTTAGAAAGATGGATGCATTTATAGAGAGAAAAAAACAGTAGAAAAATCTCAGTGGTGGGAGAAAGTCCAATTGTGTAGATGGTACGGTCAGAGTTAGTCAGGGCTTTAATCTATATTAGTCACCTGACATTGGATGATTACTTAACTTTCTGTATCTTATCTGGGTAATATGAGGAAAATAATAATGCAAATTCACAGGGTGCTGGAGAAGGAGTTGAGGTATATGGTATATAAAGTTATTAATGTTATTTTATTTTATCATAAGGCATAGTCTCTGTAAGTTAGGAAAGACATCAGTTCAAGGAAGCAGTCATCTTCATAGCTATAGTGTGCCCTAATGAACTGAATGATATGTTGGGAGAAAGTAGGCCTCCAAGGTGGAAACAACTGTGCAAAGTGTACTAAAAAGTAGTCATTTTGACCAGGTTTTGAAAATTGGAGTTTCAAACAATCTCTCTCATACAGGCAAATTCCAAGAAATAGAAAGAGCATCTTTAAAAACAGCTTTTAGGGACTGAGGTGACAGTGCACTGGTGAAATGGTGGTGGGAACTCCATGGGGATGACAATTGATGTCAAATATGTATAAATAAATTAATTTAATAGAAAAAATTTACCATTCCTATTGACAGGAGCCTGATTAAGTTGGAAGTACGTTTTCTCCGGAAATGGTATGGGTGTTAGAGTAGTGTGAAACTCGCAGTATCATTGGGGTCACTGGAAATTTCAGTCACTGAAACATTGAGTGCATCTCTCAGATCATGAAGTTTGCACTCTTTTTCACATGTCCCAAATAAGAAAATATACTAACCAAATAGTCACTTTGTAATAGGATTACTATTACCACTTTTAGAAGCTTCCCAGGGGGGGATAAAAGAATTGAGGAATAGGACCACTTAAACTCTCACTTCTAACCCTGAAGGAGAATGAGAAATAACATGACATACTTGAATACACCTTTGCAGTGTTAGTCCACTTCTTTTCATTACATCTCAATATGTGTGTTTAATGTCTTAAAGGTCCTCTGTAATCTATTCATGAGATAAGGGAAGTTTAAAATGGTGTTCTGTACAATAATGCAGTTATTACCCCTAAAAAGCCTCCCTACTGGTGCCTGCAATAATAATTAATTTCTCTTTTGACTTGAGGTTTTCATGGTCCCTGTTAGGATGCTAATAGCTTTGGGAGGGATAACATATTAAGCTATGAAATGTTGTTAAATCCAAAGTGAGAATTAATTGATTATGTCCTTTCCAACAAATTAATCTATTGGAAAGGAATTTTCTATGAAATAATTTAGGAAATTATCTGGTCAGAGTGAATTTAATTCCAGTGGGAGGGTAACATGCAGCAAAAAGACACTGTAGGGATCCCTGGAGGATGATACAGAAGTATCTGTGATTAGAAAAAGTGACTGCAAGAAGAGGAAGAAAGATTCTGGAGGAAATTTTAGCAAATGGTGACTATGTACCAAATGTTGGGTAAGATATATCCACCCACATTTAATTTTATTCTTATCTAAGTTAGGCAACTTCACAATTTTATTTAGAACCAGGTATGTGAATTGCTCCAATTATTATTTTAAGATTCTGTTTACTTATATCTATAGGTTTTTTTTTAAAGATTTATTTATTTATGCATACAAGCACTGGGGTACAGGCCAGAGGTGTGGGGGGGGTGAGAGGATTCACCACAGAGAGCGGGGAGCA
>JAGFMF010011511.1:124219-140364 GCA_019455555.1 Galemys pyrenaicus
ACTTAGTGAAGGCAGATATGCAAGATATGGCAGTCTCACAGGTTATGGCCTATATGAAAGATATGGCCAATATGCAAAAAATGGCTGTCTTGCAGGTCTGGCTTAGATTTCCCAAGGCTTGTAGCCCATAGTAAAATGTTTGAGTTCAAAAATTTTTCCTAATAATCTAATTTTAGAATTTGTATTATAATATCAGCCAATTGGCAGTACGTCATCAAAATGCATGGCAACTGATTACTTTGTTTAATAAAAGAGCCAATCATACAACCACCTTATGGATGATATTCCAGCAAACACATTTTTTGTAACTTTTAAAATTTTAATTATTAAATCAGCCAAAACAAAAGGGAGTCCAAGGGGGGCCAACTTTGGAACCTCTGATTTTTCAGGGCAGTTCCCCTATGATGGGCTTTTGCCTCACGACATAGTTAGGTGACCCCCAACAACATTTCTAGTATTAATATAGATAAATTGTGTTTCTGACAATTTATATCGTGTTTATTTTGGGCTACTCCTTTATATGTCTAGACTAGGCCTCTCCACAGAGTTTCAGTTCTGTACAATCAAATGTCTACTGGATATTTCTATCCACATATCTCCCTGCTCCCTCAAATCAACATGTTCACGCTGGAAATCTTGTATTTCTCTACCTGTTTGTTTTTCCAGTGCTACTTCTCCTAGTTGGAGATACAGACTTCTACATTCAGTTTGAATCTAGATCCTAACAATTCTACCTCCTTAGCACTTTAGATGTCTGGTACCTCCTTACATCCTCACTGTCAAAATGTTAGTTTGTTCTCTGTTCTCTTCTGATGTCTCCCATCTTAAATTCCTTGAAATTAATTTTCCACACTACTTCTGTAGTTGTCTTCTATGAAATGCATATCTGAACACGTTATTTCCACAATTAAAGTACTTCAGTAGGAATTTTAAACATGTGTTTTATCCAAGTCACTCCTTAAATTCCATAAAATATAAATAATGAAAGTAACTAAAAAGGTACAAAGTTAAAAGAGCAAAGACAATGGGAGAAGAAAATCAGAAAACTCATATCCACGCATTATCTGATATAGTAGAAAGAGATTAAACTCTGAAAGGGGGAATATAAATTCTTATAGCATAAAGTCTCAGAGACTAAATGTAACAGTTACTTGGTAACACTGACTTAAATTATTGTTGGCATTTTGGAAGTATAGGATCCCTTCTCAGCCCTCAGCTATCACCACTATAGTGCACCTGTCACTAAGTCAACTGCAGTCCACCAGCAGCAGATAACTCTAAAATCAGATTTATTGGGTTAGTTTTTAAATGGAAACAAGAATATCGGGCATGAGTGAAGATACTCCTACAGACAGATACTCCTACAATACTCATTTCCTTTCCTTTTAGGCCACCATTTTGGAGTAGATGATAGGTAGATGTTAGGTAGATTAGGTTATGAAAGACTAAAGTCTTTTTAAGACCTTAAAACATACAATATACATTTGAATATATGTGTATCATTTTATTACAATGCATACAAAACTTACCATTTGATAGTCTAGAAAATTGTGATTCTTTACTAATATTTTCTTGTGACTTTTGTGAGTGCCTTTCAGCAACACAGTTTGCTGTACACAGATTTTAAATAAATATATAGTTGACTTTTCAACAAATATTGTGTTCAAATGGGCATTTTTACTGAAGCAGGGTTAACAGGATAGGGGATTTCTGGAAGTTGTAACCTAAACAATATTTAATCTTTATTGATGGGCTATCCTGTTGTATTATATCAGTGTTTAAGAAGGAACAGCAGGTCGATACCATACATAAGGTGTGAGGGAGCAGAGATTTGGGAACGGTGATAAACTGCACGCAACATACACTATGGAGTTACATGGCTGATTTACAACCTGCTTTGTATTTTTGTGGGATGCAGAGAAATAGTGCAACATGGAGAAATAGTGCAATATGGAGAGAGAAATGGAACAGTATGGAAAAAAGTCTTTGGGGAATAGATGATAACAAGATGAGAAAAAAGGTAGTTGAGTTATTAAATAAGATAAAATTATGTTTCATTTGAGCATGGTATGTGGGATTTTTTTTTAATCCTTTCATTTTTCCCTCCCTAAGTTCCAAGTTGGGTGTCTTGTTATTATGACTGAATTTTAGCATTGATAACACACTATAAAGTGCCTTTGCATAGTTTGGGTCTAGTGAAGATAGGAATCATACTGTTGTTTTTGTTTTAGCCAAAGAACCCAGGAAAGTAACTTCCAAATACTACTAAGGACTAGGTACTGTTATGGCTTTCTTTTTTTTTTTTTTTTTTTGTCTTGGAAAGGAAAGTTTAGGAGAAAAAGAGATAGAGAATAAAGACTCTCAGGTAGATGGTACCTGGGAGGGGCATAGAGACTGTTGTGGCTTTTTTATGGATCAGTAAACTCATAAAATAAGGTGAAATTATGTAAGTAGACCAAAAATGCATACATAAGTAGACATGTACTGAGTCAAATAAATTTCACCCTTCTTTTCAACTCTTGATTTAACCAGAGACAGTTCTTATCAAACATGAGATTTTATATAGGAACATGAGGAAATTAGGAAGTGAAATCTGATGAGTATTTTTCCTGAAATATTGCAGCTGTCATTCCCACAGACCTAGTCCTGAGATAGTGACAGCTTAAGACATAAAATTTATATTTTTCTGGGAACTCTTCATGGACTGTTGCCATATCAAAGACAATGTAAACAGATGCACTGTGTTTTTTTTTTTTTTTAAGAATGGGGTTCTTGGTGTATCTTCTATATAATATAGCTACATTCTGAAGTAACAGTATTCATCTGAATTCTTTATTATTTGTCAAAAGGATTACTGTTTTCTGACATAATTTTTCTTTTCTAGGAAAAAGCTACCAATGGTACATATGATGACTATGCTTTAGAATCTAAACTTATGTTTTAAAGATCTTCTTTCAATGCATTTAATTTTTATTTTTATTCAGGTTTATGCAATGACTTTGAAGGTGTCTCCTGAAGGCAGATAACTATGCAAGTTTAATAACAAAGAGAGTAGAGGGGAGTATTGATGACCAGGAGAAATAATACTGGAGGAGGTGGGAAGCAGGGTTCTGTTATTAAAGGTACATACCTTTGTTTGATGAGAAAACTAGTATATAGATGAGGAACACTCTTTTGGTAATCTTGTTTATCTAAATGATATACTTTTAAATGGATTTCTTTAAGGACTTTTTCTTAAAGCTTAAATAATGGTCACAATATATTTTCTTTTAAGATCATAGAAAATGGACTAGTTTAATCGAATGTGCCCCGTAGAGTATCCAATTTATCAATTTACCTCTGCTAAATGCTTGGGGTTGGTGGGTCAGGGAATAAAATCTTCTGAAGATGATACTCTAGACAAATGTTTTATCTGATGCACTTCTTTTCATTTAGCAAAAGGGTTACAAGGCCTTAAGCTCTGTTAAATAAATTAGATAGATACATACCGTCATGGAATCAATAATAAAAAAAGTAAATACCAAGAAAAAATACATGTGTTTAAAAGATGTTCTCAGTAATGACAGTAGCACAAAACTATCAATACATGTAACACTTCGTATGTGCCACCTATGTTAATAAATATATTTGTTATCTCAAGTAATTCTCAAAACCCTGTGAAATAGATACTAATATCATCTTCATTTATAAAACAGGAATATTTGGCTGTCAGCTCCAAGAAGGGTGTTTCCAGATTCTGCAGCCTTTATTGCTTTGTGGTACTGCCTCTCATAAAACAAAGCTATGGGTTTTTTTGATTTCGCTTTATATTAAGGTCACAGTTTAGGAATACTTGTGAGCCTGTGAAGTTTATATCTGGCTCAGCTCAATCTTTTCGCTCTCCACCTTTTCCTATCTTTGTAACTGCTGTGCTCCTCCCACCCACCCTTACATCCCATGCTTTACTGCTTCCTGCAGTTTTGTTTGAACAGTAAAACACTTGATGAAATATACACTCTAAAGTATATACAGTGGTATCCCCCTCAGAAATATATATATTCTGGTATATACAATGTTAACTCTCTCAGAGATATTTGCATTTTCTAAGCAGATGAGTGGAGAGATTGGGAAAATATTGAGTGGGTAACATTTCTAAGAGATCTTTAAATTGCAGAAAGGTAGATAATTACACATTTCCCCTACTTTTATGGAGAGCTTAGCTTTATGATGCCATCAGCCCTTCCTTGCCAGATGCAAAGGTCATAAGAAATTGGATAGTTTTCATATCACTTCAGAAGCTCCTGTCTCCTACACTCACCCTGAATTCATTACTACTCTGTGGATTTCTGTGGAAAAGAAAGATCTTTAACATTCCTGGTGCAATAAGGATTAATTCCTGGCTCATTGGATTGTCAGGGTTAGTTAATATAAATATATTACTCGATGAAAATCTGTATTTCAGAGAATGAATAATTTTTTTAATATAAATACAGTGCATGCAACATTTGGGACATATACAAAATATATTTCCTGTTTATCTGAAATTAAAATTTAACTGGATGCTTGTATTTTATCAGGTAACCATATTCCAGGTGGATTTAAATTTTCTCAAAACATGAAGAAAATCTAATTATGGGTATATTGTAGTAATTTAAGTATGAAATAGTAAGAAAATGAAAGAGATGTTTGGTATGGAAAAATGAACAACCCATGTACACAACAGAAGAAAACACAAAATTCAAATAGCTTACTTATGAGGAACTGATGAAGAGATACTAGCTATCTCCTATAGAAGTTTAATATAAAAAAGCACAATTCATTGTAGAAGATTAAGAACCAGCAATCTGGGGATTTTGGTTCAAGTTTTGTGAGAAAAGTTGCATAAATTAATCAGAACAGAGTAGATTTTAAGTCCAGAAAGTTGACTAAGGATTAGGAAATTAAGCAGTTATTAAAGTTGATTTCAGGTACTGATCCAGGTCTGAAGGTCAGTTAGATTGTTTGTGTTTAGATATCTAACAACCAAAAATACCATACAAATTAGGAAATGTCAGTTTTTAATATTATAGTCATACCTCTATATAAATAAAGAACATTCCTATATTTAACAATTTAAATAGGGTGATATGACAACCAAATACAATTGTTTACAACCCAAACTGAAATTGCAAAGTGCCATATACATACTCTTTTCTGATGAAATTCTAAACATTTATTAGTTGTTTTCTAACATCATAAAAATACTTCAAGCATTTAAATAATCCATTTTCATTCATGAGTTTATCCCCTCTCGGGGCATGATTGTTCAAGAGTAACAGAAAACTAGTGGCTAAATTAGGAAATACAAGTTACCTTTACAAAATATTACAAAGTAAATAGTAAACTTTATTTTCTGTTCTAGCTAAAATGACTATTAGCTATTTTGGCTTATTTAAATTTAATTTGAAAAATTGATAAATCACTCTTTATATGGCAAGGTAACTGCTTAAGCAGGAAATTCTATAAAGATGTTAATACTGAGAATTGGAATACAGTATAAGAAAATTATTAAATGTGAAGACAGTGTTTTAGTGCATACACAGTAGGGGAAGAACAGTGTTACTGTGGGAACTGTAATCCTGAATTTCATGACTTGTCTTATGTGATTACAAATTTAATGCTGTTGGGGGATTGTATGAATTTTTCCTTTATTTTGGGGATGATTTATTTAGTTGTGAATAATCAGGAAGGGATCAAGCTTAGATGTCACCAAGATCTCCAGAAAATGGGAGTGTCTTTCATCTTTAAATAAGAAAAGGAAAAGAAAACAGACAAGGTGATCTATTCAAAAGTAAATGAGTTCAGGATTCTTCAAGTTTCACTGTAGTAAAGGACAAGAAAACTATTCAGAACTTTGACTTAATTTGTGGCAGAGGATTTCCAAAATGCTTTGAAATGGGCACAGAAGATATATGTAGTTTTAAATGTTTCTTGAAACTCTCCAGTTGAGCCTTGACAACGCATGAATTTCAGGGCCTAATACACAGCTGAAGTTGGTGTCAAAAACCAAGGGAAATTTGAGGACCATCTTTGCATGGATATATGGAAGTCCAATTTACAACAGTAAAGTATCAGCATAGTTGAGAAACAACAGCATCAGACAGGCAGGGTGCATAGCAATCAAGGAATTGTCTGTTCTTACAAAACACCTGGAGTCAAATATGCATACACTAAAGGTATGCCAAGATGACCATATTTCAGCCTGCTGCTTGTGTCTTCACATTATACATGCATATGATGAAAGGGAAGTAGATAGTCAATTAACAGGATCTTTTTATTAAAATTCTGGAATATGAATATCTCCAAAAAATGGGATATTTGATAGAGTTTTCATGTTGATTACATTAAATTTCAAAGGATATTTAATGATGCAACTGGGTTTGCAACCACACCATTTAAGCGAATATTCAACCCTATTAATAAAGTTTACTGTGTTCTGTGTATCCTAAATGGAAAGACCCTCACACACTAGTGGAGATCATAGAAGGTTAGATACTTTTAGTTCATTTTGGAAAAGGATTTAATACTTGTGCTGCTGCCTAAACAAATTTAAGTTAGTATGCTGATTAGTATTAATGCTAATACATACACTTTCTGGCTTCATTTATTTTTATCTCAAGGTGTAACATTCCTAATGTCAATCAATATAAGCTCCAGAATTCTGCCAATGCTGTAGCACTTTGTAGAAAAATTAGAAATTATTGCTGTAGATGATAAATAGGAAAGCAAATGGTGAGTGGATTGCAATTTTACAGTAATAAACAGATAAGTAAGCAAAAACAAACTGAAAAAAAGTCACCGTTAAAGTTATGGAGTACCAAGTGTTTTATCAACAGAAATAATTTGCTTAGTGAAAGAAAACTAATGAGATTTTGAAAGAATGTTTAGCATGAGTATGAAGAGATAAACAATGATGATGAAATTAAAATGTGGAATAAGAGTCAAATCACTGTACTCTTTTATAAGGAAAATTGTCATGTAAATAACTGTACTGGCTTTGGTCAACTGAATAAAAGTGAGCTATTCTAGAGAGTAGTAGAAAATGAGGGAAATAAAAAATGACCACATTTTAAATTTCTTTAAGCTTTTACTGATACATATAGTTTGAAATGAATATGAAATAAAAGAGATGTAAACCCAAAACAATATTCTAAATGTAATATATACTGCATGAATAGGTTCTATATGTGAAAGACTTAGATCATTTGCATGTAAACAAAATAAATGGTCATCTAGAGTACTAGATGTTAATAAATAGTTGGCGGAATACAGTAGTTACTTTGCTTGAATCTTTATATTATCATGAAATTTTTGCCTTGTGGAAAAAAGTGCTGTTAGCCTTCATTACTTCTATAATTGAAGCAAAAAAATTGAGCTCTATTTTATCAGATTTATATAAACTATATAGTGTGAAGTGAAATGTGAAAAGGAAAATTTGGGCATAGTGTGGTAATATACATGTGAAGAAGTATAAACCTATATCTGTATCATATATAGTGTCTATCAGTATTGGTAAAAGGGGAAGGATTGCCCTGATTTGTTAGGGTGCAAATGATATAGGCAAATGTAAAGAGAAGAGCACACTGAAGCTGAGTCATCTACAGATAAAGCAAATGACATAAATGTGTATTAACATTGTGCATTGATGCCCACATAGTTGAAGTTGTGTTCTCTCTTCCCTGTATATTCTGACTAGCAGTGGGTATTAGGACTTAAGTATAATGCATGAATGAAGGAGAATCTTACAGCTTTTTCACAATGTGGAAATAATAATCAGTTTGTCCTCTTTCAGTCTTTACATTACAGTTTCTATAGAAGTGCTAATGTATTTTCCATATCTAATTTTCCACTTGTAAAGAAACAAAACAAACTATTTGATAATATGTAAATTTGTACTGAGTTGGAGACTGCATCAAAAACTGTGTGATATAGTCTTGAACTAAAAAAGGTATCTTGTTTTTTCTGTAAAGTAGAAGAATAAAAAATGTGAATGTAAGAATAACATACACATGTCTATACTTGCCTACAGGATGAAATATAATTTTATAAGATAAATTTTAATGACCTTAGAATAAATGATCAAATGAAGTCCAGAAATATATTTTACTCCCCCATTTATTAATTTTACATTTAATAGATGTTAGGTTAATGTAAAATTATAAAACTATATCCCTTTGTAGTAACTTGTACTTAAAACATACTTTCAAAGAAATTCTTCAACTTGCTTCATTTCAATTACGGGTGTCTCAGAGTATCGTTTTTATTATGCTTTATTGAATAGCTCATTATTTAGCTTGTGTATGAGCTCATTTTTATGCATAATTATATTAGTGTTTTGCACATTTTAACTTTAGCATTTTATCTTTTTCTCTTTAGCATTTATTTAATTCTCAAATTTATGGAATAGACATAAATATAAATATGAATATTATAAATATTATCTACTGACATCCACAGAAGAATGTTTCTACATAGGCCATGGTATTTCTTTCTTTAAGCTTAAATAAAATTTACATTATTTAATTCAAACTGATTAAAATTACTTCTTTTATACCTAGCATTTGTCAAATTCTAGTAATAAAATATTAATTTATTATGAGATAATTCATTTTTCATATAAAAATGTCTTATTTTAGACATGAATGGAAAGGGCAGGAGAAAAAGGCTCTATCCTTCCACAGAATTATTTAAAAAAAACAAGCATAAGCTGGGCCCATCCTTGTGGTGCAGTGGGTTAAGCAACGCACTATAAAGCAAACTGAAGCCACTGCAGCACGAGTTCAATCCCTGGTGCCAGCCAGGAAGTGGACCCACATGGCGTAGCAGACCTCTCCTGCCATGCCCACTGCTCCTCTCAGCAGTGTGTTTCAGTAGGTCTGCCTGTTCTGCTCCCCACTCTGTCTCTGGTGGATCCTCTCACCCCCCCACCCCCACACTTCTGGCCTGTACTCCAGTTCTTGTGTGGATAAGAAAATAAATCTTTAAAAAAAAAAAAAAAACAAGCACAAGCTGTCAGAATTAAATTTGTTGGAACTATGACAATAATCAAAGATCTATATGATTGCTAAACCAAGGAATAGGCATATTAGAAATTATAGGGGAATATTGGTGAGCATTTATAATTGCCCTGGCACCATATTTTCCTCCTGGACAACAACAGTCTACACTCTATGTGTGGTAATCTGGTTCTTGTTTTCAGAAGCAAAAATAACAGGCATTACCTTCAAAAATTTGTACTTAGTCTACTCTGTGTGGGAGCTAACTGTAGGGCTGATGGATAGCATTTGTTTTACTCAAATTACAACTCATTAAGGGTGCCAAAATAGTTAGCTCTTCTTGAGAAAAAGATAAGAGACCAATTTGAAACTGCCAGGTAGACAAATATGATGGTTGAAATAAACCACCAAGGGTCAAAATCCTGGGAGGAAAAACTGGAGATGGAGAGTTTCTTTGGGTAATCAGAATATTCAAAGGTGCTCCTGTATACTGGAATGTCTGAAAGATTAGTGCATGTCCAGGAAATATGTCTAGAAGAGATCTAGAAGGCTTTAAACTTTCACGTTTCCCCCAAAAGATTGATTTATCTATGCATATAAGAACTGGTCCAGAGGTGGGAGGAGTGAGGAGTCACCAGAGACAGAGTGGGGAGCAGAACTGGCAGATCGAGCAAAATATACAGGTGGGAGCAGCAGCTGTGCCATATGGGTCACATTCCTGGCTGGGGATCAAATTCATCCTGTAGTGGCTGTGGATTGCTTCATAGTGCTGCAGCTTAAGCTGCAGGGAGGCCCCAAAACTTAAACTTTTTGGTAAACAGTAGGCTGTTAGTAGGAAATGAAAACCAAGGCAGAATTTTAAATGACTGCTTAACAGTGAATTTGTATGAAAACACAGAAAATTTTCTAAGACCAGGATATTTTTTTTTCTTAAAAATGTTCCCTCCCTTTCTTCCTGAAATATGTGGAGACTAAACAACATGTGTTACCAAAACATTATTGAATTAATGAGGAAGTCAATGGAGGAATAAAAAAAAAATCTGGAGATGAATAACAACAAAAAAGACACAAGCTACCAGAACCTATGGGATATAGCAAAAACAACTAAAAGGGAAGTGTATAGCAATACAGTCATGCACCAAGAAACAAAAAACTATTTCTAATCAATAATCTAACTTTAGACCTAGGAGAGTAGAAAAGAGAATAAATGTAATGAAAAATATACTACAAGAAGGAAGGAATAAAAAATATACAGTGGAGAGAGGCTTTAAAATAGAAATGAAAAGATAGTTCAGAGTATCAATGAAACCAAAACAGTCCATTAAAAATAAACAAAACATGTGCCTCCCTGGTGGCACAGGAGTTAAAGTATGAGTTGGATAGTTAACTTTTAACAAAGGATCCAAGAGTATACATTGGAGAAAGGTCACTTCAACAAATATTGTTGGGGAAGTTGGACAACCAGGTGCATAATAATGAAACTAGATTATTTTTTCACACTATCAACAAAATTAAAATGGAACACTCTTTATTCCTAAAGCCATAAAATACATAAAGGATAACATAAGCAAAATAGTCATGCTATTGACTTCAGAGATGACTGGCTACTCACCTCTAAGGGCAAGGGAAACAAAAGCAAACTCTAACAAATGGGACTATCAAATTTTAAAGATACTGCACAACAAAATAAGCTGAACTCATTTGAAATAAAAAGGCACCCTATAAAATGGGAGAAGATATTTATACATTATACATGTGACAAAGTGACAATAAATATTATAAATAACTCATAAAATTCAACAAAAAGAAACCAATCAAAAACCGATCAGAAGATTTGGCGATTTCCCCAAAGAAGACAAAGATGATCAATATATTATTGAAAGAAATTAGAGGAAAGCTCAATGAAGAGGTGTGTCACCAGAGTAATTCATTGTTGAAATCATTGTCTTTTCAAGTATAGAAGTCAAAACAATTTGGATGGATAAAGGATGGAGAGATAGAGAGATAGAGATTAGATAGATAGATAGATAGATAGATAGATAGATAGATAGATAGATAGATAGATAGATAGATAGATAGATAGATAGATAGATAGAAAGAAAGAAAAAATGAACATTAACTTTTACCTCACACCATACACATAAATTAAATTGAAATGATCGAAAGCCTAAACATTAAAACTATTAATCTTGGTGTAGATGAGTAAGCAAAGCTCTGACCATGGGCCATATTTAACCTACAGTCTGTTGTAGCACAGCATTCAAGTTTAGTATTTTTTTATATATAATTAGAAGAAGAGAAGTAAAATATGAAATAGATAATATGTAGATTTTAAAGCCTAAATTATTTGTATTGAAGCTTTGAAGGAATTAGTTTTCTGACCATATTACAAAAGACAACAAAGTCCTTCTTTGAGAGCTTGTTTGGAGGTTCTAGCAGGGGAGCGCAGCTACTCGTATACCCTCGACCGAAGACCGGTCCGTCTCTGTTCGGGGAAGGCCGTCCTCTTCGACCGAGCTCGCAGCTTCGGGAGGGACGCACATGGAGCGGTGAGGGAGGAAGGGGACACCCGCCTAGCCAGCCAGATCAGCCGAATCAACCCTGGCGATCAATGGGGTGACAGATGTCGCAGCCAGATCGCCCTCACATCCCAAAGTCCTTCTTTGAAACTTACAAATTTACAAAGCACTCTGTGGTCCACAGAGAATACAAATAATGAAAGTAAAACCACAATATATTGTACTTCATAAAAATTTTAAACTTCAACTCTTATATATACTGTTAAGAAAATGAAAAGGGATGCCTTAAGTTGGGAGAGAAGATTCACAATTCACAAATCCAATAATGGAAGATGTATGTAGAATATAAAAAATATATATATTACAAAGACACTAAGTAAAGTAGAAAGAACTTTGTGAACATGCTTCACAACAAAAGATACATGAATGAACAAAAAGTTCATGAAATAATGAAAACTGTCGACAGTCATCCAGGATATAAAAAATAAAAATAATACAATGGAATTTATAATAGTTAAAATTTTTAAATAATTGACAATACCAAGTTGGGGGCGTTGCAGAATGTTATAAAGTCTTGCACATTACTATTAGGAATGTAAATGGTATGTATGAATTTGGATAAAATTTTGGTAGATCGTGGCCTCTCTGGTGGTGCAAGCCACACTAGGATCCATCCACAACCACTGCAGCACTAGTTTGATCCCCAGACAGAGAGCTGACCCACATGGCTCAGCAGACCTCTCCTACCTCATCCACTGCTCCCCTCAGCAGTGTATTTCAGTCGATCTGCCTGTTCTGCTCCCCACTCTGACTCTAGTGAATCCTCTCACCCCCCCCTATACCTCTGGCCTGTATCCCAGTTCTTACATAAATAAATAATATCTTTTAAAAAATGTCCTTAATGTATACATCTCAAATGTACCCATATCCTTGCTCTCAAAATGTATTCATATACAAGTCACATATTTTTCACAATAGGCGCAGGTAATTCAGGTAAAAGGTATGTTGTGTGGATAATTATCTTCATTTTCCATTTCAGATTCCATGGGTGCATATAGACTTAGTTTTCATTTAAACTATGTGTTGCAAAATGGAACCAATTTAAACTTAGTCTACTTTTGGTCTATATAGTAGTTTACTTTCCATTTTTAATTTGATGTGAATCAATAATTTTTTGTTGAGTTGCCATTTGCTGTATTGAAAATTTACAGTTTGTAGTTATTTTTTAGTGAGTTATTTTGTAAGGTTACAATAACGGTGAAATCATTAGTCAGGATGCCATCAGCTTTAAGTAAAAGATAATCTAGGCAAAATTGGCATAAACAATAAAAAAAATTTACTTTCCCTTTTGAAAGAATTTCAGAGTAGACATATCCTGTGTGGATTATTTCATTGGCCGAGTGACACAATCCAGAATTCAGGACCTTTTCATTTTTATGTTCTGGTGTCTTCAGTGTGATAGTTTTGTCTTCAGACTGTTTTTCCTCATGGTCATAATGTGGCTGTCTCAGAAAAGGAAATGACCAGTGGGTAAAATAGAAAAGCTTTAAATTCATTTTGCCATAAAAAGTGTTCCTTTAATATAAGTCTCTAACAGATCACTGTTTAAGTCTCATTGGCCATGTGACTCATCTGCTCACGATATAGCAAATATTAGCCAGGGTAAAGCATTTGCTGTGATTAGATTAAAATGCTAAGAATTTTCCAATTTTTCATCTCTAGATTGTTTCTGTAGGGAAGGATTCATCTAAACATGATTCCTTAACATCAACACTGTGCTCACTTCTATTCAGTTGCTCATCTTAGAACCCAACACAGATGATTCATTCATGGCTGACATATCCTCAGAATTTAAATATAACAAGTTAATTAATATATACCAGTCTTCCTCCAACAATGCCAGGCAGTGTACAGAGAAGTATGCAATACCAAAACAAGGTTGAAGAGGAAGAGATACCTGATCTATCAGAGACCAGTATTTCAGAAATACACAGCACAGCACAGAAGAGGAAAACCAGGCAGTTTGGAGGCATAGAAAATAATCTTGGCCTGATATCTCAGTTTGTCCTGGTTTATCTTAATATCTTCTCTGACATGATGGCCTAATTTGCCTACCTTTCTTGAATATTTTTCTTTGTATTTTATGACATGTTTTGTACCCTATAAAACACATCTTGTATATTTATATAATCTGCTCTACCCTGATTCTGAGTACAGTGTTTTGTTTAACTTGTACCTATGTATACTGAAATGCTTTTAACATGATTTTAAAAAACATGGTAATATGAATAAAAAGTGACTTTTCAAGCTATCTCTATTTGTATTGAAAATAAAAGTAAATTCCCATTGCAAAGAAGTTACTCATCAAAGTTTCAGATACCCCCCGCCCTCTTGATACATGAAAAATGCATATTTCTGTGTAAATGTGTACATGTGTATGTATTCACTCTGAAATATAAGTACTGTCATGCTGTTTCTGTGATTCCTGAAATGCTTATTAAATATTTTAGAAAATGTGATAGGTTTGCTCTAGTCCTATCCTGTTCTCTGAGTTCAAATAGCATTTTCCAAGTTTTATTAGTTTCATAATTTTTAGTTCAGTGAATATGTGTGATTTTGTCTCTTAACTTTCATTTGGATTCTCACATTCAAAAATATTATGCCATTACTTACAAACATTCCCAGAAATCATCACAGTCTGGTTTAAAAAAAAACTTTTGAGATAATAATTCTCATACTTTCAAACTGTAGAGTTTAGTGGTTTTAGTAAATTCAAACAGTTGAATATCCACTACCACATTCTAATTTTAGAACAGTTTCATTTACTGCAAAATAAACCCCGTATCTATTAGTAAATTCTCCATTCTCTGACAACCCCACCAACCCTCATCAACAAATAACTTAATATATATTTTCATGGCTTTGCCTACTCTGGACATTTCATAAAAATGGAAACATTCAGCATGTGCTCCTTTGTGATTGGTTTCTTTCGCTTGGTATAATCTTTTCAGCGATCTTTAACATTCTTTTCTGTATCACTACTTTATTTTCCTTTATTGCGCAATAACATTCCATTAAAGGCATACACTGCATTTTGTTTATCTGTTAATTGTGGGCTATTTGGGTTTCCACTTTGGGGCTGTTACAAATAATGCTGCAATGAGCATTTTTGTTCACATTTTTGTATGACTATACACTTGGGTATAGGTACCTAGGAAGGGAATTGTTGAATCATATGATAAGTTTACATTATCTTTTTGAGGAACTGCGGGATTCTTTTCCACAGTCACTGAATCACTTCACATTCCAAGAGTAATGTAAGAGGGTTTCACATCTTTAGAAACACTTTTATCTTTTTATTTACTGTAGGCATCTCAGCGGTTGTGAGCAATATTTGCATTCTGATTTAGTTTTGCAATTGATAACATTCCTCTGATGGCCAATGGTGATGAATATCTTTTCTTGTTTTTATCTGTCACTTGTTTTTATCTATATCTTTAGAAAAATGCCTATTCACATAATTGGCATATTTTATTTTAGTTGTACTTTTATCATTTAGTGTAAAGATTTTTCCATACATTGTGAATAATACACTTATATATCTGATTTACAAATATTTTCTCTCATTCTGTAAATTTTAATTTCATTTTCTTGTTGGCATCTTTTGCACTCATTTATTATTTAATGTATTACTAAGAAGCATTGTTTTACAACTCTATATGATTCAGAAATATAAGATCCCATATTTTCAGGTGTATGCTACCATCCCGCACCCACCACCAAGGCAAAAGAGTCCTCCACCATAGTCCACTGGGTCATCTCCACACCTTGCTCTCCACCCTTCCTTCCCTTGCTGGTAGTCTCTGTTTCACCTTCAGATTTCTGTCTTTTGTTTTTGATTTAGTATTGACTTACCCTTTGCTTTGTTTCTTTGTAGTCCACATATAAGTGAAAGCATGTGATATTTATCTCTCTTCTTTTGACACTTTTGTTTAGCATTATCACCTCCAGTTGTATCCATGTTGTCACAAATTATAAGTGTTCATCTTTTTCATTGCTGAGTAATGTTACATTGTGTGAATATAGCACATCATCTTAATCTGTCTCTGGGCAGTTATGTTTTTTCCATAATTTAAATGTTGTAAGTAGTGCTGTAGGGAATGCAGGAGTGCAAATATACTTTTGAATTAGTGTTTTGTCATTCTTTGGGTAGATAGCTAGTAGTGGAATAGCTGGAGCTTATCACACATCTATTTTTAATTTTTCAAAAAAAAATTCCAGAAGGCTGTACTAGTCTACATTTTGATCAAATGCATACAATGGTTTCTTTTCTCAACATCCTCCAAGTATATGTTGTTTCTGGGCCTCTCAATATGGATTCTCATAGATATGAGGTAGTGTATCAATGCTGTCTTCATTTGCATTTGGCTGATGATAAGTGAGGAGAAGTATTTTTTCACTTATGTGTTGACCATCTGTAATTACTCTCTGGAGAATATTTAGCTCTTCTGCCCATTTTTTTTTTAAAGATTTATTTATTTATGCGTACAAGCACTGGGGTACAGGCCAGAGGTGTGGGGGGTGAGAGGATTCACCACAGAGAGCGGGAGCA